>JBAMAW010000145.1:0-367831 GCA_037043295.1 Amiota minor | reverse complement strand
TGATGATTTGAAATCGAAGCCACCGGGTTTTAGACGACAACGTATACAGCATAATAGTGCCAAACCTAAATTAGTTGCACCAACACCAACACGACCAACGCCACCAACACCACCAACTGCTCCAGTTGCAAAAGTCTGTAGTGAGAAGACAGCACCAACACCACGAACTGCTCCAGTTGCAGGAGTCTGTAGTGAGAAGAAAGCACCAACACCACCAACTGCTCCAGTTGCAAGAGTCTGTAGTGAGAAGACAGCACCAACAATAACAACAACAACAATAACTACAAATGAAACAAAGTTCGGTGATGATGATTTGAATTCGAAGGCACCGGGTTTTAGACGACAACGTATACAGCATAATGGTGCCAAAGCTAAATTGGTTGCACCAACACCAACACCAACACCAACACCACCAACTGCTCCAGTTGCAGCAACAACAATACCAACAACAATAACTACAAATGAAACAAAGCTCAGTGATGCCCGTCTACGCGTTATGGAAGCCTTGAAAAATACCAAAAAGCAACGTGTTGCAAAAGTTGCTTCCAAAAAGGCACCACTCATGGCCAAAACAATGAAGAATTATCGTGCGATCCCAAAATGATTAATTACAATAGATAATTAGTTTTTTTATTGTAATATTCTTTTTAAAATTGTATAACATAACAATTGATTTTATTAAATAAAATAAATAATTATGTAAATTATTACAATATTATTAAAACAGTATAAAAAGTATTCTAATATTATAAACTAAATAATTTTATTAAATATTGTTGATATGCAAATTTTTTTTTTTTTTTTCTTATTTGAAATATATATATATATCTTAAACAATATGCAGCGAATTTGATTGTGCACTCTAATAAATTGCGTTTTTATTTTTTTAATGATAAATTCTGAACGCCTACGGCAAATCCAGTGGATGCCGCCGATTCAATCTTCGGGTGTGCTTTTCCAGCCTGGAGATATATGAGTTGCTGATTCTTTCGATCTGCTCATGGACCGTGGGAGTCTATATAGGTTTAAGAGAAGGCAGCTCTTGCGATTCACGGTAAACGTTACATGAATGGACTTCTCTGTGTTCACGGCAAAGTTTCATCTTTTGAGCCATGGTTGCAGAATATTTATCTTGTTCTGTAGCTAAAAAAGTGGTATCATCAGTATATGTTGCAACCAAGAATCTTTCGTCACTTAAAATAGGTAAGTCCGCAGTGAAGAGCGTGTAGAGAATGGGTGCCTGTACACTACCTGAAGTTCTCCAGCTTGGATGGCCTTTATGTCCGATTCTTTATCGTCGCATCTTACGTAAAATGTTCTTCTATCAAGAAAGGACTACCATAGGAATACCAAGGAATAGGGTGACGGTAATAAAGTATTGAGTTTAAATAAGATTCCGGGGTGCCATACTCTGTCAAACGCTTGTCGTACATCCAAAAAAGCGGCTAAACAGTACTGTCGGGCTTTGAAGGTGTTGAGGATTTGATGAACAATGCGTTGACACTGCTCTGGGGCTCCGTGGGATCTCCTGAACCAAAATTGGTTATCAGGAATCATACGACTTTCGTCCAGCAAAGGAAATAGTCGGGCCAAGAATATTGTTTCGAATATTTTAGAGAATACCGCCAGCAGGCTGATTGGACGGTAAGAGCACAATTTGTGATCGGGTTTCCGAGGTTTGGCGATCATGATGATTTCAGCACACTTCCACAGAGAGGGGAAATGGTTAAGCCTCATTGTATCTCGCCGTGAGCGTTAAGGGGTAATGCTTTTATATCGGATGTGTTTATTTTGTCATAACCGGGAGATTTGGTCTTAATTTCGGAATATCTCAACTTTTCTAAAACAATTTTCATTCAGTTTCTTGTTTTCATGAGGATGTCGATCGGTTGAAGTGTGTACTGAACACAGCATGCAAATGGCATCTAGAAATAATGCAGCTTTCTCTTGTAACAATTCTGTAAATTTGATTTATCAAGGTGATGATGATGAGGATGATGGGCTACATTCAGGACAGAGAGAGAGAGAGAGAGAGAGAGAGAGAGAGAGAGAGAATTTAAGCAATACTGTAAACATAAAATATACAAATAACAATTAAATAAAACATATTCTTCAATTGACATGTATGGAAAAATGAATTTTTGGCATTTGCAAAAAATTTTAGATTTCATTACCTTTACTATGACACCCAATTTATAGAGAACGATACTGATGTTCTTGAGTTATAAGCGGTTAAACATTTCTGAATTGTTCCATCTGCTTCGTTCGGTTCAACTGCTTATTAGATTAAGACAAAAACTTTAAATCTCTCAAATCTCGACAAATACTTGACCGATATCAATGAAAATTGCACCTATGGAATCTCTAAGGAATGTAGATTTTAATTTGGGTAAAATTAGCCCAACAGGGGTATACGATATGTCGAGGAGTGGTGCCACTATAGCCTTACAAATGCTAATAAATGGACCTTAGGAGATCGTGACTTGAGGACTTTACATTAATTAAAGAAGAAACATTTGCAAGAACACGAGTATGTTCAGATATACAATCTATCCTTTCAAATCAGCTACAACCTGGAACAACTGGCCAAGAATTCAAATTTGGACCCAATTCGGACAAACGATCCTAACGACTTTTAAGAGTTGAAATTTTCACAGAATATGTAGTTCTATCCGGGCATCAGCAACAAATACTAAAACTAAAATATTTTCTAAAACTTAAAGGCATCCCCATACAAGAAACATTTTGGTTTGTATGGCAGCTATACGATCCAGTAATCCCACAATCTTGAAATTTGAATGATTAGTGGCTATACATTAGAATCTTATATTGACGAAATTTCAGTTTGATTGGACTACAATTAAAATTCAGGTTCTTATTAGAAGAACTTTTTTGTTTTTTTTGGGGACTATTGAACTGAAATTTATACACTATAAGTTTCTGATATAGGCACGGTACATTTATTAGAATCGGCCAAATCGGCCTACTAGGAGGGGACCTACCCATTTGAATTCATGTTCTTATTCGATAAACTTTTTTGTTTTTTGGACTATTGAACTGAAATTTAAACACTACAAGTTCCTGATATAGGCGCGGCACATTTGTTGGAATCAGTCAAATCGGACCACTAGGGGGAGTACCTCTCATACAAAAACCAATCTGGCACGGAACTCTCCGTGTACGAGTCTGACTCGCACTTGGCCCATTTTTAACTTTAACAACCGATAAACTGTACGAACAAAGCACACAAAACCAGAAGCACGTTTGGTTTTAACCGAGTTTTTGTAACAAAAAAAGAAATTTGTGTGTATCTAAATATATTGTGTAATACAAAATTGAATATTCTGTCTTTTAAAAGAGAAATTAAGTACCTAACAATGCTTTCATATCATCTGATAAATGATCAGATATTTTGCCTAAATAATTTGAAATCCTGACTTTTCGGAATATCCCAACTTTTCTACCTGTTTTCCATTGTTGTTTTTATATCCGGGAACTCTCAACTTGTTTATAATTTTTTTGTTCCCATTGGTAATAAACTTTAACCCTTTTCGCGAAATATGTCTTATATGTTCTACCTGTTTTCTCATGTCTTTATAATAATCCTTTTCGGAAACTCTCAACTTTTTACCTGAATTCCTGTATTTTGCCTAAAATATTTGGAAACCGTTACTTTTCGGAATGTCGCAACTTTTCTACCTGTTTTCATTGTGCTATATCCGGGAACTCTCAACTTGTTTCTTTTTTTTTGTTCTCATTAATAATAAACTTTAACCCTTTTCGCGAAATATCCCAATCACATGTCTTATATGTTCTACCTGTTTTCTCATTGTCGCTTTATAATAATCCTTTTCGGAAACTCTCAACTTTTTACCATCTTTCTCATTATTATTTTACTTTAACCCGTTTCTACCTGATTTCATATTCGGGTGCTGCGATTGGCCATGAGATTGTTTACTCCAGGTACCGACATGTGAATTTCTACCTGCTTTTGTCAGAGACAAACCGCAAAATGGCGAGAATCCTTATTTCTCTCCTCCTCTTTTTGTCTAATTAGTGCATCGAATGCTATTTTAACGTATAAATAGATGATCCTGCAATGCTAGATCACTTTATTCAAGTTCTTTGAGGAGTGAACATAAAAGTTCAATATTTACGAAGATTGAAAAGAAAGAAAAAATTTCAATTATTAAATCAAACCAAACTAAACCAAAGCATAACAAATTACAAAATTCGTACAATGGAAACGACAAAAAATATTCTTGATCGAATCCGTCATTCAACGCAAAATCCAACGTAACCAAAATGATGAGCTTCGGATGCTAACTTATGTCCTAAAGCTGAGTAAGCTTCCTATCAACGCTGAACACATACAGGAGACTGATGTTCATATAACAGTAAATTCGATCCGAAAGTTCGGTGGTGATTTTGATGTCACCGTGAATGAATTACTCCATAAATGGAATGACTTACTTCGAATTAGTGGCGTCCATGAGCACAGCAGATTAAGCGAGGAATCTTCAGGAAATCTTACATCACACATTTCCAACGAAGGGAACGAGGAAAAGAAAACCGACCACAGCATAGATGACAAAGAAAGTGAAAGACACAAAATACAACAATGGTTTTCTAACAATCGAAAACAATTCGAAATGGAAACAGCCAATAAGGAAGGAAATCATCAGCATCAGCATCAGCATCAGTTTAAAGAAGAGGAACTACCATCCGGACACACAAACAACTTAGCTGAAATTCCAAAAGACATACAGAGTAACGGCACCGAACATAATCTTCTTGATAGAGTATATCATTATAAGCGTTCAATAGAACGTAATCATGATAATATGGAGCGATTACATCACTGTATCAAGAAGCTTTTCTATTACCCAATCACATTTGAACATCTACAAGAGACACAGATTGGCAACACAATAAGTTGATGCAAAAATTTGGAGGAGAATTCGATCTCAACCTGCAATCCCTAGTTCTAAAATGGAATGCGTTAATTGCAGTTGAAATGAATCACCAAAAGTCTAATTCATCAACGAGTATTAACTACGTTGAGTCCAACAAATCAAGAGAGCAATGTAACGAAAATAAACTTAACGATATCCCCGGGAATCAGGAGATGGAGACATCTAAAGAGATGCAGAACAATTGCATTGGAAAAAGAGTGCAAGTACACAAAAGCAGTGGTGCCAAGAAGGGCAAAGAACAACAACAAGATAGAAACAACAAACGAAAACGCGAAAACAACATGGATGAGGAGCACAACTTTTGCAAAGATAACAAACGACAACGGTGTGATCTATCCGTGATTAAGGGTGCTGAGCAAATACAACAAGTTCAACAAATCAACAAAATGGAGACAAATGACGCAAATGACGCAAATGCTTTCTTGTATGGTATAACGTCCAAAAAATCGCGCACTAAAGTCTATGCCGGTGTCAAGAGGACTAGTCCTCTAATTCAGCCGACTTTACCGACAACTTCAAATCAAATAAATCATATCGAAGGCGTATTGAGTGATAGAAATATTAACACATTAAAGAACAAACTGGATCAAGAAGAGAAAAATCGTAGACTGACCACACTCACAGAAACTATTAAACAGAAAATAGTAAATGAACCGCCAGTACGTAAAATACTGTTTATAAATGATGATGATTTGAAATCGAAGCCACCGGGTTTTAGACGACAACGTATACAGCATAATAGTGCCAAACCTAAATTAGTTGCACCAACACCAACACGACCAACGCCACCAACACCACCAACTGCTCCAGTTGCAAAAGTCTGTAGTGAGAAGACAGCACCAACACCACGAACTGCTCCAGTTGCAGGAGTCTGTAGTGAGAAGAAAGCACCAACACCACCAACTGCTCCAGTTGCAAGAGTCTGTAGTGAGAAGACAGCACCAACAATAACAACAACAACAATAACTACAAATGAAACAAAGTTCGGTGATGATGATTTCAATTCGAAGGCACCGGGTTTTAGACGACAACGTATACAGCATAATGGTGCCAAAGCTAAATTGGTTGCACCAACACCAACACCAACACCAACACCACCAACTGCTCCAGTTGCAGCAACAACAATACCAACAACAATAACTACAAATGAAACAAAGCTCAGTGATGCCCGTCTACGCGTTATGGAAGCCTTGAAAAATACCAAAAAGCAACGTGTTGCAAAAGTTGCTTCCAAAAAGGCACCACTCATGGCCAAAACAATGAAGAATTATCGTGCGATCCCAAAATGATTAATTACAATAGATAATTAGTTTTTTTATTGTAATATTCTTTTTAAAATTGTATAACATAACAATTGATTTTATTAAATAAAATAAATAATTATGTAAATTATTACAATATTATTAAAACAGTATAAAAAGTATTCTAATATTATAAACTAAATAATTTTATTAAATATTGTTGATATGCAAATTTTTTTTTTTTTTTTCTTATTTTGAGATATATATATATATCTTAAACAATATGCAGCGAATTTGATTGTGCACTCTAATAAATTGCGTTTTTATTTTTTTAATGATAAATTCTGAACGCCTACGGCAAATCCAGTGGATGCCGCCGATTCAATCTCGGGTGTGCTTTTCCAGCCTGGAGATATATGAGTTGCTGATTCTTTCGATCTCCTCATGGACCGTGGGAGTCTATATAGGTTTAAGAGAAGGCAGCTCTTGCGATTCACGGTAAACGTTACATGAATGGACTTCTCTGTGTTCATGGCAAAGTTTCATCTTTTGAGCCATGGTTGCAGAATATTTATCTTGTTCTGTAGCTAAAAAAGTGGTATCATCAGTATATGTTGCAACCAAGAATCTTTCGTCACTTAAAATAGGTAAGTCCGCAGTGAAGAGCGTGTAGAGAATGGGTGCCTGTACACTACCTGAAGTTCTCCAGCTTGGATGGCCTTTATGTCCGATTCTTTATCGTCGCATCTTACGTAAAATGTTCTTCTATCAAGAAAGGACTACCATAGGAATACCAAGGAATAGGGTGACGGTAATAAAGTTTTGAGTTTAAATAAGATTCCGGGGTGCCATACTCTGTCAAACGCTTGTCGTACATCCAAAAAAGCGGCTAAACAGTACTGTCGGGCTTTGAAGGTGTTGAGGATTTGATGAACAATGCGTTGACACTGCTCTGGGGCTCCGTGGGATCTCCTGAACCCAAATTGGTTATCAGGAATCATACGACTTTCGTCCAGCAAAGGAAATAGTCGGGCCAAGAATATTGTTTCGAATATTTTAGAGAATACCGCCAGCAGGCTGATTGGACGGTAAGAGCACAATTTGTGATCGGGTTTCCGAGGTTTGGCGATCATGATGATTTCAGCACACTTCCACAGAGAGGGGAAATGGTTAAGCCTCATTGTATCTCGCCGTGAGCGTTAAGGGGTAATGCTTTTAAATCGGATGTGTTTATTTTGTCATAACCGGGAGATTTGGTCTTAATTTCGGAATATCTCAACTTTTCTAAAACAATTTTCATTCAGTTTCTTGTTTTCATGAGGATGTCGATCGGTTGAAGTGTGTACTGAACATAGCATGCAAATGGCATCTAGAAATAATGCAGCTTTCTCTTGTAACAATTTATCAGATTTATCAAGGTGATGATGATGAGGATGATGGGCTACATTCAGGACACTGCTCGAGAGAGAGAGAGAGAGAGAGAGAGAGAGAGAGAATTTAAGCAATACTGTAAACATAAAATATACAAATAACAATTAAATAAAACATATTCTTCAATTGACATGTATGGAAAAATGAATTTTTGGCATTTGCAAAAAATTTTAGATTTCATTACCTTTACTATGACACCCAATTTATAGAGAACGATACTGATGTTCTTGAGTTATAAGCGGTTAAACATTTCTGAATTGTTCCATCTGCTTCGTTCGGTTCAACTGCTTATTAGATTAAGACAAAAACTTTAAATCTCTCAAATCTCGACAAATACTTGACCGATATCAATGAAAATTGCACCTATGGAATCTCTAAGGAATGTAGATTTTAATTTGGGTAAAATTAGCCCAACAGGGGTATACGATATGTCGAGGAGTGGTGCCACTATAGCCTTACAAATGCTTATAAATGGACCTTAGGAGATCGTGACTTGAGGACTTTACATTAATTAAAGAAGAAACATTTGCAAGAACACGAGTATGTTCAGATATACAATCTATCCTTTCAAATCAGCTACAACCTGGAACAACTGGCCAAGAATTCAAATTTGGACCCAATTCGGACAAACGATCCTAACGACTTTTAAGAGTTGAAATTTTCACAGAATATGTAGTTCTATCCGGGCATCAGCAACAAATACTAAAACTAAAATATTTTCTAAAACTTAAAGGCATCCCCATACAAGAAACATTTTGGTTTGTATGGCAGCTATACGATCCAGTAATCCCACAATCTTGAAATTTGAATGATTAGTGGCTATACATTAGAATCTTATATTGACGAAATTTCAGTTTGATTGGACTACAATTAAAATTCAGGTTCTTATTAGAAGAACTTTTTTGTTTTTTTTGGGGACTATTGAACTGAAATTTATACACTATAAGTTTCTGATATAGGCACGGTACATTTATTAGAATCGGCCAAATCGGCCTACTAGGAGGGGACCTACCCATTTGAATTCATGTTCTTATTCGATAAACTTTTTTGTTTTTTGGACTATTGAACTGAAATTTAAACACTACAAGTTCCTGATATAGGCGCGGCACATTTGTTGGAATCAGTCAAATCGGACCACTAGGGGGAGTACCTCTCATACAAAAACCAATCTGGCACGGAACTCTCCGTGTACGAGTCTGACTCGCACTTGGCCCATTTTTAACTTTAACAACCGATAAACTGTACGAACAAAGCACACAAAACCAGAAGCACGTTTGGTTTTAACCGAGTTTTTGTAACAAAAAAAGAAATTTGTGTGTATCTAAATATATTGTGTAATACAAAATTGAATATTCTGTCTTTTAAAAGAGAAATTAAGTACCTAACATTGCTTTCATATCATCTGATAAATGATCAGATATTTTGCCTAAATAATTTGAAATCCTGACTTTTCGGAATATCCCAACTTTTCTACCTGTTTTCCATTGTTGTTTTTATATCCGGGAACTCTCAACTTGTTTATAATTTTTTTGTTCCCATTGGTAATAAACTTTAACCCTTTTCGCGAAATATGTCTTATATGTTCTACCTGTTTTCTCATAGTCTTTATAATAATCCTTTTCGGAAACTCTCAACTTTTTACCTGAATGTCCTGTATTTTGCCTAAAATATTTGGAAACCGTTACTTTTCGGAATGTCGCAACTTTTCTACCTGTTTTTCATTGATGCTTTTATATCCGGGAACTCTCAACTTGTTTCTTTTTTTTTGTTCTCATTAATAATAAACTTTAACCCTTTTCGCGAAATATCCCAATCACAATAATGTCTTATATGTTCTACCTGTTTTCTCATTGTCGCTTTATAATAATCCTTTTCGGAAACTCTCAACTTTTTACCATCTTTCTCATTATTATTTTACTTTAACCCGTTTCTACCTGATTTCATATTCGGGTGCTGCGATTGGCCATGAGATTGTTTACTCCAGGTACCGACATGTGAATTTCTACCTGCTTTTGTCACAGACAAACCGCAAAATGGCGAGAATCCTTATTTCTCTCCTCCTCTTTTTGTCTAATTAGTGCATCGAATGCTATTTTAACGTATAAATAGATGATCCTGCAATGCTAGATCACTTTATTCAAGTTCTTTGAGGAGTGAACATAAAAGTTCAATATTTACGAAGATTGAAAAGAAAGAAAAAATTTCAATTATTAAATCAAACCAAACTAAACCAAAGCATAACAAATTACAAAATTCGTACAATGGAAACGACAAAAAATATTCTTGATCGAATCCGTCATTATCAACGCAAAATCCAACGTAACCAAAATGATGAGCTTCGGATGCTAACTTATGTCCTAAAGCTGAGTAAGCTTCCTATCAACGCTGAACACATACAGGAGACTGATGTTCATATAACAGTAAATTCGATCCGAAAGTTCGGTGGTGATTTTGATGTCACCGTGAATGAATTACTCCATAAATGGAATGACTTACTTCGAATTAGTGGCGTCCATGAGCACAGCAGATTAAGCGAGGAATCTTCAGGAAATCTTACATCACACATTTCCAACGAAGGGAACGAGGAAAAGAAAACCGACCACAGCATAGATGACAAAGAAAGTGAAAGACACAAAATACAACAATGGTTTTCTAACAATCGAAAACAATTCGAAATGGAAACAGCCAATAAGGAAGGAAATCATCAGCATCAGCATCAGCATCAGCATCAGTTTAAAGAAGAGGAACTACCATCCGGACACACAAACAACTTAGCTGAAATTCCAAAAGACATACAGAGTAACGGCACCGAACATAATCTTCTTGATAGAGTATATCATTATAAGCGTTCAATAGAACGTAATCATGATAATATGGAGCGATTACATCACTGTATCAAGAAGCTTTTCTATTACCCAATCACATTTGAACATCTACAAGAGACACAGATTGGCAACACAATAAATTCGATGCAAAAATTTGGAGGAGAATTCGATCTCAACCTGCAATCCCTAGTTCTAAAATGGAATGCGTTAATTGCAGTTGAAATGAATCACCAAAAGTCTAATTCATCAACGAGTATTAACTACGTTGAGTCCAACAAATCAAGAGAGCAATGTAACGAAAATAAACTTAACGATATCCCCGGGAATCAGGAGATGGAGACATCTAAAGAGATGCAGAACAATTGCATTGGAAAAAGAGTGCAAGTACACAAAAGCAGTGGTGCCAAGAAGGGCAAAGAACAACAACAAGATAGAAACAACAAACGAAAACGCGAAAACAACATGGATGAGGAGCACAACTTTTGCAAAGATAACAAACGACAACGGTGTGATCTATCCGTGATTAAGGGTGCTGAGCAAATACAACAAGTTCAACAAATCAACAAAATGGAGACAAATGACGCAAATGCTTTCTTGTATGGTATAACGTCCAAAAAATCGCGCACTAAAGTCTATGCCGGTGTCAAGAGGACTAGTCCTCTAATTCAGCCGACTTTACCGACAACTTCAAATCAAATAAATCATATCGAAGGCGTATTGAGTGATAGAAATATTAACACATTAAAGAACAAACTGGATCAAGAAGAGAAAAATCGTAGACTGACCACACTCACAGAAACTATTAAACAGAAAATAGTAAATGAACCGCCAGTACGTAAAATACTGTTTATAAATGATGATGATTTGAAATCGAAGCCACCGGGTTTTAGACGACAACGTATACAGCATAATAGTGCCAAACCTAAATTAGTTGCACCAACACCAACACGACCAACGCCACCAACACCACCAACTGCTCCAGTTGCAAAAGTCTGTAGTGAGAAGACAGCACCAACACCACGAACTGCTCCAGTTGCAGGAGTCTGTAGTGAGAAGACAGCACCAACAATAACAACAACAACAATAACTACAAATGAAACAAAGTTCGGTGATGATGATTTGAATTCGAAGGCACCGGGTTTTAGACGACAACGTATACAGCATAATGGTGCCAAAGCTAAATTGGTTGCACCAACACCAACACCAACACCAACACCACCAACTGCTCCAGTTGCAGCAACAACAATACCAACAACAATAACTACAAATGAAACAAAGCTCAGTGATGCCCGTCTACGCGTTATGGAAGCCTTGAAAAATACCAAAAAGCAACGTGTTGCAAAAGTTGCTTCCAAAAAGGCACCACTCATGGCCAAAACAATGAAGAATTATCGTGCGATCCCAAAATGATTAATTACAATAGATAATTAGTTTTTTTATTGTAATATTCTTTTTAAAATTGTATAACATAACAATTGATTTTATTAAATAAAATAAATAATTATGTAAATTATTACAATATTATTAAAACAGTATAAAAAGTATTCTAATATTATAAACTAAATAATTTTATTAAATATTGTTGATATGCAAATTTTTTTTTTTTTTTTCTTATTTGAAATATATATATATATCTTAAACAATATGCAGCGAATTTGATTGTGCACTCTAATAAATTGCGTTTTTATTTTTTTAATGATAAATTCTGAACGCCTACGGCAAATCCAGTGGATGCCGCCGATTCAATCTTCGGGTGTGCTTTTCCAGCCTGGAGATATATGAGTTGCTGATTCTTTCGATCTCCTCATGGACCGTGGGAGTCTATATAGGTTTAAGAGAAGGCAGCTCTTGCGATTCACGGTAAACGTTACATGAATGGACTTCTCTGTGTTCATGGCAAAGTTTCATCTTTTGAGCCATGGTTGCAGAATATTTATCTTGTTCTGTAGCTAAAAAAGTGGTATCATCAGTATATGTTGCAACCAAGAATCTTTCGTCACTTAAAATAGGTAAGTCCGCAGTGAAGAGCGTGTAGAGAATGGGTGCCTGTACACTACCTGAAGTTCTCCAGCTTGGATGGCCTTTATGTCCGATTCTTTATCGTCGCATCTTACGTAAAATGTTCTTCTATCAAGAAAGGACTACCATAGGAATACCAAGGAATAGGGTGACGGTAATAAAGTTTTGAGTTTAAATAAGATTCCGGGGTGCCATACTCTGTCAAACGCTCAAACGTTCTTCCAAATGATGATCATTGCTAACAACTGTCTCATAACATCTGTACGTCATTTAATCTCTATTGAAAGAAATGAAACATTATTCCTTTCATAATATTTAGAATTGGTTGATTACTTACTGTTCAATCAGATGCATTTCTAAGCCAATTATCCATTCGTTTTTCTTTAACAGCTTTGGGAACTGATTTCCAAAATATTCTTTGATTTATTATGCGCTACGCGATAAGCCATGATGTTACTGACATATGTGCTTGATTAGGCTACTAAACACCAATTGCACGGTTACTTTCAATTTTGGTATGTATTTTTATCAGAATTTTTAATAGATGCTAACCAGCAAACTTCCATCAAATTATTATAGATATGTGTATCCCAATAGCGATTTCGGGTTACCTTTTGGTAAAAATATAATAAAAATTAATGAAGTAAATAATACAGAATATGTACGAGAACAACCCAATTACACGTCTCACTCTCGTCCTTTAGTATTTTTTTAAAACAATGAATAAAATAAGTTATATGTGCCGAAGCTTTTGATCACTCACCGCCACTGATTCATAAACTTGATTACATTGAGCTGAAAAGAAAAGAGAAGAACACTTTATTTTGTAGCTAAAAATCAACTTAACTCAACTCAACTCGGTTCGACTTTTGAAACTTGAATATTTTCAAAACAATAAAAAATATTTTCCTATCCTACCGAATAATTGCTAAAATTGAAATGTGCACGACGATGACTAAAAGTTAAATTTGCTTTGATAGACACACACAGAAACACACAGATGTACATCTCATGCGCACACATATACAGAATACTCGTATATGTTACTTGTGTGTGTGTGAAAAAATTCTCAAATTTTATAGAAAAATAGTGTAAGCAGAAAGTCAGTCAGTCAGTCAGTCATTTAGGCAGTTAGTCATTCAGTTAGTTATTTAGTTAGCTGGGCTTTTGCTTTTGTGTTGTAGCACTAACATCGATTTTGTGACTTGATTCTTCCCCAGCATCAGTTCCACCTACCATAAGCGACCACAACATTTTTGTTTATGTTTTTTCTGGGACTGCTGAGCTGGTAATACTATTCCAAAACTTTTAAAGTAATTGATGCATGCATGCCGCGAACTGCTTTCGAGCCACCACCACCTGGTGGCCTCCCAAATGAAAGCCACTATGAATTTACACTTTTTCAATTTTTGGTGTTGATTGTTCTAAACCAAAAATGTTGTACTTCTTTCATTTACCAAATTTGTTCATTGAATAAAAATAAAAATGTTTTCCATGCTTTCTGTTTTGGTTTCCGTGAGAAATGAAGTCAAAACATTAAATAAACTGCTTTTGGTTATATCGAATCTTGAGTTACCCTTTGGATACACGAGCACATAAGCACATTTGTTAGAATAGAAAAGTAAAGAAATTTGTATAAAAAGAATCCAGGACGCAAGGCCTCGAGATCAATCTAATTCAATACTTTTTTACAGTCATATCACACTAGCCTATGCTGCTATCCTATCTTGCTATCCTAACCTACTATCCTATACTTTTATTTTATTTAATTATTTGATCTTCTATCCTATCCTACTATTTGTTCCAATTATCCTATCCTTTCCTACTATACCTACTTTCCCATATTATCCTACTATCCTATCCAATTCTACTATCTTATTCTACTACCTACTTTTCTACCTTACTATGCTATCTTATTAACCTACAATAATTGTATATCCTATCTTCGACCATCGACACCATATCATCCTATTTGTTATTCATAAGAAGATACAGAGGATCTAACGGGTTTGTAATCTCCTGGTAAGCTAAAAGGAAGACTAGACCATACCCAACGATATACATTTGAAAGAACAGCAAGTTTGTGGATGAATGGGACCCTAATATCTTGGTGAGATAACAGGAGGACTAAATCGATCAATCCAAATTTGATTTCCATAATTTGGTTCAGCGGATCAAAATGAATACCTTGCTAAATAAATTTGAGAGGATATTGATGAAGTCACTTAAGCCTGGTATATTTTTGTATGAATGACAAACATTACAGCAAAGTCATAATTGCAGATAAGAAGGGTATTAAAATACTAAAATTCTACGATGGAAATCAAATCAAAAGCCATCGAGGGAAACATTTTTAAATAGTCTTTTACAAAAAAAAAAAAAAGAAAATAGAAAATTGTGAAAATAAACTGGTATATGGTAAATGAAAATAGCTTCAAGCCTTGTTTATTTTGATTTCCATGAAAATTTTTCAGATACTCGTAACTCGTAACTCTTCTCTTGTATTTCCTATTTCGATTTCTATTTTTGTTTCAATAAAAAGTAAATATTGCAGTTGCATTTGATTGAACAACGAAGGCGTGATAGATTAATTGATGAACATGACAAAAATGAACGAACATAGATATTTTCCATGTTTTTCAGTGTTTCCTTGCTTTTCTCTTTTTTTTTTTTTTTTGTTGCGAGTTGTTTCACCGTCAATATTTATGATATTGTTTGCATGGACAAATTTATTGTTGTTTCGTGTTGTTTAATGGCATTTTTGAGTGACATTTAACAGGAATCGAGATTTATTGCCGAAACTAAAACAGATTACATAAAAAAGTTTCAGTCACAATGTTTGTAAGTTTAAAATGGCTTTATGTATAAAGTCAATTTCATATGTAATAAGTATAACATATAACTACTTATCCTTATGACTCAGATACATCTATGAGAGAGAAAATAGTATGATTGATTCATACACAAGTATGAATAAGTTTCAATGCCTTGCGAACAATAAGATTTGTTTTGCTGTTCGTTTGAATCTCTAAGAAATAATACTTACCACATCACAACAGTGAGTAAGGAACTTTAAAAGAAATAAAAACATTGAGGAATGTGATACTCGTAAAGTTGGAATGTGGAGTTTGGACAGTTAGTACATTATGAAAAGGAGATCATCTTCTGGCGTTGGTCATGGTAAGATTCACACATGATTGGTGATTGTTAATTGATAGAAGTAATTCAAAATAAACAGGAATGATTACCAATAATAAATATACCCAAAAATTTTCAATTTACATACTTGCACATACTTATATTTATGTATGTGTACATATCTTCCTTATGGTAGTTTAGTGTTGTATGATTGCAGCCTGACTAGAAGTATACAGATACAAAAGACTTTGTCTTTGATATTCATAAAACAACAATTGTGTACAAAGTGTAAAATATAATAGAAAGTTTAAATTGGCTATGTAAAAGGCTCTTAAATTTTATCATCCGATCTTTTCCTTTCTTCCTGTGTCATATAATTGAACTTTTATGATATCCACTAAAATCTCCCTTAATTGAAAAACTCTCAAAGACACAAGCTTAAAGCATCCATAACCGGACAAAATACCTCGACAGTATGAGTTGTTTTACTGTATATCGAAAACTATATATTGCGGTATAGATATTATCAGGATGTACTACCATTTTTATGACCTAATTTTTAGTTTTAGAGACATCACTATACTTTGTTACTATTGTACTTTGATAACCCGGCAAACGTTGTTTTGCCTCTCCTTCCCAAAAAGTAAGTGGATACTGCTATGGATCATGTGATCAATGTTTAGTTTGCACATTATTGTTTTTATTTGATTTTCAAATTTTTGTACATCTGCATCAATAATATTGACCACTTCGTTTTCTATAGATGCATTGAATCGAAGCTTTTGTCCGTTAGCTGGAACTTTGTTTGCTCTTATCTTGATAATATAATTGTCCGATATAAATTGTTCAGAAGCATCTTTAAATAATTTATTTTTCTTATTAATGATTTTATCTATCAATACAATCAAAAAAAAACCACAATCTTTATTTATATTCACACTCAAAATATTGTCTCCCCTCACTTACTATGTATGTACATAATTTCAAAATTTTATTGGCTTACTTGTTACTTATAATATACAATAAGTATTTCCAAAGCCAATTTTGATTATAATTTTATATGAGAAAAGTTAATTTTATAGTCTTTGTTGTCATCACCAGAGTATCATGTGCTTAAAATATTCTTTTCTTTGATCAAATTTGTTAAAACTGCAAAAGTAATTTCACAAAAAAATCTATTGAAAATACTTAGAAACCCATTTAGCGACCACAAAAATGCACATTATTACTTGGTACGCTCGCGAGGCAAGCTCTGAGCTTCTCTTGGTTTAAACTGTCAATTTTAATTTTTAATCCACGCGGACATAGTACACTTTTTCATACTTAGATACCATCGCCCACATATGTTTATATTATATTGAATAAAAATATTTAAAAAGTAATAAAAGATACAAATTCCTTTTCTTGCGCTGCTTTTCCAAGCTGTTAGTTGCAAACATTTTTATTGGTGTGTGACTACACAGATGACAAGGACGACGATGTTTGACTTTTCAAGCACCCCAATGACCTACATTTTAAGAGCGACCCAGTGTACGAGTGAGTGAGTTTGCGACCAAGCGAACAAGTAGCACCGCTTCTATGCTATCCACAATTTTTTTAGTTTTTCCTCTTTTATATTTTAAAGAGTCATTGTACAATTAACCCAATTGCAAAGTGCTGTCAACATACTACTACTGCTACTACTACTACTACTATAGTACTAAAGGGAAGTGGGTGTGGATGGGTGAGTATCTGTGTGTCTATCTACCACATTCATGTTTAACATTTCCTGTTTTTGTTTAACTATTTCCGCTTATATGAGTCGTTTTCAACTTGGGTTAGCAGAAAATTGCCAACAACAACAATAATATTATCCTTACTTATACACAGCAGACCCACCAAAAACAACTAACATATTTAGTATAAACAATATATTGCTCATTTCAAACTTGTTGATACCAAATGCTATGTGCATTTGCAACAATAATAAAAACAAAAACAAAAAAAAAAAAAAACAAAAAAAATGGAAAGCAACCATAGAATAAAAGTAACAGAAAAACATGTGTGAAAGAACTGCAACATGACTTGCGACAAAAGTCAAAGTCCCTGCATATATACAAATACTTAGAAAGTACAACTTTTCATTACAAAATTCTCCACATTGACAAGAGTAGCCGCATTGTCGTAGCATTTGTACAATAGAAATAGCTTAGAACTTGAACATTTACTTGGCCATTGGAATGCGACCAATGCGTCATGCCAATCAAATAAGAATAGAAAAGAATAGAAGAGAATAGAATGGAACGCATAAGCAATATTCTATGATTCTACTATACTTGTACTGTACAAAGTTGTTGGCCCTCATTGAACCTAAACGAGGCGCCAGAACTAACGCCAACATCAACATCAACGGCATCACCTTTGCCGACATCACGTTAATGTCTAGTTGACATTTGTTGCTGACAAGCGACATGGCAGCCAACAGACGACCACGACGACAACGACAACAAGATTGACCCCGCCCAAGGCTACCCCACTTATGTAGTACTTCTATAAAACAAATACAGTTTGGTCTACAAAGCCTGTGAAAATTGTGGGGGTTTTACAAACCAAAACTATCTGCAACGTTGACATGCCACAAACTGAAGTGAACCATGAACCAACACACGTTGCCGATCAGTCATCCAAATCAACTTTTACACTTTCTTCTACTTTACTTGAGTTGAGTTCCACACCTTGGACCAACTTAGGCCTGGTTGTGTGTTTAGTTACACATATTAAGATTTAAAATTTGTGACTATGCTAAGCGGCGTATGAGTATCGTATTTTATGTGGGTTATACAAGTGAACTGGATGTTTGTGTTGGTTAGACGAACGGAGATCCGCATTTGCCTATTGGGTATAATTTGTAATTTAGGTAACTTGGAAAAATCAAATAAATTATGCTACACGAGTTTACGTTCGTAATAATTTATAATTTTTTCAAACTTCTGCCAACGTTGATAAAAATTTAATCAAACCCATTGACTAATTACGATTCTTGACTTATTTACATATTGTACTGTGTTTGCGAAGCTCCGAAATTAATTAAATACGAGTCTGCTTATAAATCCATGGCTCAAAACATGAAACATTGCCGTGAACACAGAGAAGTCCATTCATGTAACCTTTACCGTGAATCGCAAGAGCTGCCTTCTCTTAAACCTATATAGACTCCCACGGTCCATGAGGAGATCGAAAGAATCAGCAACTCATATATCTCCAGGCTGGAAAAGCACACCCGAAGATTGAATCGGCGGCATCCACTGGATTTGCCGTAGGCGTTCAGAATTTATCATTAAAAAAATAAAAACGCAATTTATTAGAGTGCACAATCAAATTCGCTGCAAATCGTTTAAGATATATATATATTTCAAAATACGAAAAAAAAAAAAAAAATGCATATCAACAATATTTAATAAAATTATTTAGTTTATAATATTAGAATACTTTTTATACTGTTTTAATAATATTGTAATAATTTACATAATTATTTATTTTATTTAATAAAATCAATTGTTATGTTATACAATTTTAAAAAGAATATTACAAAAAAAAACTAATGATCTATTGTAATTAATCATTTTGGGATCGCACGATAATTCTTCATTGTTTTGGCCATGAGTGGTGCCTTTTTGGAAGCAACTTTTGCAACACGTTGCTTTTTGGTATTTTTCAAAGCTTCCATAACGCGTAGACGGGCATCACTGAGCTTTGTTTCATTTGTAGTTATTGTTGTTGGTATTGTTGTTGCTGCAACTGGAGCAGTTGGTGGTGTTGGTGTTGGTGTTGGTGTTGGTGCAACCAATTTAGCTTTGGCACCATTATGCTGTATACGTTGTCGTCTAAAACCCGGTGCCTTCGAATTCAAATCATCATCACCGAACTTTGTTTCATTTGTAGTTATTGTTGTTGTTGTTATTGTTGGTGCTGTCTTCTCACTACAGACTCTTGCAACTGGAGCAGTTGGTGGTGTTGGTGCTTTCTTCTCACTACAGACTCCTGCAACTGGAGCAGTTGGTGGTGTTGGTGCTGTCTTCTCACTACAGACTTTTGCAACTGGAGCAGTTGGTGGTGTTGGTGGCGTTGGTCGTGTTGGTGTTGGTGCAACTAATTTAGGTTTGGCACTATTATGCTGTATACGTTGTCGTCTAAAACCCGGTGGCTTCGATTTCAAATCATCATCATTTATAAACAGTATTTTACGTACTGGCGGTTCATTTACTATTTTCTGTTTAATAGTTTCTGTGAGTGTGGTCAGTCTACGATTTTTCTCTTCTTGATCCAGTTTGTTCTTTAATGTGTTAATATTTCTATCACTCAATACGCCTTCGATATGTTTTATTTGATTTGAAGTTGTCGGTAAAGTCGGCTGAATTAGAGGACTAGTCCTCTTGACACCGGCATAGACTTTAGTGCGCGATTTTTTGGACGTTATACCATACAAGAAAGCATTTGCGTCATTTGCGTCATTTGTCTCCATTTTGTTGATTTGTTGAACTTGTTGTATTTGCTCAGCACCCTTAATCACGGATAGATCACACCGTTGTCGTTTGTTATCTTTGCAAAAGTTGTGCTCCTCATCCATGTTGTTTTCGCGTTTTCGTTTGTTGTTTCTATCTTGTTGTTGTTCTTTGCCCTTCTTGGCACCACTGCTTTTGTGTACTTGCACTCTTTTTCCAATGCAATTGTTCTGCATCTCTTTAGATGTCTCCATCTCCTGATTCCCGGGGATATCGTTAAGTTTATTTTCGTTACATTGCTCTCTTGATTTGTTGGACTCAACGTAGTTAATACTCGTTGATGAATTAGACTTTTGGTGATTCATTTCAACTGCAATTAACGCATTCCATTTTAGAACTAGGGATTGCAGGTTGAGATCGAATTCTCCTCCAAATTTTTGCATCGAACTTATTGTGTTGCCAATCTGTGTCTCTTGTAGATGTTCAAATGTGATTGGGTAATAGAAAAGCTTCTTGATACAGTGATGTAATCGCTCCATATTATCATGATTACGTTCTATTGAACGCTTATAATGATATACTCTATCAAGAAGATTATGTTCGGTGCCGTTACTCTGTATGTCTTTTGGAATTTCAGCTAAGTTGTTTGTGTGTCCGGATGGTAGTTCCTCTTCTTTAAACTGATGCTGATGCTGATGCTGATGATTTCCTTCCTTATTGGCTGTTTCCATTTCGAATTGTTTTCGATTGTTAGAAAACCATTGTTGTATTTTGTGTCTTTCACTTTCTTTGCATCTATGCTGTGGTCGGTTTTCTTTTCCTCGTTCCCTTCGTTGGAAATGTGTGATGTAAGATTTCCTGAAGATTCCTCGCTTAATCTGCTGTGCTCATGGACGCCACTAATTCGAAGTAAGTCATTCCATTTATGGAGTAATTCATTCACGGTGACATCAAAATCACCACCGAACTTTCGGATCGAATTTACTGTTATATGAACATCAGTCTCCTGTATGTGTTCAGCGTTGATAGGAAGCTTACTCAGCTTTAGGACATAAGTTAGCATCCGAAGCTCATCATTTTGGTTACGTTGGATTTTGCGTTGATAATGACGGATTCGATCAAGAATATTTTTTGTCGTTTCCATTGTACGAATTTTGTAATTTGTTATGCTTTGGTTTAGTTTGGTTTGATTTAATAATTGAAATTTTTTCTTTCTTTTCAATCTTCGTAAATATTGAACTTTTATGTTCACTCCTCAAAGAACTTGAATAAAGTGATCTAGCATTGCAGGATCATCTATTTATACGTTAAAATAGCATTCGATGCACTAATTGACAAAAAGAGGAGGAGAGAAATAAGGATTCTCGCCATTTTGCGGTTTTCTGTGACAAAAGCAGGTAGAAATTCACATGTCGGTACCTGGAGTAAACAATCTCATGGCCAATCGCAGCACCCGAATATGAAATCAGGTAGAAACGGGTTAAAGTAAAATAATAATGAGAAAGATGGTAAAAATGAGAGTTTCCGAAAAGGATTATTATAAAGCGACAATGAGAAAACAGGTAGAACATATAAGATATATTTCGCGAAAAGGGTTAACGTTTATTATTAATGAGAACAAAAAAAAAGAAACAAGTTGAGAGTTCCCGGATATAAAAGCATCAATGGAAAACAGGTAGAAAAGTTGCGACATTCCGAAAAGTAACGGTTTCCAAATATTTTAGGCAAAATACAGGAATTCAGGTAAAAAGTTGAGAGTTTCCGAAAAGGATTATTATAAAGGACAATGAGAAAACAGGTAGAACATATAAGACATAATGGGATATTCGCGAAAAGGGTTAAAGTTTATTATTAATGGGAACAAAAAAAAAATATAAACAAGTTGAGAGTTCCCGGATATATAAAGCAACAATGGAAAACAGGTAGAAAAGTTGCGACATTCCGAAAAGTCAGGATTTCCCACTATGATAGGCAAAATACAGGATATTCAATTTAGTATTAACTTTTACAAAAGAATCAAGTATTATTACACTTTAATAAGTTTACATTACCTAAAATGAGTTTTGTTGATTGTCTTTTATTTGTTCTAGTACTAAGCAGTTGTAAAAATATGAAAACTAAAAAACCAAAATAAAATTTTATATACAAATATCATTTTTCGCAAACTGCTTTGGATCAGTTCTATCAGATCTACCAAAGCAGGTTGCTTACTTTGATCAAAAAAGGTTAACCGAATTTTGAGATTTCAAGTTTCACTCTACAAACAAAAATGATCACATCAAAAGACTTGTTTGTATCTAAATATTTGAGTTATAACATTGATATTCAGTCTTTAAAAGAAAATTAAGTATCTATCATGAATATCGAAAAGCGTTTTTGCCAAATATTTGAAATCCTGACTTTTCGGAATATCCCAACTTTTCTACCTGTTTTCCATTGTTGTTTTTATATCCGGGAACTCTCAACTTGTTTATAATTTTTTTGTTCCCATTGGTAATAAACTTTAACCCTTTTCGCGAAATATGTCTTATATGTTCTACCTGTTTTCTCAAGTCTTTATAATAATCCTTTTCGGAAACTCTCAACTTTTTACCTGAATGTCAGTATTTTGCCTAAATATTTGAAACCTACTTTTCGGAATGTCGCAACTTTTCTACCTGTTTTCCTTTGTTGCTTTTATATCCGGGAACTCTCAACTTGTTTATAATTTTTTTGTTCCCATTGGTAATAAACTTTAACCCTTTTCGCGAAATATGTCTTATATGTTCTACCTGTTTTCTCATAGTCTTTATAATAATCCTTTTCGGAAACTCTCAACTTTTTACCTGAATGTCCTGTATTTTGCCTAAAATATTTGGAAACCGTTACTTTTCGGAATGTCGCAACTTTTCTACCTGTTTTTCATTGTGCTTTTATATCCGGGAACTCTCAACTTGTTTCTTTTTTTTTGTTCTCATTAATAATAAACTTTAACACTTTTCGCGAAATATCCCAATCACAATAATGTCTTATATGTTCTACCTGTTTTCTCATTGTCGCTTTATAATAATCCTTTTCGGAAACTCTCAACTTTTTACCATCTTTCTCATTATTATTTTACTTTAACCCGTTTCTACCTGATTTCATATTCGGGTGCTGCGATTGGCCATGAGATTGTTTACTCCAGGTACCGACATGTGAATTTCTACCTGCTTTTGTCAGAGACAAACCGCAAAATGGCGAGAATCCTTATTTCTCTCCTCCTCTTTTTGTCTAATTAGTGCATCGAATGCTATTTTAACGTATAAATAGATGATCCTGCAATGCTAGATCACTTTATTCAAGTTCTTTGAGGAGTGAACATAAAAGTTCAATATTTACGAAGATTGAAAAGAAAGAAAAAATTTCAAATATTAAATCAAACCAAACTAAACCAAAGCATAACAAATTACAAAATTCGTACAATGGAAACGACAAAAAATATTCTTGATCGAATCCGTCATTATCAACGCAAAATCCAACGTAACCAAAATGATGAGCTTCGGATGCTAACTTATGTCCTAAAGCTGAGTAAGCTTCCTATCAACGCTGAACACATACAGGAGACTGATGTTCATATAACAGTAAATTCGATCCGAAAGTTCGGTGGTGATTTTGATGTCACCGTGAATGAATTACTCCATAAATGGAATGACTTACTTCGAATTAGTGGCGTCCATGAGCACAGCAGATTAAGCGAGGAATCTTCAGGAAATCTTACATCACACATTTCCAACGAAGGGAACGAGGAAAAGAAAACCGACCACAGCATAGATGACAAAGAAAGTGAAAGACACAAAATACAACAATGGTTTTCTAACAATCGAAAACAATTCGAAATGGAAACAGCCAATAAGGAAGGAAATCATCAGCATCAGCATCAGCATCAGTTTAAAGAAGAGGAACTACCATCCGGACACACAAACAACTTAGCTGAAATTCCAAAAGACATACAGAGTAACGGCACCGAACATAATCTTCTTGATAGAGTATATCATTATAAGCGTTCAATAGAACGTAATCATGATAATATGGAGCGATTACATCACTGTATCAAGAAGCTTTTCTATTACCCAATCACATTTGAACATCTACAAGAGACACAGATTGGCAACACAATAAATTCGATGCAAAAATTTGGAGGAGAATTCGATCTCAACCTGCAATCCCTAGTTCTAAAATGGAATGCGTTAATTGCAGTTGAAATGAATCACCAAAAGTCTAATTCATCAACGAGTATTAACTTCGTTGAGTCCAACAAATCAAGAGAGCAATGTAACGAAAATAAACTTAACGATATCCCCGGGAATCAGGAGATGGAGACATCTAAAGAGATGCAGAACAATTGCATTGGAAAAAGAGTGCAAGTACACAAAAGCAGTGGTGCCAAGAAGGGCAAAGAACAACAACAAGATAGAAACAACAAACGAAAACGCGAAAACAACATGGATGAGGGGCACAACTTTTGCCAAAGATAACAAACGACAACGGTGTGATCTATCCGTGATTAAGGGTGCTGAGCAAATACAACAAGTTCAACAAATCAACAAAATGGAGACAAATGACGCAAATGCTTTCTTGTATGGTATAACGTCCAAAAAATCGCGCACTAAAGTCTATGCCGGTGTCAAGAGGATTAGTCCTCTAATTCAGCCGACTTTACCGACAACTTCAAATCAAATAAATCATATCGAAGGCGTATTGAGTGATAGAAATATTAACACATTAAAGAACAAACTGGATCAAGAAGAGAAAAATCGTAGACTGACCACACTCACAGAAACTATTAAACAGAAAATAGTAAATGAACCGCCAGTACGTAAAATACTGTTTATAAATGATGATGATTTGAAATCGAAGCCACCGGGTTTTAGACGACAACGTATACAGCATAATAGTGCCAAACCTAAATTAGTTGCACCAACACCAACACTACCAACACCACCAACACCACCAACTGCTCCAGTTGCAAGAGTCTGTAGTGAGAAGACAGCACCAACAATAACAACAACAACAATAACTACAAATGAAACAAAGTTCGGTGATGATGATTTGAATTCGAAGGCACCGGGTTTTAGACGACAACGTATACAGCATAATAGTGCCAAACCTAAATTAGTTGCACCAACACCAATACTACCAACACCACCAACTGCTCCAGTTGCAGGAGTCTGTAGTGAGAAGACAGCACCAACAATAACAACAACAACAATAACTACAAATGAAACAAAGTTCGGTGATGATGATTTGAATTCGAAGGCACCGGGTTTTAGACGACAACGTATACAGCATAATGGTGCCAAAGCTAAATTGGTTGCACCAACACCAACACCAACACCAACACCAACACCACCAACTGCTCCAGTTGCAGCAACAACAATACCAACAACAATAACTACAAATGAAACAAAGCTCAGTGATGCCCGTCTACGCGTTATGGAAGCCTTGAAAAATACCAAAAAGCAACGTGTTGCAAAAGTTGCTTCCAAAAAGGCGCCACTCATGGCCAAAACAATGAAGAATTATCGTGCGATCCCAAAATGATTATGTAGAGTTGTAAGTAAATTAATTGTTTTTTTTTTTTTTTTTTTTTAAATCTTTAATTGTACTGTTATTATAAAACATCTTAAATTAAACTATATACAAAACAATAACAAAACAACTTATATTAACAAGTGGGAATAATACTAATACATTTAATATGCTCTAGTAGGGAGGTCGACAGGATGCGATCTTCTCCATTAATTGTGTGAATTTGAGTAGAAGACTACTTAGGAAATGGCTATTGCTACTTAGTATTTTGTTATAGTTGGTATTATAGAAAAAAAAAAAAAAATTAAATATTATTGTAAAAAATTAAATGCTAATTATTATACTTTTAATCGCAGTGCTTTTAAATTTCTCGCTTCTCTATATGAAGAGATCTTGTTGAATTTTCAAATTTTCATGTTTCATGGTGTCGATAACCCAAATTATTAGATGTCAAATTTTTTACATTTACAGTAAGCACTAATAATTTGCTGAAAAACAAATATTAAAAATTCTTAAAAATTGTCTATTTATGTATGTTTATTTTAAATATCCTGCTTCTTTACTTCTCCTTTTTTTTTTTTTTTTTTTTGTGGTTTGTTATTTGTATATGCGTGTGTGTATGTCATAAATACCAAAACAAAATTTGTTATTTTAAATTCAAAGCCTCAAAATGCTCCTGGTTTATATAAATTTAGTTGTTTTATTCAAGTATGCAAATGTTTATTTATTGCTAAAAATGCTTCTTGTTGATGTTGGTGAAATGCTAGAAATGTGTATTTCGTTTTGTTGTTATGCTTAGCGTGCGCCTTGAAGTATGCACTAAAATTTGTCACAATCAAGCATGCACCACCATACGTATGTGATTCGACTTTGTACTAACTATAACAAAAAGAATAAACACGAAAAAAGAGCAATTTTTTACTTAATCTCAGTCAAATGAATCACACAATTTCACACAGAATGACTATAGTACTGGCGACTGATGCCTGTCTAGTAACTTCTCTATATTTCCGTATGTCAGGGGTAGGCAAACTTTTCCCAGAGAGGTCAAGAAAATTTTAAATTATGAAAAATAAATGTGATTGACAAATAACCTGATCTGTTGGCAACTTTTTATTCTGAATATTCCTTCTACATTTCAAGGGGCCATAGTTTGCCTACCCCTGTTCTATGCTTTACCATGAACACACAAAAACTTTTGAAATTAATTTTTATTGCATACTTTCGCGTTCTGACGCTTGCAAAATTTGCTGATGCAAAGACTCTTTCTTGTCCTTTTTGTTGTCAATGTGTTGGTTGTTGGTTGTTGGTTTTTCATAAAATCCTTTTCCATATTCATTTCCACATTCACGTACGCTAGAAGCGACGACTCATAACTCTATTTCCACTTTTCATATACTCGTACTTTGACTAAAATAATCAAATTTAGTTATTTAATGATGAGTACGACGACGATGGATACTACGAGTACGAGTATGAGTATGTGTATGATAAGTAAATGATGACGATGATGATGTTGATGATGACTCAGAATAAAAGTTACCAACTAAACTCATATTTGCAATTTGCAATTTGCAACTTAAAGCAAATTGCCAAACTTCTCTCCATTTATGTGGCTGAGTAGATTCTCAAAGTAAATCAGTCAAAGTGTGAAATTGGTTTGAATATTTTTTTTATTACATAATTTTGTGTACTAAATAAGATGATATGAGGAGTTCAAATAAAGGTATGTTGCTATAATGAATCATGAAGAATTCTTTCTTCATAATCATCAAATTTTTGCTCACTCTAAATAATTGCTTTTGTCTCTTCCTTCACATAGACCAGATGTGGTACATAAGTAGAATTGCTTAACATTGATTCACATTCCCATGAATGTATACATATGTATGTATTTATATATAAGTATCCCTAAATAAGGATCTTTCATGGACATGTTTTACTTAAATCTAAGCCTATATTTTAAAAGGGAAATATATGTATTTCGTGTTGCCATATGCTCTCTCAAGTTAAGCAGCACAGTAGGGATTATGTTATACTGATGTAATGTACAATAATTCTTTCCATACACACATAAGTCATCATCATCACCATCGTATTGAGTTAAATCACTCAAACATACAAGAGTTGCCAAGCAGAAAAGGATTTTATTTCCGTATGTATTGTACTCGTACTTGTATATCTCAACCAAAGCTTCCATTTCTCTTTATCAAAGATTCAACACTCCATAACACTCTACATTTAGCACAGAAAGATCAATTTGTCTTGAAGAAAATAAAAGAACACATAAAACACATAAAATTTTTAAGATGATTTGTGTATCTTCTAAGTACATATTGCATTAAAATATTTTAGTAGATACATTAGCCTGCCTATTTTTGATGGAGGATGGAGGAGGCATGTTGGTTGGTCCATAAGCTACAATGACTTTCCGTAGAAAATGAATAAAATGTTTATTGCATACTTGGCAAAACAACTTTGTGAAGAAAATCTTCAATTAATCTCTAAATATTTTTTTGGCTACACGCATTTTGTAAACAAATTTTTATTTTATGGATTTAAAACATTTTTCTTTGAAATACTTTTCTCTAGCACAAATTTAGGCTCGCTGCCAACTGAGTAAATTCACAATGATTCTTCTGCGAAAATTTTATATTGAAAAGTTTAGGAAAATGTAAATCCTTTTTATTGCAATAATATCTTATTTTAAGCATATTTAATGAAAGACATTTTCTTATAATTTTCGCTTTGCACTTTTGTATTTCTACTGAACACGTGCAACTTGTCCTTGGTTTAAACTTTTTAATGTAATCAATTGAGTTTTCCTTTTGCATTTTACAGTGAATTCGACATTGCCTTTGTCTACATTTTTACCGCATTGCCGCATGACTAAACGCCCCCAATTCGTGGGTAGCTTGTGGCTCTCAGTATTTCTCATATGTGGTTTGATTTTCAAAGTAGAAAATAGCGAACATAACTAAACCTAACCAAACCTCCGAACCATTGTCCGTATAGCATTTCTTTTGCCGATTTCGCTCTTTGTTGCTGCTATTGAAGTGTAAAAACACCATGAACTCTTGCTATGCAAAGGAGCCAAGGCAAGCACAAATCGGTTTAAAATGGTTTCAAAATACTTTGGAATTTCGGTTGTGCAATGTGTGCATGCATCGATTAGTTGACCCTTAAAAAAAATTACGCCTTAAATTGCAGTTTCTCTTTGTGAGCAACATTTTTTGAAATTTGTAAACTTTAAAAAGCCAAAAGACTCACTCTAATCTACTCACCGCAAAACTATAATATCAAAAGTAAATGAACGAAGTCAGAATTGTTCCATTTTCACTTGGTTTTTGTAGTTGATTTCTGAGAGTATTATATGTTAAATGTATACGTGACATTCATAATTAAGAAAGACAATAAAGATTTATATTTTGAGGTAATTTAAATGAAAATAATACTATTTTATAAAATGAGTTTATATACAATAGTTTAAGTAAAAAATTTTCATACCCATATTTAACATGTTGCTTTGCCAGATAAACAAATAAAAATAGGAAAGAGTTAACTCACGATATATAGGCGATTTACTAGAACTATTGGCAAACATTGCATATCAAGTTAATATTTTTGAAGAGAAACTTCTTTAGCGAAGGGGAGTAAATCCAAAAAATATGAAAATGAAATGTGACAGAAATCAAAATTGGACGATACTATTATTATATTGGAGCTATTTAGGTATATATAATTGAAATGTCTCCGTGGCGTAGTGGTTAGAGAGTAGGACTTGCAAGCCGAGGGCGCGAGGTTCGGGTTCTGCAATGGGAATATTTTTTTTATGTGAATCTTCTTTAGCGAAGGGTACTCCCCTTCCAAAAAAAAATATTGAAAATGAAATGTGACGGAAATCAAAATTTGACGATGTTATTATTATATTGTAGCTATTTAGGTTAATCCAATATGGAAGTGCAACTTCTAAAGTAGATGGTCAAGCAATAATACAAAATATTGTAGTGTTATATTGTTTCAATACAAAAGAATTATTTTATTTTTCGGTAATTCGCCCACTTGTTCTTACGTTCTTTCGTAAAGTAAACAAAATCAGTAAAGCATCTATTTCTCTCTTCCTCATGCATAAGCATCCATTCCCTACGCTGCAGACGAACACGCACAAGACAATGCGCATTGTTTTGTGCATCTCCCCACTGCGTCACTGAAACATCATCGCATTTTGATTTTCGTCACATTTAATTTTTTAATTTTTGGATTTACCTCCACCTCGCTAAAGAAGTTTCACTTCCATATAGTGCTTATGAGGGTGAGGCACACTATTTAAATTTTTTTTTACTATTTTTTAGCCATACTAAACTTAGCGCAACACAAAAGACAAAGCAATACCGGCACTGTCAACGGCAACCACGAACGTACTGTTCAACGGTCACTTTAAATTGCCTAATATTTATAAACAAATTCATCTCTAACCATAATAATGGCCACTTTGTTTACGGTAGATGTATTAAAACGACGTTCAAGTTCGTTAGCTAGAACTTTGTCTGCTCTTATCTTAATGATTTTATTGTCCAATATTAATTGCTTAGCAACGCTTTTGATTAATTAAAGGTGTTGAATGTCTACGGCTAAAAAAGATTCCAAAGTTGCAACAATGTATATAAAAGCAACTTTCCTAAGGAGGAACACAATGTTAAGTACAATACATAAGTTATAATTATCATTCAATTCGATGTTTTCCATTTAGACTAGAAGGGACATCATGAATCATATCCGATACATTTCTTTACTTTATTTCTATGCTATAAAGAAAAAAGGATTGACATTTCCTTGGTTGATTTTTTAAATATCAACCTGAATTTTCTTATCACTAGATTGAAATTGAATTCTTTGAAATATTCTCTTATTAAAGGTCAAAGAACTGCCACAAGATTGAATGCCAAAAGTTTGTATTAGTTTGCACAACTTTTGAAGCTCAGCCAAGAACTATGAGGTTGCCAATAAAATCATCAATGAAAGTGGTATAAAATGATATCTTTATTATGTCTAGAGAATCTGTTAAGATAAGTGGCAAATGCCTTATTACCATTGATGTTTAAACTCTTTCATTATATCACCATTTAATCAATTTAATGTTTTTACAAAATTTGAAATGTTCATCAATTTAAAAATTAAAATAGAAACATCAAGGAGAAGCTTATTTAATTCTCGTTAAAGTAAATCCAAACTTTGTATTTTTTTTTTTTATTATTTGTTCATTTACAAATGTTTATTGTATGTATTGCATTTTTTAAAAATTTATAAATCAAGAACAAAAAAATACATAAAAATATATTAAGCAACTTTATTTGTTGCATGCAATTTTAATATCTTTTCCTCGGCTTAATCAAAATGTTTGCTTCTGACGCTTTTGTGTAAGTTCAACTGATACAAATGAATAATTTATTGTTCCATTTATTTTATCTTTTTCTCTATCAATTATGGACACCAATTTCACTATACAATTTCACACTAAGAATTTCATCATCATCATCAAAATCATAAACAACACCAACAAATAGCAATAACTTTGTTAACTATAACAAAAGCTCTTCTTCATTCATTCATTTATTTATTTATATAGCTTAATAATACTAAAAATTAATTGCTAACCTTGACAAAGGAATTTACAAATAAACCTGCATTGATAATCGTACAAGTTATCAATGCTTACCATCATCATCATTGTTTGCTCAAAGCCAAACACTAAGCATTGCAATGCAACCATAACCAAACTACCAATCGATCCTGTTTTATTGTATTTACATACATACAATATATAAAATATAATAAGTATAAAATAATTGTATTTGTTGCTCCTTGGCAAATAAATTGTTTACGACGAATTCCTTGTCATCATAATCAATTTGGTGTTGTACACTAAAAATTTACTATTGCATTTTATTGTTTTTGTTTGAAATTCATATGAATATTTGAGATTTTCTTATCCATTTGGCAAATTGATATTTCCTAAAATTTCAAAAACAATAAAATTCTATACAATTTTGATACATTTTCTTTTATTTCATTTATGGGGTGATCAAGATCGTTTCTACTTTTTTAACAAATTTTTAACATTTTTTATCCAACGCACACTATACAAGGCCGATTTTAATAACTTTTTTTTTTTTTTAAACGCGTATTTATTTATTTATTAAGCTACAGAGAGGAATTGCTATAGTTACTGAGGCTTTCAACTGTTTCGCGTATTACAGTATTATAAACATATTTCAAATACCAATACGAAGTTGCGGGCACAGCTAGTGCAAGTATAATTTTATAAGCAACTTTTATGGAAGAAAATATTTTTAATAGGATTTGGGAACATTTTGAGGGCTTCAATGAAAAGCGTACGTATTTACGTATTTGACTTTGATTATTAATTAGTGTACGCATATCCCGTTGCAAACTATTCAATTGATCTTGCAATGCATTCTGCTGACTGATGATACATTGAATGAGAGGCTCATTTGTTTCTGCTGTGTTGTATTACTATTGTTATTATTAATGCTGATAGTATTAATATTACCATTATTAATGTTGACGTGCTGGTGCTCATTATCTGAACGACTATAGCTACGTATTACAGTTTCCTGCCTGTCCTGAAGGTCTACAAGTCGATTGGGAGTAGACGTGAATATAACTGGAGTAAGTCGAGCTGCTTCATTATCGATTGAAGCATGTTGCTCCTCATTATCCGTACCAAAGAAGCTGGATTGTATTGTCTCTTCGAGGGGACACGCTGTAATAGTATAGGATGTGGTTTCATCTTCTGTACTCTCGGATATGTCAATATACTCACCAATTGCACCTGGCATTTGGACCATAGAAAAATTAGAATGCATTTCTCTGGCACCTCGGGCATCCATTTTTTCTAATTTCAAGGATTCATAAAGAAGGTGGATCGATGGATGCATTCTTTTCAAATGCGTTATAAAGTTGGAGGTAATCTGTTTATTGCCACGAATGGGTAAACCGCACTGATGGCACCGTGCTAAGAAGCTTTCACCACGCGATAGTGAATTGTAATTGTGTACCTATTTGGAATAGAATATGTTGTTAATAATGATAATTCTCCTTCTCCCCCACTTCCTCCCACCGCAAGCATCACACATTTTGGGAGTGAACTATTCACTTACCATTTCATAGAATGGTGGCGCAAATAACAAACTGCTATCACCACGTATGAAACTAGACTTACGCATCGTCTTTCGATTAATTTGCCTCTGATGCATTGCATTGTTTTCATCGGAAGCACCACTAGAATGTTGATCCCCAACAGCTGAATATTGTTGAATATTACTGCCGCCACCATTGGTTTCCATATCGATCATTGGTTCATAATCACATAAACGCTCCATATTCACTAAAAATATTTTTCTGGATATATTTTGTTCTGGATATCTTCTTAAGAGTTTTACGCAAACCACGTGAGCTGTCAATTACTTATTAAGTGACGTATTTAGTGTTGACTAATAAGAACTTATTATTTGTTTCGTTTACCTAAGGTAAGTAAGTGTTGATCAATGAGTAAAAAAGAAGATAAGCATATTCTCACCGATAGCTATCGGTTATCGAATTGAAATCAGTATTCAAAGGCCGCAATTTGTAAAAATTTTAAATTGTTGCATTATAATCTTATTACGCAGAGATGTAGACACAGATGTACATCCAATTGAACAACAACAACAACAGAGAAATGTTGAAATTATGAGGATGTGAAATAAAATTTAATAAAATACATAGTAGGATTTAAAAAGGAATTTGCAATAATTATTTGCATACACTGCAAATTGTTCGAAATTATGTATTTTCTATATATTTTCTGTTTTAATCTCTAACAATTAGCCACAATATTCCAATTGTTTGTATAACCAAAACATAAAACCGCTTTTCACAATGCATAAATATTCCTGTATAAAAGACACTCTGCATCTATTGTAGCTCAAGAGTCCTGATGCAGCGTGTGTGTAAATACCATATAAATCATGTATTTTTCAAATGTTTTACTTTTAAACTTAGTGCTATGTGTTTCGGTGTTGTGGTTCAAAAACGGCACTGTACGCGCCAAATTAATCATCGTGTTGCAGCTCAACTCTAAACGGAGCTGCCAATCTAAAAATTGGAGCGGTCAACATTATATACTCTAAACATTGGTGCGGTCTAATTTTAGTGCAAGAAAGTACATAAGGTTCGTCAAACCTTTACAACACTGCATGTCATAATTACGCAGTCACCGAAAGAAGAAGAAGATAAACCATGCGCGAATCATCATTATATACACTAAACATTGATGCGGTCTAATTTTAGTGCAAAAAAGTACATAAGGTTCGTCAAACCTTTACAGCACTGCATGTCATAATTACGCAGTCACCGAAAGAAGAAGAAGATAAACCACGCGCGAATCAACATTATATACTCTAAACATTGATGCGGTCTAATTTTAGTGCAAAAGAGTACATAAGGTTCGCCAAACCTTTACCTTTACCTAACCAAAAGTAATTATTTAATTATATACTCGTAAAGCGTGAGTTTTACACAATCAATTGCAACGTTAACTTTAGTTGTTAGTGTCTTCAGTTTACCAGTTTGCATTAAAATTTTTGTTTTTTTTAGTATAATAGTATAATGCCTGGCGTTCTGTTTGAAGATATCTTTAATGTAAAAGAAATAGATCCTCGTATTTACTGTGAATCCGAGTCATTTAAAATGGACCTTATATTGGACATCAACACGTGGCTTTATCCAATTGAACAGGGCGACAAATTCCGTCTTGTACTAGCAACAACTTTGCACGAGGATGGTTTTCCAGTTGGCAGCGAATACAACCCAATGCAACTTGAAGGAACACGCGCCGACAGCTTCGAATATGTAATGTTTGGTAAGCTATACCGAATTGAAGGGTGACGCCGCAAACAACGAAGCATCTCAACTATCGGCATATGCTTCCTTCGGGGGTCTGCTTATGCGATTGCAAGGCGTTGCAAACAATCTGCACGGTTTCGAAGCAGACCAAACCATGTTTCTCTTAATCAAGAAGCTTGCATACTAAATATGCAATATTGGTGAGTTTTACAAATGTAATTTTAACTCAATAAGAACTTATATTACCTATAAAATACGTTTCAATAAGCAGTGTTCTATTCCATTCCATGATGTTGTACAATGCGATCGCAAAAAGTATGAGCTGCATAAGAAGTCATGATGGCAAAAACAAAAAGGAATAATCGATTTTCCATTAGATTACATCAATGTTTCTTCGAATATATCATTAATAAATTCCGGTTAGATAAAGTAGATCGGTCCACGAGAGAAATGCCAGTTAAACTCATTATGAAATTGATGGATATATCATACTACATAACTGCCGCAGTTGGGAGCAAAAAAAATAGTTTGAAATGGCGAAGAACCCAAGAAAGGGTTACTATGTGGTGTGGATTTTGTCGGCTTAGTCAAAGGTAACGTTCTTTTTAGTTTTTATTATTTTTGTATTATTATTTAATGCTATGTTACAGTTTACAAATTATAAATTAACAGTACCTTGCTACCTTGTGCTTTTGCCAAATCAAATAACCTGCAATTTATGGAATTAATTAAGTTTGTTAAATGGATTTGTTTCGAATTATCCCAAAATGGTTAGGTGATGCTCCCCAACTCTAAAGGACTTTTTATTTTAGAAAAAGTTTGGTTCAGAGCATTTCGAATTTGCTCAAATCTGGAAACGCGTAATCCAGTCCCAAGTGTTAAGAGATCATGATAATAAGAATGGTATGAATGCTTGCATTAACTCGCATAAAAACCTAAGGACTTTCCCTTTTATAATGCAGAAACAGTGGGAACTATTTTCTAATATTTTCTGGGTATTCATTCTTTCAATAATAAAGTACAGTTCAAAGTTACCAAGGGTGCAAATGCATCCCATACCAATTCAGAACTAATACGAAAAATCCCTTTCGAAAATATTTATGTAGTGTTCCAATCGTGAATCTGGTAATACAATAGTTTCGAAAATCTTCTAGGTCATATGAATTAAAGTTATAAGTGTTTTCTATTTCTATAAAATAAATTGACTTCTGGCCACAGTATGGAAATTTTTCAACTGAAAGTTGCAGGTTATATAAGTTCAAATTGACACTTAATCAATAGTATAATGTAATATACAGTTTTCTATTTCATTCAATTACCATAACAATACAATTGTTTCAACACACATATTTAGTTAGCATTTTCTATAAAAAATTTGAATTTTCTTCATTCTGCATAACAAAAATATAATTTCAAATAAACAAGAAATAAATAAATACTATTTACAATATAATGAAAGTATTGTATATTTTATTTTTTATTTACAGATTGGTAGACCAAACAAAGATTATATAACAAAAAATATTCTTTTCAATATCTTTTTGCACATATTAAAAATCTTTATAAATGCGCTGCAATATACAAGTTTATTCTTTTTCTTCATTTATTTTGTATGCAATTAAAGAAGCAAATAGAAAAATACTACGAACTCATATTGTACATAATATACATTTATAGAAACACAACAAATTTCTATTTACAATACAAAATCAGAAAGAAAGAAAGAAAGAAACCAATATGTAAATGTTCTATCAATAAAGGGATCAATCAACAAAAGTTAAATAAACTTGAAACAAGGCGTAAGCAAAAAATGCAAATGAATAAAGGCAAAAGGTGAAGGAGAAGGAGAAGAGGCGAAAAAGTTATTTCAGTTGCAAATTACAATATTACAATTTTACACACCACAATTCTAACAGTGACTGTGATATAAAAAGAAAATTCTTCAAAGGGGTTTTCTATATTCGTTGGAAAGTACCCCATATGTATGCGAAGACGAAGACTCTTTAGGCAATAAGAAAATATTGTAATAACAAAAGCGAAAATTCTAATACGAGTACAATATATTGCATGCAAGATGTCTGTCTATATTTCTAGGTAAAATAAATATGATGGTGAAATAAGAGTGATATCAGTAGAAAAATAGAAAACGTGTGCGCAAAATAATTTTTGTTTATATTACAATAGATGTAAAATACGAAGGGTGTTTCATAAATATATTTATCTGTTTATTTATTTACAAAGTAGCTAGATGTGCCCCTAGTCACAGTCACTTGAATTCGGAGACAAAATCGGACTGGACAGCCATGCCGGCTGTGAACCAATGAGCGATGTCTAGTTCATCTAGTCGCAGTTCTCGAGAGCATCGAAGGTTAAGCGCAAAGGACGAGATCTCAGCCGATAAGACGTGATAAAGAGTACACAAAACTCGGAAAGAATCATGTTGGGCATAGTTAGTTCATGAATCTAAACTGACTCAAAAGCACTGACAAATCAACAGTATAGACAGCTTATAACTAGAGTTAATCGCCGGGAGATCTACTATAGAAAAACTGGCTAAAGTATGATGGGTCACAATAAACCAATAAGTGCAAAAAGAAGGAATTTCTTCTGTATTGGCTCAATGCGGTAAACACCAAGAATGGAGTGAGGTTAGATCCTCAAATAGTTTAATATGCGAAGTGATATTGTTAAACGATTGATAGAGTTTGACATCATCAGCATACATCAGAACTTGAGGAACACCAGAAGCGACAACGAATGGTCAGGAAAGAGTGGACAATGGCTAAAACTCTATTTTTGATAGAATAAGTAATCCAACAAAGAAGGTGTTACGGGCAACCTAACAGGTCCAGCTTATGTAAAAGCAGATCATGATTTACAGAATCAAACGTTATGCTGAACTCCGTGTAAATCACATGAGATTCACATTTTTCGCTAAAACCAAGATTTACTAAAGATGTAAACAGAAACAAGTTTGTAGTTGGTGAACGCTGTTTCATGAAACCGTGTTGACACGGAGAAATAATACATAGATCTACCGTGGTGATAAAGGATTTAAGTGATAATTTTTTCGAATAACTTTGGAATTGCTGAAAGTCTTACAATACCTCTATAATTGGATGTCAGCTCTCTTACCTTTTTTATGTATAGGATTTCTTCCATGTAGAAGGAATAGATACGCTCTGAATTGATAAATTGAATAGTTCCAGAAACGGCTTACATAAAGACTCAGCACACTACTTAAGTAGAAAACTAAGTATTTTGTCTGGACCAGGAGAGAAAGTGGATTTCAACGATTTCATATTTCTAAGAAATACAAGTACAGGATAAACAATTTGGTTACATTGGTTTGCGTCACAAAATATCTTAACAATTAAACCACTAATTCATAGCAAAAAAGGAAGATAGACAATCGGCCGTAGGTAAGATCCACATGACTGATCCTAGAATATACAATTACAATTCTGAAGATATATTTTATGTTACAGACTCATCATCTTCAATGATTCAATGCAGGCAGCATTTCTTACCATACTCCACACTCATTATTGGCTTATTGGTATCAGACTTCCTGGTATGTTTAACCTCAAATACTGCTATTCTAACCAAATTCAACCTAACCTATGTTTATTTGTAAATTAAACTATTGGTGAATGTTTAATGTTTTTCCTTGCAAATGCAAAAAGTATTTAATACTTCACAATTTCAATGCAAAACTCTTATAAAACATCCCATGTATGAATAATATATGCTTGGCTCAACATCTAAATTAAGAGTTTTATTAGTGCCATTTAACGTGGCTGGAACGAGTATTGACAGAGATGCAGGCAAAAGGCCACACACCCAAACCAAACCAATTGGTCTACGACTGACGAGTGACTACTGACTACAAAACGTACAAAATTAAGCGATAACACACAAAGTTCATTTGTTAGAAGCAAAAGCCAACGGCGCCAAACATATGTGAAATATCTTCTATAAATTTATTACACACGTGTGCATCATGTACAAATATACATATTTGTGTGAATATCATATCATAATCTGACTAATGAAATTTTCTTTAATAAAGTCAAAAAAAATAAAAACGAAAATAAAAATTGGTTTACAATATTTTCTCTTCGCTTCTTTAATTATTTATGTATTATTATTTATTTTAAAACACATGAAATTATGATTAAAGTGAATGTTTTTGATCTTTTTTCATAAATTACAATAATTTTAAACTTAAAAAGCTTAAATACTCGTAAATATTGTATTCTCTTCAAAAATACCCCTTAAAGATAATTGATAATCACATGAAAATAAACTAAGAATTTGATGTTTTTAAAGTTTTAAAAAATGTTATAATGAATATCTTTTGTGTTTTGTTTATTTAATAAATATTTAATGGAGTAAGTGTTTTTCTTCTTTTTTAGATTCCGGACCCAAAGAGAACCCAATTGCAGAGACTTTGTTGTCCCTCCGTTCAGGCATGCAAATATGGTCCAATTCCAGGCTTGGATTGATGACAACATAAAGCTAAACATGATTGAATAATGCGGATGACATCAATGATGCAGTGGAAATTTTCACACGTAAACTATGTGAAGAAGCTAACTACGCAACTTTACTTCACCTGCCTAGTTTTGCCAGTCAGCCTCTGTCACTTTTAAGACCTGAGGTTCTGGAGCTGTTGAGGTATAAGCGCAGTTTGCATCGGCGCTATATGCGCAGCCAAAATGAGCGAGATAAAATTGCCTAGAGGAGGTCTGCCAAGGAGCTAAAGCAAAAGCTAGCGGAGATACGATCAGCATATTTTGACAATCTATTGCTTAATGCTGATCTTAACAAAAAAATAGGTTTTAACCTGTGGAAAGCGGAAATTACCTAAAGTTACTTACAGCCATTTGAAATTTGGGTCAAGCGATGGAAGAACATTGGCATAAATGTCCTCAAATCTGCTAACTGCACGTACACATGGCAGCGTGGCGCTTTTCCAGTTATTTCGTATGACTCTAGAATTATTCCTTTGATGAATCAGATTCGATGCTTCGGTCTGATCTTGGATCAACGCCTTACTTGGCGCACTCATGTGAAGAAAGTCTATGCATGCTGTTGTCAAAAGATGAAGAAATTGGACTGGCTACTGCGAGCAAATAGTAAACTGTCGCTAAACAACAAGTTAACTATCTATAAACAACTTGTGGTCCCAGTTTGGCGATACGGCATTCAAATATTCATCAAGAAGCTGCAAGCAACTCAAAACAAAGCCTTACAACGCATAACTGGTGCACCATGGTATGTTAGAGAAACATCATACTACATCGTGACCTTAAGATGCCAACGGTGATTGAGGAAATACATTTTTTAAGCAGACGTTACAATGATCGCTTACTAAAGCACCCTAGGGGGTTGCCCTAGCAAGGGCTCTAATTCACAACAGGGCTCCTCGTCGGCTAAAACGGCTTCACCCAAATGACCTCCTCCTAAGGAGTTTGTAAAAACTTAAGGTACCATTAAATTATTGCAAGCAATTTCTTATTAAATGTACATATACATAACTTATAGATTTTTAAAATACTCACAGATAACTCAGAGAAAGTGATATAACAAGAGCTCAGAAATAGCTTGGTTCGGTACATTAAAGCGAATGGACTCACTTGCAACAGTATTCTTTCATGTGGCAGATACAGCGAAACTAGACTATGACGGAAGTCTTGATGTTGGATGTGGCAAATACAATAAATATGGAAAAGCTCCTTCACAGGAAGCTGATATCATGCTAAATCACAGAGTGTTTCTAAACAAAGTTGTGTCCATACTGTATTTACCATACATACTGTAGTAAAAAGGACAGAAAATGGTTTTTAGAATTGTTTGCTGTTTGCTCACATTGTACAAAAGATAGGTCTTATTTAATTTATGCAAAAAATCAAACATGATTGGCATGATGAGATTAAGCCAAATAGTTGGAAAATAGTGCATGAAACTCATGTTGAGTTAAGGTTACCAATTTAGACCCTGAGATTTTTAAATATTATTTGAGAATTAAATCTTCTAGTAATCGGGGGGAACTTTGCTTTCTGAAAATAATCTCAAGACAAAGATATTTTTATAACAAACTGCTGTTGATGGTCGATGGTATATTCTCCTCTTCAAACTGATAATATTCTTGTATACCTTCACTGGTTCTTCAATGCATGGTTTTTTGACTACAATCTTCATGGCGTAAGGATGTAATATCTATGTATGGTAAACTAGTATGAAAAAGGGTTTTCAACAAACTTGTAACTTGTCATCTTTCGTGAAATTTGTGTAAAGATTCATGTAATTTACTTGAAAATATTAGCAAATTTCTATAAAAGCCTTTTGATAGTAAATTTATGTACACGACGTCGAGTATTAAAATGCGCTCAAAACTTTGTGTATCGTGAAATTCTTGGGTAAACATTTTGAGGTCATGTACAAAATGGTCTTTTGCGTGTTTTGCAAGTCAAAGTCACAAATTTCTAATGTCTTTGATCACAAGGGGGTCACAAGGAGAAAGCAAATGACTATGCAACTGAAAGTGGAATATTTTGCCAAGTCCGCTAATTACGCAATATTTTGCAACATTTGCTTGCAACACCAACATTCAAAGTTTTCTTTGCCTCATTAAGTTGCAACATTATGCTTTTTATTTCAATTGGTAAGAATTTTTCAAGTTTCTTTCGCTCACCAACAAAGTTGTTGCATCAAATTTCACATAAATTTTGTTTAAGTTTCGTTTACCTTTCTCTTTTCTATTCTATTCTATTCCTTTCCTTTGTTTCGCTTCTTTGTTGCCATTTAATTTACATGCCATTTTCTTTATTTGATTATTCTGTTTCATAATTTTCTTCTTTGCTTTTTCTTTTCTCAATGCTTTACTCTGTGACTTGTTTTGAATGTAGAAATTCTCTTTCATCTTATATTTGTACTACACACCCTCGCTTTTGACTTTGCATTTTACTATTTTCCACAATCCTTTTTCTTCATCAACTGTATATTTTTCTTATTTGATGGTTGCCATTTTGTTTGGTAAATGTTTCGTTTGCTATATTATTGCATACTTATTAGGGCGTTACAAGCGCAGTCATGTTTTACGTACATATGTTTCGCCATTGCCTTGGACTCGACTCAAGACCACTATGGTTTGTAATGGTCATAAAGTCATCATGTTAACTGCCGCCCGCTAACTGCTGTAATTCAGTAAGAAGTAGTACAAGTGTCAACCTTGTTCCAATTGGGTTAATTGTTCATGTGTGCCATGAATGTCATTTGCAAATTTCACAAAATGACAGAGTCGTCGTCGTTCCGTGTTTGAGTTTAGAGTGTCGATGCATTTGTGTGTGAAATTTAGCTTAAATTTTTCCAACATACATATTTATTTTATACTCACAATATGTGCTTCCCTTTAATTTGTCACTTCTGTTAAGTACTTAATTTTCCTAAACTTTTGTTTTACAGAAATGATTGATGTAAGGGTTCTTCAAAGATTCAATTAGATTGAGAATTAAAATCAATTGAATGCAAATTTAAATTCTTTGAAATGTCTAACTGAAATTTTGTAAAAGTTTTCCATTACACAATTTAAGTATTAGATTATTTCCAATTGAATCGATTTATAACTTATCTTTTACACAATTTTGTTATTAAAATATGATATTTGTAAAGATTTAAAAACAAAAATAAGGAAAAAAAAAAGGAGAAATCAACTTCTGACCTTTAAGTCAGTAAGGTAGTCAATAGAGATTGAGAATGTACTAGATTGTGTTGCAAATATAGTCAGTAAAAAAGACAAGAGAGATTGGATAGGTGTTGTAAATAGAGTCCGTAACATAGGAGGAGTGCCTGTTATTACTACTGTCCTACTTAGGCAATAGAGTCTCCCTACAAGTAAATACAATATTCATATTCATGTATAAAGCAATTGAAGTCAGATGTGAAGTCAATTTATGTAGGAAATCAAGCTACTTACAAAAGGAAGCAGCGCTACATTAAACAAACTCAATGATTAATGGGATTAAAGAACGGAATATGCAAGGCACCTAATAGACTGAGAAACGTTTTATTTTACGTACAATAATATTACAGAAATTAATCAAGTGCACAATTAGAAACCGTCATTCCCTTGATTTTACTCCCATTCGATTCTTTTTGTAATGTGATCATGCCAACATAAGTATATTTTTATAGTCTTCCATATAGGATTATGCATTAGAAAGATGATGCTGAAGCGATGAAATGAGATTAAATCACCTGGCATCTGTGTTGTTCAGTGCAACAATGTCACTACTGGAAAACATCATAGACGCTGTTTGAACGATCCTTGTTAATATTTACTTGAATAAAGATATAAGTCCTGTTTTATGACTTAACTTTTTAAGAATATGTTTTAGATCATAAGTTTGTATCATTTGAAGTTTTCTTTAAAGAAACAATTTTATGTATTAAAGTTCTGAAAGCAAAGTCACAAAATAGAAAACAAAATTTATTCAATTTTATTTCTTTTTCTTTCTTTTACCTGATTTAATTAATATACAAAAATATACAAATATCTTACCATCTAAATAATAAAAAAATTAATTTTATTATAAATAAAATAGAAAATATCAATATACAAACTAAGGGTTAAGAAAAAAAAACTAAACCAGTGACAAGGAAGCATACATGTCGTATTAATAATATTACAAAATTTGATTTCTGGAAATATAAAAATAAAAAATTTAAGTAGTGTGCCTCACCAGCATAAGCACAATATTGAAGTGAAACTTCCTTAGCGAAGGAGGTAAATCCAAAAATTAGAAAATAATGTATGAGAAAAATCAAAATATGAAGTTTCACTTACATATTGTATTTGCCTAAGTAGCTCCATATTATTGAGACTTACTACCCTTCAATTGTATTTGCCTAAATAGCTCCAATATAATAATAACATCGTCAAATTTTGATTTTCATCACATTTCATTTTTTTGGATTTACTCCCCTTCGCAAAAGAAGTTTCACTTCAAAAAATATCATTGACAAAATTATAGAAATTGGATTAATTTCAAAACCAACAAAAAAATTAATGAAGTGAATGAAATAAAACACAATATAACTACGAGTAAGTAAATAACTTAAAGAGAATATAAAGTAAATTACTTATTTTACAATAAAGACAACGAACGAAAAAACACTCTTTGTCTATGTGAAATGGACAGAAAAATTTGTGTTGCTTGTAATAAAATTTATTTCATATTTTGTTTCTATGGTAAAAATAAAATAAGGGAAAATCTTAAAACTACTATGATGTAAGCAAGAGAAGAAATCCTTGCTAACTTGCATGCTCCCCTGTCTTGTTATAAAAAATTTTTGAAAAGGACGCCAGGCTAAGGCGGCAAAACTTTTACGTTCTTGACAATTTTAATGTTTTTCTTTATGAAACAAAACAATACAAAAAAATTAGGGAGAAAACAATGTAAGGAGAACAATAACTACATATAAATATATATTTTTTTTTTTTTGTTAAAAAAACATACAAGTGTAGTAAGCATGAAAAACAAAAGAAGAAGAAAGCCTTAAAGGGCACAAACACATTGAAGACACAGATGAAGATGAAGATGATGATGATGATGATGATGAGAAATGTTGATGGCATAACTAAGAAAGGAATAAAGTGTGTGAGTAAAAGACAAAATCAAGTCGAGTACCATCCTTGCAACTTGCATTGTTGCATGCGTTCACAAAAAGACAAACTAAAATCCTTTTGCTACTGGCAAAATATATCAAGAAGCAACAAGGATCCCATACAAAGTATGAAGTGTTAAAATAATACTAAAAATCAGGAGAAAATGTTGAAGGCTACAGACAATTCAAGTGAAAATGGTGAATGTGCGTGTATGCATTTGATGTATTACAAAACTGTAACGAAAGACACGCTGCAGGATAATTTGCCACAAGCAGTTTAAATAAGTATATAAAAAAGAATAACAACAGAAAATCATGATCATGATTGAATATTATAAAATAATTTTCCTCTGCAGCAACACAAAATCAAACTTTTTTTTTTTTTTTTGACACGATTTTTTCTTCTTCGTTCTTAAAACTCCAAATGAAGGAGATCATAATTCTTTACTTCAAAATGGGACTCATGTTACATTTTTTATATGTCCAATGCTTATATATTTTTTTGTACACCCATAAACTTTCGGGTGAAAGAGAAACAATATTATATTTTTTATTTAAATTCTTGAAGAACTTTTGGCAAAAGTCAGTGTCTAGTAAAATTTTATTACAATTTCTTTTTATTTTCTTTAGTTAGTAATGTTAGTTCTACCAGGGACAATAAAAGATTACAAGATAAATGAGGAGAATACAAGTAAGTAACTGTGCATATGTAAATAAATAAAGTCAGGACAACAATTTTATATCACGCATACAAGCCAACAATTATTCTCCAAGTTAAAGTTTAGTTTTATTGGCTTAGAGTGTTTTAAAAACAACAGAACAAAACCAGCCAAGTAAACTGAGTTTGTGGTCTGTCCAAAACAGTTATCTTTTCTTCTTTTTTAAGTCACAAATGAAACTTATGCAGAACTTTATCAAATAGTAGTTGATAGTGTTGGTATATGTCACTCTGACAGTCTGTCAGTCAGTCACCCCATCAGTCTGTCTGTCTATCTACTTGTAATAACAAAATCACTGCGTGCAATTCCTTTCTCTGAATAAACAAAAAACAAAAACTTTTTGAGTTGGAATAACTTAAGCGTATGAGAAATAGAAAGTAACAAAAATAATATCACTATGTTAGTAGTAGCTTCATCTAACAACTTAATGATGTGCAACATGAGAGACAACAGACATCCAAAACTTATAATATAAAGAGACCCTCAATGAGATTAGTGAGGCATATTCCTATAAAGACACAACTCAGTCTGTCATCGGATAGAAAAATAAAAGTGTAAATTTTTTGTATTTAGTAGAAAAATACAGTGAAACTAAAGTTTCTTTACATCGAGATTCAAATAGGAGAAATTTTTATCATTAACAAAAACTTAACAATATTTCTTGGAGATTAGTTGCTTAAACACCAAATTTGTGAAGAAATTCTACTCAATGATACTTCACAGATTTATGCTTATTACGATATATTTTGCTCAGAGATGACATGATTTTCAGTTGCATTATAAATGATTTTCAAAAAGAAATGCTTCCTATATTTTCCTATATTTTTGTAAAAATTAACTATGAAACGATTACCAATCTCATCTTATCTAAGGAAATGAAGAAGTTGAAGTTATAGACAATATAGTTTTTGGCGCAGTTATACAAGATTCCTGAATTTTAATCAATTCATTTGTTCAATCATCTAAATTTTTGCATATTTTTTTGTCTTCAATTGATTAAGATGATGAAGTATTATATTAATATAAATTTTAGAAGAATTGTATTTATAATTTTTCTTAAAGTTCTTAGGCGATTTATATATATTTTGTGAATTGTAAGGGTCAATGTTTAACTTAAGGAAATTAAATATCATAGAGAAATTAAAGTCTAAAAATTTTAAAATGCAATTTTGTAAAATCGATTCGGTTTCGCTCCTCCTTCGCTCATAGAATTAAGCAAAATAATATTTCAAAAAATTCGGTTATGTAGACAAATTAAAACTTATGATAAATTATATTCGCAGAAGATCTTCTTTATTACATGGTATAAAGCAAAATAGAAATTTCAAGTTGTTTGAATACTGATTACTTCTAAACCACGCAACGTATTTTGATACGGTTTTCACTGTTAATTAAACAATTTCCTTAGAATGGTTTGCATGTACATAAATAATTGATTCAATAATAAAAATATTTTATTAATTTTCAGTTACTATATACATACATTTTTGCAACTACATTAATTTTAACTGAAATGTTATATTGGTTGGCAACGATACAAATTACAACAACAGTGTCACGCAACCAATGAATCAAAGTTTCGTAAGACTTTTACAAGATATGTTACATTCCCATAACTCCTACATACAGTCTTTCCAGACTGCTATTGAACACCCCACTTTAATATCGTAAACCATGCAAATAAAGTGCCTGCTGGAGAACTCATCGGTCGTTATAATGCCACATTTACGAGTGAAGTTGCAGTTGTGATAGCTGGGCAAGAATTTGATAAACGAGATATTGTATTGCACAATCGTGACGACAACTTGCACAAAATATCCGAGTTGTACCGATCTTATGACAGCTTACAGTATCCTTTGATGCCATGTCGGGGAGAAGATGGATATGCTATAAAAATTAATCAATAACAATTAACAAATCACAATGTCAAACATTCTATGTTGTGGGATTAGACCTGAGCATTGAGTGTTTTTTCCCATGGACAGTTATATGTAGCTCTTTCGCGCGTAACTTCAAGACAAAATCTTTTCCTATTGAGTAATGACAAGAAAGCTGTAAGCATTGTATACAAACACATATGAGCCCTTGATTTGAAAGTGGTATAAGTCATATTTTCCTTGTTTCGAGATATTAAGAGTTTTGCATTTTAAAGGATTAAAAAATATTTTTGTATTATGGAATATGATTTTTCGACAGTCAAGTAGTGCCAACAAACAAGTATTTATTATGATTGTAAAATCTATAACAATTTTTAAAAGGAAATGTGGTTATGAAAATGTGGTTTTGAAAGGTTGAAATGACAAATGCTCATATAGTAAACAAATTATTGTAAAAAACTGAATCAATAAAATTTCTTGCTATCAACACCAAAGCGATATTTTTCAAATTGAACTCGTGCAAAACTGGGCTGGTTGCTTACTGAATAAAATGAAGTTGATACATTTTACATAAGCAGATGTATTAGTTTTTTTTTTTTTTGTTCTTGTTTGTGATCTTTGGGAACAGGATATTCGCACAGAAGCATTTTGTACATTTACACCAATGTTCTGTTGCCACTGTAAAAGGATTTCCACATACAATTTTACTTTATTAAAATTTATTTTTCATATTAATTCGTATAAATTCAACCAAAGTACATTTTTTGTCAAATGTCAAATTAGGTAAAATAAACTTTTTACAATTTACTGTCATTGACACATCGAAACGAGTTCGGTTATAAAACATCAGTGTAAAAATCGTGCTTACACATTTTATTTATACTTATATTTTTTAATTGTCTTAAACTATATTTTATTGACATTAACCATGGCTTCTGGAGATAAAAACCATCTACAGAATTTTAAAAACATAAGATACAACCCAGAGGAAATGCGCCGCCGCCGCAACGAAGTCGTAGTTTCTTTACGAAAAAACAAAAGGGAAGAGGCGCTTCTTAAGCGCCGAAATATCCCCGACATGGATTCGAACTCTGAGGAAGAACCAGTAGGTAATATGGATCTGAAGAAACTCACTCAAGCTGCAAAGGATGCATCGCATCCGGAACAACAACTAGCAGCTGTACGGGCATTACGCATGTTGCTTGTGGGGGATGAAAATCCGCCAATTGAGAACGCGATCAAATTTGACATATTACCGACTTTGGTGAATTGCTTAAAGCAACAAAACATATCAATGCAGTTTGAAGCTGCTTGGACCTTGACCAACATTGCAGCGGGAACATCCGAACAAACAAATCGGGTCGTTGCAGCCGGTGCTGTACCGATCTTAATTCAATTATTGTCCTCACCTGCACCAAATGTTTGTGAGCAAGTTGTCTGGGCTCTTGGTAATATTATTGGTGATGGACCAAAGCTACGAGAATATGTTATACAGCATGGAGTTCTACAACCACTATTTTCTTTCATTAAGCCGGACATACCAATCTCGCTCTTGCGCAATGTCTCATGGGCCATTGTTAATTTGTGCCGCAGCAAGTATCAACCACTACCAACTACAACTGTGGTTGAAATCCTTCCCGCACTTAACGTGCTGATCCATCATAAAGACACTAATATACTTGTTGACACAGTATGGGCTATAGGGTATTTGACCGAAGGTGGTAACGATCATATCGAAATGGTAATTGAAAGTAGTTTCGTACCAAAATTGATTCCACTTCTTGGCCACATCGAGGTTATAGTACAAGGGATTGCTCTACGTGCCATTGGAAATATTGCAACTGGATCAGATGAGCAAACACAAGTGCTGCTAAACAATAAGGCACTCTCTTACTTCCCAGACCTGTTGACATATGCCAATGAAAGGATACGTAAAGAGGCTCTTTGGGTGCTTTCAAATATCACAGCTGGTAATGAGTCGCAAGTGCAGGCTGTCATTGATGTTGGTCTCTTGCCAAAAATAATTGATAATCTTGCCAAGGGTGAACACGAAATACAAAAGCAGGCGGCTTGCGCCATTAGTAATTTAATAAGATGTGGCAACTGTGGTCAGGCCTTTACAGTAATTAAAGAAGGTGGCATTGGCCCCCTCTGTGATTTGTTGGCGTGCCAAGATGCACGAATAATAATGGTTGTACTATATGGGCTTCAAAAACTTTTAAAATTGGCCGAGCCACAATTTCGTGGTATTGCAAATTTGATAGAAGAATGCGACGGTCTAGACAAGATAGAACGTTTACAAGAACACGAAAATGTTGAAATCTATAAATTGGCATTGGAAATCATAGACCAATACTTTTCCGATGAGATTGAACAAGCTGAGCTACACTCAGGAACAACTGGCCAAGCCTTCCAATTTGGACCCAGTTCGGACAAACGATCTTTTAACTTTTAATTATTTTTAACTTTAACAATCGATAAACTGTAGGAACAAAGCACACAAAACCAGAAGCACGTCTGGTTTTAACCGACTCTTTGTAACAAAAAAAGAAAATTGTTTATTGTGTAAAACAAAATTTGATTATCCTGTCTTGTAAAAGAGAGATTAAGACCCTAACCTTGCTTTCATATCATCTGATAATTGATCAAAAATTTTGCCTAAATAATTTGGAATTCCTGGACGTTAACTTGAACTTTTAATAATTTTAAACTTTAATAACCGATGCAACACACACCACAACCACCCAAAATATCATTAGCTCCCCAACCACCTAAACTATATCAAGATATCAAGAGGATTAGTCCTCAAATTCAGCCGGCTTTACAAACAACTTCAAAGCAAATAACTTATATCGAAGGCACATTGAGTGATACAAACATTAATACATTAAAGATGAACAAACTGGATCAAGGAGAGAAAAATCGTAAACTGACCAAACTCCCAGAAACTAATAAACAGAAAATGTTAAATGGAATAATAAGAAAATACGTAAAATACTATTAATAAATGATGATGATTTGAATTCGAAACCACCGGGTTTTAGACGACAAAACTAAATTGATTGCACCAACACCACCAACATCAGCAACAACAATTGAAACAAAGCTCAATGATGCTCGTCTCTGTCTCTGTGTTATGGAAACCTTCAAAAAAAAAAAAACCCGAGAGGATCGTGTGGCGAAAGTTGGCCGAATTAATGACGGATCATCTTGCAATATTAAAGTAGTTGATAAGTAAGTTAATTATGTAATTTGGTTTTATTAAAATTGTAAACAAACAAAAATAAACTATTTTTGGTCACTCAATGTTGTATAAAATTTGAATAAAGGTTGGTTGAAAAGTATTGAAAGCGATAACAAAAACTAAAATCGTATAATAATTTTTCGTCTCTTATTTGATCACATAAAAAATATTATTTTGATTGGTCACTTTATTCTTTGTTTACAAGCCATTTGAAGTTATTTGTTCACAATGGAAAAAACCGAATATCGTGCAGCGAAAGAATTCTTTGTTTTAGAAGGTTTATCAGCAACAGAAATCCATAAAAAATTGGTGGTAGTCTTACAAGAATCTGCTCCATCATTTCCAACTGCACATCGATTGGTTTTAGAGTTCAAACATGGTCGTACAAGGGTTGCAGATGAACCACGCAGTGGACGCCCAAAAAGTGCAACATTATCAGAAATCGTTGAGCAAGCGGCAAATTGCTGATGCCATAGGCATCTCAGACGAACGGGTCTTTTACATTTTGTATGAAGTATTGCATATGAAAAAGCTTTTTGGAAAAAAACTGAACCGAAAACAAATTTCTCAGCATAATTAATTTGAAGCAAAATGAAACAGATTTTTTGCGTAGGTTCATAACTATGGATGCTATTTGAATCTACCACCATGATCCAAACAAGAACATTTACAGTGGACTGAAGCTAGTTGTTCAGCTCCAAAACAGGTGAAGTCAGAACGATCGGCAAAAGAGATCATGGCATCAGTGGTTTGGGATGCAAAAGGGATTTTATTGATTGATTATCTTAAAAAAGGTAAAACAATTAACTCTGATTATTATTGCAACCTTTTGGATCTGCTGAATGAAAAAATTTTTGAAAAGGGACCCGGTTTAAAGAAGAAAAAAAATCATTTTTCATCAAGATAATGCATATGTTCACACAAGTGTTTTGACGATGGCTAAATTCAATGAATTAAAGTTCGAATTGCTTGTACACCCACCGTATTCACCAGATCTGGGTCCCAACGACTGCTACCTATTTAGAAACTTGAAACAATTTATTCGTGGAAAGCGTTTTCCGTCGAATGAAGAAGCTATTGCAGCCGTAGAACAGTATTTTGTAGAGCTTCCGGAAAATCATTACAGAGATTGTATAAAATTATTGGAGAATCATTGGAATGAGTGTATTGAAGTTAAGGGAGATTAAATTGATTAAAAAAATCATTTAAAACTTAACATTCTTTCATTTTTGCTTTCAATACTTTTCAACTAACCTGTATTATCATGAAAAATTAAAATCAAGCTGTTATAGCAAAGTAAATGTATGTTTTTGATTATCAGATAAGAAGATTAGATTTTGTAGAGGCTTTTGGTGGTAAATCACCATGCCTTTGAAGTGTTAATTTTATGACAACATAAAAAAATTTATGAAGAATTTATGTAAATTATACAATAAATAAAGTTAAATAAAAGAAAAAGGAAAACAAACAAACAAAGTAAACACAAAAACAACATTGATTTTCACAACAAATAGTACTTTTTTTTCATTGATTTGACAATAAAATTCTTAGTTTTTCTTGTTGCCCCAATTTTGTGTATTTCTACAGAGCAATAGAAATATGTAAAGTGAATAAAAATAAAAGATATAAAACACAACAATAGATAGAAAGAAAAGAAAAAAATGATAGCTAGAATGTAAATTGTGAGTAAAATCCTGTCGCTGACAGCGTGACTACATATGACAAGTTGCAGTCAAATCACGGAATCCAACAACATAATTTTTTCAAACTCTCTACTATATAGAATTTTGCTGGAATTGTTGAAGTCCTTGTTATTGTACCGACAGAAGATTTGAACGTTTGTTTATTGAGTCACACACACACACACACACACACACACACACACACACACACACACAAACGAAATACAATACAATACGGAAAAGATATAAAAAGGAAAACAATTTGGATTTTCAACAATGAGGAAGATTTGGACGAAAGTTCTTAGTTTATTTGACAGATTTTATTTATGAATGGTTTTTACTAGTTTTATTTTTTGTTTTTTGCATATGAAAACTTTATTATTATTTTTGTACTTAAAATAAAAAGCAGAGCAACAAAATCTCTGCCTTAAATTTCGTATGACAAAAGCAGAAAAACAACAATTTATGGAGATTTTGTAGTGAATACAATATTATTGTGACTGTACTTTACTATTATCTTTTACTAGAGAGTAGCATAATCAGCTTGATATTCAGGCAAAAAATTTAAACTTCTAGTCATGGTGGTGGGCGCAAATTTTTTACATCTAAATGTCTTTCTCACAAAAACCTACTAATGACGTCACTTAATGTTCTACACTAAATGCGTGGGTGTCAGCGTTTAATACACTGATATACTTGTGACGTCGAAATTGAGAGTGGGCAAATTATGTCATGGTTTCTAATCAATCATAAAGCTCCCATACAAATATTTCGGTCTCAGTGTCGTAATGCTCTATGTGTACTGACTATAACCTAAACATAAGTCAAATCAATAATTAATTATTTCTGAATGTTCTATCACAGAACGTAGGGGTGCGTGAAAAGTATATCAACTTCGGCATAGTCGAAGTTAAACTTCTTACTTGGTTTGTTTTGTTTATTTATTTATCAATTCTCAAAATGCTTCCATTTGAGTGATTTTTATTTTGTCACAATTTAAATAAAGAAGTAAATATTTTTTAAAATTTAAAAATAATGAATAAATAAATAATATACACTTATTATACTCGTTCATAAAAATAAACTTCATTAATGAGAATAAAAAAGGAAAGGTTAAAATAAATCTTTATAAAGATAAAAAGTTGCCTTGCAACATTTCCGCTTTATCCGTTTTGGTAAGTAATTTCGCTTATATTAATCGAGCTTAACGTGTAATTACATAAATATTGATGACAAATGAGATTGTGCATGTCAGTTGGAGGTGAATGAAAGAATCAACACTTAAAGAAATTTTTAACAAAGAAATAAGTTTAGTACTAACATTCATTTAGATTGTGGAAACTTTAAGAGTTTTTATAAAAATATAACAAATAAATCCTCTCGTAGTTTATAGTAAGAGTTATCTACATAAAATCATCATTATTTCAAATCTAATTTGAAAATGAACAAAATATTTCATCAGTCATATTAAAGAGTTGGATTCTTAGAAGTAGATACAAAACTTTCTACGTACAGATTTAAGAGAGTCAGAGCTAAAGACTTCCCAATCTAAGCTTCTGCATAGGTATCACTCACCAGAATCAAGAGAAAAATTTAACCAAAAGCACATAGTACGACCTGAGCTTGATCTCAAGGATCTTGTTTTATATCTGCTGGACTCTAATGGATTTAGCAGTCAGCTCAAGAGGAATCACTTATCTTCTTTTTTTTTTCAGTGTATACAATTCAATTGACTTACTTACTTACTTATGACTGCGATATGGCAAAATGCATCATTTTCATTTTTAAAAACAACATCGTTATTAAAGGTAGATATTGCATTGTTATTGTTCTCTGTTCATTGTGATTGCCGATCTATGTTTGTTGGATGCTGTGTCCTTAATGAATGTTGCCAAGGTAATCCTTGGCATGAATACAGACAGGCTCAAAAATTAAAAATGCAAAAATTAAATCTGTGCACATTACTGAGTGGATGTAGTGCAGTACATTCATGCATAAAAGCGAATTACTCTCTTCTTGTTTTTTTTGGCTATTCCTTATTAGTACTTATTATTGTTCTGATGATGATATTTTTCTGTGAAATGAATGATGGACACATGTGGTATGCAACAGCTGCAATCAATTGTGATAGATTGACTTCAGAGCAACTAAGAAATATTGTTTTTCTAGGCTTAGCAAATAAATAGTATTGTGTAAAAGCAAAAAACAAAAAACGTAATAAAAAAATTATTTTCAGAACCAATGAGCAACACTTTCCTTTATTTCAAAGTATAAGAAGGTAAAAAATCAAGTGAAAGAGTAAATAAGAAGAAACATATACATATACACACGCAGCTGCTTTTGACATCAGGCCATTGCTTTACTTTCTTTTCTTTTTAACAATTTTAACTGATTTATACTCGTACTTTTACTATGCAGCACAGTTGTGATTTCCGGCTTGACAATGGGATTTCCCACTCGGCATAATGCAGTCATGGACTTCATGACGTTGACAACAAGTCAAAATAAAGCATAATGCGGAACCATAAAAAAAAGTAACTCAGACAAAGTGCAACGTTGCACTTTTAAAAAGGAAATAAAATACAAAATGGAGATAGGAAGAAAATGAGAATAAAAATGAGTACAGAAAAATAAAAAGCTTTTAGCTTAAGGAATATAAATATTGTATATGTATAAAATAAAGAGCACAACAACATTACAAAAATCGCGAACTTAACATGGCATGAACACACTCCATTACCGTCCACTTACATTCGCCCACTTTACTTAAACTTCAAATCATTTCATTCCTCCATACTTGATCCTTCTCCTTTATGCCACTATTATTTGCCCTTAGGCGCAATAGCAACACCTGAGCACCTCATCTAAGTCACTCGTCGTAAATTCAACTATACAAACTAAATACCGTTTTGTGGTGTTAAATTAATTTATAATAAGCAACACAATTTGATTTAATTTTATTATTCTTATGTAAGAACAATATTATGTTGGAGAAAATCTTATGAAACGCAAAGACAAATTGAATTTTACAATTTAATTAAAAACATGATATAATTAGGTAGTAGGTGGTAGGACTACAAAATATGAAATACAATAAATAATTATTCATTCTAAAGAGATGATTCCTTATTATTGTAATAACAAAATATATAACAAGTTTATGATTTTAATTAAGATTTTATGAATTCAGTTCAAAGTTTGGCAGAACATAAATGAAAAATGTACAGCATAATTAAATGTTGAACCACCTACTATTGTATTTGAGAAGCATCAATGGTACAATAATTTTGTTATAGCAAATAAAATAATAGGAAAATATTACTCCACAATATTCTTTTAATCTTGTATTTCCTGCAAAAGAAAGAATGTTTCTTTTCTTTAAGAGAATATGAGTATTAAAGAAAAACCTATAGTTGAAAACTAACTAACCGATAGTTTGAAATTAATATTGGAAAAAGAAATCTACTGTAGGGTGCAGGACAATGAAGTACCAGTTTTTTACGTGCTCGCCTGTCTGTGAAGTCTTAAGAACACGGTGCCAAGCACATGGATTGATAAACGTCAATCAACGTCCCCTTGGATATATATCCGCAGGTCCCAAATTTAAGTCATATTTATTTTGGTAAATATGACTCTCTCCTTGGTGGGGATCGAAATATTGAGTGAACACAATAAATGACTAATTAGTACAACAAGAACAATTTCGACTTGAGCTGTTGCTATTCTGCTTGCGCTTAGCTGTCAGTTTTTTTTTGTGAAATATCGGGTTCGGTTTAGAGGTGTAGCAACGAGCTGGATAGTGAATACGACATGTACACAGTGTTAGTCGTTACCCTTAGAGGATCAGGTTGATTTCGTCTTTACTTTAATAAACATAAAACTTATAAGCAAGTCCGTTTCTTCACTTGCGGAACAGAAATTGACATGTCAGCCGCAAAACACATAATCAAATGTAATGCTCAAAGAAACGTTATAAGAAATAAGACATACCCAAACAAACAACAACAAATTTTAAGATTACAACTATAGACTTGTAATATGATCGCCGAAAATATCAGACGCAAGTCATTTCATTTATGTTATGATCCATGCATATAAAAAAAAAAAAAAATTTAAATGAGTTTATATTCCCTTAAGCAAATTACCCGAGAATTGGAAATGAAATGCAAGATTTTTAAATAATCATCAATATACTCGATTTTTGTACTCTATTCTCATAATTATTTCATTGCATATCAAACAAACATTTATGATTCGTTATTATGATATGTTTAATTGATATAGTGTCATCCTCTTTCGGAAAAACTAAATACTCAACAAAATGAAATGAATTGAGTCATGTGAAGTGGTAAAATTATAAGGAACTTCTTTTAAGCTATTATATAATGGCGATTTTCAAGTGCAATTTCCTTCACTTTGTCAGTATCTTCATTGATTGAAGAGGTCAAAGTCATTCGAAACTAGACAATTCTTCACACACTTTCATGACAATTCTTAAATACTTTATATGAGTTGAAACTTTTCCCACACCTTCTATTGTATGTATAATACAAAACTGATTTAGCAATGCGCTGTCACAAAGTGGTGCCATAATTAGGCAATTGAAAAAAAAATTAATAAATCTGTCAAGTTAATTTTCAATTTCGAAATAATTTTTTCTTATTGAAGGTAAACCGAAAATTACATTTTTAAGAGCAAATAAATGGATTGGATTAGTCATAACCAAGAAGAAGAGTACTAAATTACTAAATAGAATTTTATGACACTTGGAAGAGTCCAAAGAGAAATGTGGAGCAATCAGAAATTGCTTTATTAGTGTAAAATAAAACGCAATGTCACGGATTTCAAATACTTTTCCATTCATATTCTTGTGTCTCACATTCTTGATGAACATAATTTCTTTACAACTTGAGACAGAGCCACACAATTTTTAAAATATTGTAGTATACACATCCCAAAGAAAGTTTGTAACTCATTACAGGCGATTGCAAATATTGGGTCATATAAAAAGTCTCTACGGTTTTTTGGTACATTCTTGATCAAAAATTTTCTTTATTCAAAATCAATTTCAAACAAATACATATTAGCCATTATTATCTATTACCTTTTGCCATTTTCCGGGTGGCTTTATAATTCCATCGATGTAGAACTTCTGTGGTTTATCAGCGAAAAACTTGGCCAAGTGATTTTCAGAGGCTCTTCGGTTGGCCAATTTTGTACCATGAAGAGAGTTTTGCAGAGACAGAAACAGATGGGGCAAGTTCCAGGCTATACAGTGGATGGATCAAAACTTCCCAACCAAGATCCGTCAATTTGTTCCGGGTCATCAAATATGTGTGTGGCCTAGCAATTTTATGATGGAAGACAACTGTTGGCCAATTTTGGCCACTCTTTCTTCATTGCTTTAATCAATTGTGCACAGTAGAGGACCGAATTGATCGTTTCGCCACTTTCCTTCAGTTCATAATAGACAATTCCCTGAACCTTTCAAACACGTGTTCGCTTGACACAACCAGTTTAATGTTGCCAGATCTATGGACACCAACACCATTTTGTGGCAAAAAAAAGTAGACACTTTTTATATGACTCAGTATAACAGTAACATTACATTAACAGTCTGTTATTACCAGTCTGTTGATGTTAAACATTTCCAAATTTTCCATTTTGTAATTTCCAGATTTCCCCTTTCTCTGTTAACTTACAACAGCTGTTCCTTTACAGCTTCTGATTGTTCACTCACTCACTGTTCTACATCGTTCATTGTTTATTGCACACTTTAAGGCACAACAAGTTTATATTTGTGTGTTCTAATTTTTATCTCAGCCCAAATGAAATGATAACAAAATTTTAAAAGCTTTTTTATGTCCCGTCATTCGATATGAAATCTCATTTTAACAAGAGAAAATTACAGCTATTTCAATTGATTTTTATTTCATAAGCATTACTTGCTTATTAGTATAAGATCTCATGTTTTCGTTTTTTTGTTTTATCTGTCTATTACGATTTATTTTAATCGCAAATCAAGCACTGTAAAAACGTTTCATAAAATATATCGATAATCCACTTAAAGCCTACACAAGCACCCAATCAATGTAGCTTAACTTCTTTTTTCACAGTTTCCCTTTCTCATTTTTCAATTTATTTCTATTACTTTCTATAATGAGATGAGTTGGAAGAATTTATGGTACTTGTTTGATCTCTCTTTATGACAGCAAATGGTGCGTGTTCAATAAACTCTCATATCCGGAACTGTGTAATTCATGTTTGTCTTATATTTTAGACCATGTCATAGTTCTTGTCCTTGAATTGGCCTTTGCCTTTGTCAATGGACTAAAAATTATGTGGTATTTGAACTTCAATTGTCCAAGTTTTTCAAGTGATTTTATCCTATTGTTTGTGTTTATGTGAAGCAAACTGACTTATTTTCGAACGAAACATTAATTTTGTTTTTCTAATGAAAACAATAAGAAACGAAATAAAAAAAATTTGATATCTCAACATCTTTGTGTAAATTGTGTTTATTTTTATTTGTGGAAGGAATCTTAAGAACAATCTACAAGTAGATACTTATGTACTTAGTCAAGTCTTTGAATATTCGTATTTATAAATAAATTTGCAAAATTATAAAAAATTCATAACATTTTTTTTTTATGAAGAAAGAAGTCATTGTTCATGAAGGGGAATTGCTTAATATTCTAGTTGATAAACACCTTGTCAAGTGTTTGGGACTTTTATTATTGTATTTTCCTTTCGTTATGAACTTGTACAATATATTATAATTTTTTCAAATATTTCATGCTTCTGTGCAATTTGATTTTAATTTAACTAATCTTCTCAACTTAACAGTAAAAATATATTCCAAGCTTCTTCTTAGTTTAACTTAAGTGAATTTCTTAAATTTTCAGCCAAAATGTCTTTGACTGAAGTGTTTAAACTGTGCAACAAGTAAATATGATTTCCCTTATCTCTTACACTTTGATTAGCATCATAAGGAGAATTTCGAAGGCCATGTTTATGAGATAGTCGGACTTTATTGGAGAGTACAGAGTTTTATTAATAACTGAAAGTACAATTGATTTAATTAGTCATGGAATAAGAACATCGTTCAATTAGCCGCCACGGCTGCCCTGGCAGGTCTTCATACGAATCCTTCAATTTTGAATGACTCAAACTCATAATTCCGGTGTCACGGCCTGAATTTGGATGCGAATGTTGTTTTTGTCGTCTTGAATCGTCACTTGATGTTTGACATAGACGAACGACTTCAAATGTACCCAAAGGAAAAAGAAATCTAAAACACACCATCTCGCCAGCCAATTGATATCGCCGTTTACTGAGATCAATCAATCCGGAAAGTGTTAACGCAACAGATCGATTGTTTCGTAACTTATGTAAGATCTTGTTGAAAAATATGACTTCCGTATGTCAATGTCAGCCAGAGGAGGTAAAAAAATCGTCCACATTCCGCACCACATAGTTACTTTTTCAAGGCACTTCCAATGTCTTCTGTGGATTCTCGGTTCCCCAAAACTAACAGTTTTGTTTATTAACAATGCAGTTGATCAAAAATGCGCTTCGTCGCTAAAGATGATTTTGCCGCCAAAATGTGAATCAACGGAGATGTGCTCCGAGAGCACAAGCAGAATGTTTTGCAAGCCCAAATCGTATTGCTAAATTTTCCATATACTGGTCCTTGAAAGGCCAAGTTCCTCCAAGCTTCGTCTATTCAAAATTTCCAAGTGTTGGCGCAGACTTTCGGTCGCTGTAGCGATATTTTCAGTCGACCTTGCTTTATGTTGACGCACAGGCACTGGAATATTGAGAACTCAACCGGTTGCTTCAAATGTATCAATTTAAGAGTGAATATATCGCTCGTTTGGCTCTTGAACATGAAGATAGGTATTTTCCAAATAAAGCGCTTTTCGACAAGTCTGCAAGTCAGATGGCAGTATATTAAAGCTAAGACGTCTCTATTGAAAAACCCTACATTAGAACATGGTTGATGTGCACATTTTGGGTTAGAAAAGTAACTGTTCTATATATGAAATGGTAATGCCCAGAAACTTGGGTATTCAATAGTAGATTTTTCTTTCAAAAATAACTAAACTACAGTTTTAATTTTAAATTATCTACATGGTATTCATTAGCCTATTGGTATTTATTTCACTACTTTAAAATACTAGCCAACAAAACCTCATCAACTCAAGTTTGGCAACAATTTCAATCATATATTTTAAAAACCACACCTTACATTTTTAAGTAAGCTTTTGTAAAACCAAAGATCCCTTATATCCTTATTGTGCATTCTACATTTTCTTGAACTTCTTCTGTTTTTGCTTTTGTAACTATTCAACTGACAATAATGTCAAAATGTATTTGCATTCCAAGTTGCAAAATTAAAGATGACATCTTCTTAGTCGTAAATAAATGACAAACCCATATCGAGTAGACATACCGACCGATAAAGGGCAGACCAATAAGGCAAACAAACAAATAAACCAAACCAAATCAACAAACAAACAGACAAATAGACTGCCATACTAGTAAAGATACAAACAAACTGTGTTTAAGAATTTATTCATTTGACAATTGTTTTCTATTTTTGATATTTATTATTTTTCGTATTTTATTTCATTGAATTTTTTTTTTTTTTTATCATTATTCTTTTTATTATTCGTTTTTCCTTCTGTTCCACTTGCATTGTCTCACCAATGTCAGACACTGTCAAAACTGCCAAAAATAAAAAAACATAAAAAAATAGACATATGTACACAGACGGCATTCTTAATATGTTCAATAATATACGACTAGTATTTTGAAATATATCAATTGCTTTCTTTAGCTTTTCTACTCTTTTCTATTCTTTATTCTATTCATTGTTTTGGTTTCTTTTTCTATTGTATTAATTTTTTGCTACTTTGGCGAGACGCATAAATTAAAATTAGAAACATATTAAATTGTTGTACCATATTTTATTGTATTTTGGTTTTCGTTTGTGAAAATATGAATACAAAATTTTTCATTTCCTTTATTCTTTGAACTTTTTGCGCTTATATTTTATATATTGGAATTTTAATTTAATTGAAAACATTTTTAACACTTTAAAATCTTTTTGCGGTTCCTTAAACAATTTTTATATAAACGATTTCAATGGCATGTGTACATTTTTATTGATTCTTAATTAATTACATTGTTAAAAAGTTTTCTATCATTATTACTATTTACATTTTGCGCTTCAATATTACAATATCAAACATTATCAACTTTGATTTAGACAAAACTTTTACTATAATCTTCAAGGTCAACTAGCCAATCATGCAATTATCTTTGATGAATGCGAATTTGTGTAGATTAGAAACAGTTTATAAGTGTTTATCTCCTTCTGATTTTTAGAGTTCCGGATCCAAAGGGTACCAAAAGGAACCCTATTGCAGAGACTTCGTTGTCCGTCCGTCCGTCCTAGGGTTATACCTTATAAACTGCAATAGCTTGAGAGTTGAAATTTTTAGAGACCGTGTAATTCTATTCGAGCATCAGCCACAAATACTAAAACTAAATTATTTTTAAGAACTTAAAGGGGTCTCAATACAAGAAACATTTTGATTTGTATGGCAGCTATACGATCCAGTAATCACATAGTCTTGAAATTTGGGTGATTGGTGGCTTCACATTAGAAACTTATATCCACCATTAAAATTCAGGTTCTTATTAGCAAAACTTTTTTGCCTTTTGTTCTATCGAACTAAAATTTAAATACTATAAGTATTTCGTATAGGCGCTACAAATCTGTTGGAATCAGCTAAATCGCCCAACTAGGAGGGGTACCTCCCATACAAACCCACCATTAAAATTCTGGTTCTTATTCGAAAAACTTTTTTGTTTTTTGGACTATTGAACTAAAATTTAGACATTATAAGTTCCTGATATAGGCGAGGTACATTTGTTGGAATCAGTCAAATCGGACCACTAAGGGGAGTACCTATCTGGTACGGAACCCTCAGTGTCCGAGTCTGACATGTACTTGGCCCTTTTTTATATCATTTGTCCTCTCATGGAGGGTCAGGTACATTAATATATTATATGACTAACATACACATAAGTAGGTACATCTACTAAAACCTATAAATAATCATATATAATTTTCCTTTCTGAGTATCAATTACTTAACATTTTGAAATTACCCAATGTAACCAAATAAATACACGGTGTGACAATTAAATATCAGTTGAACTCAGCTGATTATTAATCTGGAAATTTTTAAAAGTGCAAAGTATATACTCTCCTCTCATTTCAATACACTTCAATACACTTCAATACACTTGTTACATCAATTCAATAGTAGTAGTTCAGCTCGTTTTGTATACAACTAAAATCATTAAATTATAAAGATTTTTTGATAACCAATGAAAACTTTCATAATTCAATGTACATGTTCTCTGGACTTCAGCAATTTATTTTAAACATGATTTATATCTTATCTTGTCTTCATTAAATGAAAATTTTAATCCAAACACTCTTCTGTCAAATACGAGTACCAGAGTGCTTGTCTAAATGAATCCATAAACTATGTCATATTTCAATATATGTGTAATTTGAATGGTCTACAATATGAAACCATAACCATAGACATAACATATTGTACCTACAATTTAGGTCCTACATGTCTATAGACAATTTTACAATGCCAAAACCAACAGAAAGGAAATTTGACTGCATTTAATGACTTTCGTTTATGGTTAGTACGCTTCGCCACGTACAGATAACATCCTCTATCTAATAGCAGTTATAGGTATGTTTGTATTTAGCGACCATGTCGACTTGATTTCAATATGATTCTCTCTGAAGTTCATTTCCATTGAAAATCAGAGAGAGTGGCGAGAGAAAACAAAAAATTTGATGTATATAGATAAAAAGGGGGGAAAAGAGTGGCAAAGTTCAACCATGGAATACAAAAGTAAAAAAAAAAAAAACTTTCGTTATTAATTTTTATGGCGAAACATGCAAAACGCCTTTGCCAACTTAACCACAACCTCAACCACATTGAAAGGATATCACTATGACTAAATATAAATGGGCGTATCTCCATATACATACGAGTATGAATGACTGACAGACTGTCTGTTTTTATGAATGTATGTATTATGTTTTTCCAACATAGTTTTTCCATTTGTGCGAGGCAAATATTTTTAATTGCAGAAATGTTGAATGCGTTCAATAATAAGCACTTTGGGGCACAACTGCCTGCGGATATGAGATAATATAAAACATCACACAGATACTTACATCGATACACACATACATACTTGAGCCTCCAGTAGATTAATATTTCCATTTGATTTTTATCACGAATCATAAGAGAAAGAAAAACAAGCGAATTGCCATAAAGACAGACAAATAGACAAAGTTGCTGATGGCATCCATCATCATAAACATCATCATCAACATCATCATCAGCATCATCATCATCATCATTACTCATTCTTGCTGCATCAGCTTCCGGTTTGATTTCTCTGTTTCTGTTTCTGTTTCTGCATCGTCAACGACTCTTATTACTAAGTACCTTACTATATAGTAGAATATCGTTTTTATTTGCCTTTGTTATTAATTAACATTTCGCAATAACCATAAAAATAAGCATTCTTTGTGGTAAATGAGAAATTGTTGCATCAGAAGTACTACAGAAGTACAGACAAATGAAAATGTAAACTCATTCACGCACTCTAGATATTTTATACACACTTCGTTTGATATTGGTAGTAGTAGTTGCTGGCTCTTGTGACATTATATTTATACTATAAATGTGTATTAACCTTGTAAACCTCTTTCTCTAAGTATAATTTAATTTTTTAATTAAAAATCAGATAACAAATTCACGCAAAATTTCCATGTAACATGTAACATATATCAACTGTTTGATCGTTAACTAAATCATATAGATTTAAAAATTGGCTTTGTCGGATTATATAGTGCAAAAAATTATGAATTAAAATTTATTAAATAAATAGACAATTCAAGACAAGGCTCTTTACAGAATCCTTTTGTCTGATCTTTTAGTAAAGCAAAGGGAAGATATTGAAATATTGGGAAATAATCTAGAAATTTAGAATATCCATCGAAGTGATTTAAAACTAAGGCTATGCCAAAGTTATTATACTCTTCTTCATGCAGCCCTAGAAAACTTTTTTCCCTATGCTCCTGTGATTGAGCATACAGAAATATTTTTCTATTGACTCGACACTAATGTTTAGGGTAGAGTCATATTTGTATGGGAGCTATACGATCCAGACATTCTGGGGTCTTGAAATTAACATAGTTGGTAAATATGAATCCGATACTTTTAGTATCCAAATTTCAGTTTGATAATACAAAAAATCGGCCAAGTGCGAGTCAGACCCGTACACGGAGGGTTCCGTACCAGATTGGGGTTTATATTGGAAGTGAGAGTATTTAGTGGCCTGATTTTACTGATTCCAACATATTTACCGCACTATATCAGAAACTTATAGTGTCTACATATCAGTTCAATAGTCCAAAAAACAAAAAATTTTTCTAATAAGAACTTGAATTTTAATGGGGGCTTCTTTGGGAGGTACTCTCCTGAGTGGTCCGATCAAACTGAAATTTTGACAGTATCTGATATATAGCCACCAACCATTCAAATTTAAAGATCGTAGGATTTCTGGATCGTATAGATGCCTTACAAACCAATTTGTGTTTGTTTGGGGAATCCTTTACTTTTTTGAAAATTGTAGTTCTATTGTAGTTTTTGTTGCTGATGCCCGGATAGTACTAGACATTCTGTGAAAATTTCAACTCTCTAACTATTACGGTTCATGAGGTCGGACAGAAGTCTCTGCAATAGGATTTGGTACCCTTTGGGTCCGGAACCCTAAAAACAATAAGGTTTTTTTTAAATAAGAACATGAATTTGAAATTGAGTTTGTATGGGAAGTACCCCTCCTAGTGATCCGATTGTGCTGATTCTTACAAAGATACAGCGCCTGGTGAAAGGAAAACTTCGTGGGAAATTTCAACCTCCCAGCTTAAAATCTAGGAAATAGTTTGCAGCCTCGTCTGTCTGCTGTTGTCCAACAGGTGGATTGCCAACTGATTATCATGGTTAACCAATCGTGTGATGTACCAAATTCTTATCTTCATAATTTTCTCTACCAATTTAATAGCCCCATACTTCACTTAAAATTGTCTCTTTTATTGCGTGACCATGACTATCATCATGTACATCATGTACAGCGTGTCGAATATTTGTTCATCACTCATCGACGCCATCGATTGTGAGTCAATAATGGAAAAAAAAACTATCAATTTAACGCCAGCCAAAACTACGGAATCGCGCAATTCAATGCCAATTACTTTCGACAATTGTTCGTGCTTCACTTACCAATTCTCTTTCTTTCTTTCTTTCTTTTTTTTCTTCTATCTATTTCTCGGAAGCATTTCACATTTTTCTCCTAATCAATTTACTTCTTTCTGTATAACTTGAATGTATATATACTAACAGTGGACATTTGTAGAAGGATAAACATGCATTTCATTGTAGGACGAGTATTATTGATTATATTGAAACTGTCTTTCATTGCATAATCTTTTTTTGGCCTGAAGTAGTAATAAGTGGCTTTTGGTTTGGTCATATCACAAACCAATTGAGCCACTTCTAGTCGTAATTTTATTTTATGTACTACTTTTGGTATCACCATGACCAATAATAGCAGACAAGCAACAATTTTCTTCCATATACATGACTTAACATGACACTCAAACTTTAGCCACACTCGTTATCCTTGTGGTATTTCATGCTCATAGTACCTACGACGACGACGACGACGGCTTCCTGCTTAGCATGAACATCACGCAAATGTTCTTAGTTTTCCTTTATACGATATGTTACTCCTTTTACATGTTGCATATGTATATATATATATATATATATATATTATCATTTCTTGGTCTGCGTTGCTTCTAAGACCAGACTTAACTCTTCATTCTACCGTCTGCTCCACTACACCCAAAGTATTGAAGTAAATTGAAATAAATTTTACCCAAATCATGTAAAGCATTTAAATGACATCAGATGGGTTAAATATTTTTCACTACATCATAGTCAGTAGAATAAGATAAGTATATGTTGATTTTTATGAAGTAAAATATTTTCTTTCGAACACTTTGTTTAACCAAATGTTCTTACATTATGTTTAACCAAATGTTCTTACATTATATTTTAATTTATAGTGTGTGTGAATCTAAAGTTAGAAGATCCTTTAAGTAAGAACACTTCACACAATGTCTAATGTCCTTTGGTCACGCTTAGTTACACAGATACTCTGATGAATGGATAGTATAGTTGGGTTGTAACATCTTAATATGCCTGGTACACCTGACAGTGGCATTTAAATTTTTATGTATGCAAATGACAAATGATGATTATGATGATTTGAGGCTTTTCAGCCACGTTTCACTTTCCATTTGAGACGCGCATCCGGACCATTTACTGCTACTTTTCACGTCTTCACTTTGAGGTCAAGCACAAAATATCCTAGCATTTCTTTCTTCATTTTCTTTTTTCTTTTCATGTTTCTTCTCAACGAAATTTTATTTTATTTGTCGAATAAATTACTTATGCTGCACGTGCTTCTCATTTGTCACTTGCTTGGTTTGTGTAGGTGTTGCTTGTTTTTCATCTCTATAATCATAAAGGACGAAGAGGTCTTTCACTTCTTTTCATTTTTTTTAGAGATGAAATTTTCAGTTTTCTGTTGGCTTTTGTTTTTGTCATTATTTAAATTATTTTATGACAAAATAATGAATTTTGTTTGTTTTGGTTTTTTGGTAAAATTTGAATTTAAATCTAAACTAAGCATCTTCCTTTATAAGTGCTTACAATCTCCTACTTTATATTGTGCTTTGCATTACAATAATTTTGTAAAGATAATAAACCTGCAAATTTTCCAGAAGATAAGTAAATTATAAGCAATAAGTCAGTTATGGTCCTACTTACGTTGCTAAGTAAGCTGAAGCCATTTTAAAATGCTATTTTATCTATTTTTTTAATTTATAAGAATTTATATTAAACGTGGGTCGATCAACAAGTAACCGAGTTTGGTGAGGGTTATTGACATTAATGTCTTACCACTGTCTGTTCTATGTGACAATATTAAATTCCACACTGATAAGTATTTCTTGATGAAATGCTTTCTATGGAGACACTTCACAACTATGACAACCATAAAATTTTTTGGTTTAATGTAGAAGTATTTTCAAGGAGATCATTCCAATGAAGTCGCTTTTTTTTTGTGTCATTGCTCTTTTCTGCTGTTTTGGCTCTTATTGTTTTGTATAATTTTTTTTCTACTCTGTGACAAATTATAAATGAAAATCTTTTCCGAAAGAGGATAGTAAGTGGAGTCTAATAATATTTCTTCTTGACTAGCAGAAACAGGTGAATCAAGGTGATAAGCCTGTCATACATTTTTGTTAATCATTGCATTGCTAAATCATAATGGCAAAAGAAAAAGCACAATTTTCTTAGGAAAAAAATAAGACTATATAGGTTAAAAATTCTAACAAATGTCAGCCCTCATCGGCAGTCAATTCGTAAGTGATAAGTTAATTTTAAGTTTCGATTGGGTGCTTTTATTTCAGAAATTTGATTTGAACTGTGTCTTGTTGGTTTTAAAAATCAAATTTATGCAGCTTTTTGCATTTAAACTAATTGCAATTAGAATGAAAATCGCTAGCTTTTTATTAAATGCACTACATCAATAGCGTAATTCAGAATAGATGTTGATAGTTTCAAAATTTAGAATCACTAAGCTTGATTACAGTTCTACTCTCTACAGTCATCAAAACAGCATTGATTAATTGATGCCTAAATTATTGAACAACCATAAAGATTATTAGTTTGATCTTGATTGCAATACGCGAACTAAAGAGACCAATTGTAGTTTGGCAATGTCACCTAAAAGTCAAAGGGTTTAGTAGATTTGAGAGTCTGATAAGTTTTTTGTTCCATATTATGGATGCGGTTACAGTAATCTTACCTAAAATTAAAAATTATTCCTGGTGATTTGTAAAAAGTGTGTACAGATGCTTCAATATGCATATGAAGTTCTCAGATCTTATTGACCAGTGTAAACAAATTCCAATCCAAGAAAGGCGAAACCATAAAGTCAACTGAAAAGGTTTTAAGTGTTTTGAATAAATTACATAATTTTAACAGCATTTTAAAAAGAAAATCGTTACAATTAATGGACACAATCAATGAATTTCAGTAAGATTTATGTTCTTTCCCATCCAACATATTTAACAGTTTTAACCCCTGCAAGTATTCCAATCCTACTAAACTCTTATAAATTATACACACATTCTGAAAAATTCTTATAAATTATTCTTCAACCAGTTATTTTTGTTCTTTATAAATTGTGAAGTCGTTAATTAACCAAACTTATCTATTCATCTGGCAAATAATAGTCCCCTAAGACATTACTTTCTTTTTGCTTTAGCACATTGAGAGAAACATAATAGTTCATCTAGTTCATTGTCCTTTCTCATACTGCAAAATTTTATTTCTTATCTTTCTATATACAACCCATATTCATCCTTTCTAACCGCTACCTCATTATTACTTTTCTATCTTTTCTTTTCCCTCGGCTTTACTTATTATATATTATTTTGCAAGTCCAAAACCAAAACAGCCTACTAATCGACGTTTATATAACACTTACTATTCCTTGGAGTGTCTGGAACTTGAAACGAAAAAACATAACAAAATAACGAATCTAACTAAATATGTGAGTGACACGCACGCCCAATTGCCAATTCATGCCTATTGAACGACAACGAAATGACTGAAGGATGACGGCGAGTCGACAAAGCACGTCGTCACAGAAATCACATGAAAAATTCATTCATAAACTTTTGGGCCACGTTTTTATCTCAAAACTTGTTTCATTTAACAAAAGGGAAAAATGTAAAAAATTTTCATTTTATTTTTTTTGGCTCGCATTCAAAAGTATACAGTAGTAGGAGGAGCAGCCCCTTATTTTAGTCCTTTCCTTATATTTTACAATATCGCCACCTTTTGAATTTGGTAATGTCTCCCTTGTTGCTTCTTTCTTTTGACCAATTTTACACTGATTTTATTGTATTTGGAGGTTTTTTGCTTCCTTGGTTTTTGTTTTTTTTTTTTTTTTTTGTGTTCTCTTTCTTCTTTCAATAATTTGACTTTTGTCCTTGTTAATCTTTTGTCTTTTCCTTTGCCCACCCAGTTCGCTTTCAAATAAAATATTGTATAATGCAGTTAATAATTCTTACAATTATGTTGATTGTAACGAAAGTTTAAGAATTAAATAATTTAATATTCAAATATACAATTTTTCATTATCAAATCTGATTTCATTTCATTTTTTTTTTTTTTTTTTATCAATCAACATATCAACATATTTCTTTAGAATTTATCGTAATAAATTAATCTCCATCAAAAATTATTAATTACAATAAAGTAAATTATTATAATAATAAAACATACAATTTCAAAATCAAACTATGAAATCATTGTATTTTCTTGATTTCTCTTAAATCATTTTTCATTTTCATAAATTTCATATTATTATTCATACAATACAATGGAATTACTTGTAATATCTTCTTTTGTATAATAGAAAATATTATCCAAAAATTAGAATTTTTATTTTATTCATCATATTCACATATGAATGTAAATGTATCTGGTTATTATTGTATTGTATGTATTGGGACTATGCATTAATTTTAAAGGTTGCACACAGATGGCGTTATTTACAACAGTATCGCATCTGGCAATACTGTAACTATATTCATGTCAAAGCCTCATCATTAGGCTTTGTTTACCAGTATCTGTCATTTCGCTGAAGTGTACACAACATAGTTTTTTTGTGCTCCGAGTATGTCAACTTTCGTGCCGTCAAAACGCAATTTGCGGGAAGCCTTGCTTTTTTGCTTCAATTTGAAGAAAAATACCACCCAAGCCCGTCAATTGCTGTTGGATGCCTACCCGAACCATACTCCATCGATTTCAACCTGTAAGTACTGGTTTCGACGCTTCAAAAGTGGTGTTTTTGATACCGAGGACAAGGAGCCACCTGGCCAGCCCAAAAGGTTCGAAGACGCAGAATTGGAGGCATTGCTGGACCAAGACCCGTGCCAAACGCAAGAGCTCGCCGAAACGTTGGACGTTGACCAAGCAACCATTTCCAGACGTCTCAAAGCGATGGGAATGATCCAAAAGCAAGGTAATTGGGTGCCATACGAGTTGAAGCCGAGAGACGTCGAACGCCGATTTTTCACGTGCGAATTGCTGCTTGAACGACTTGGCCGGAAGGGTTTTTTGCATCGTATTGTGACTGGCGACGAAAAGTGGATCCATTACGATAACCCAAAGCATAAAAAAACATATGTCAAGCCCGGCCAACCGGCGCCATCGACGTCCAAGCCGAATATTCATGGTTCGAAGCTCATGCTCTGTATTTGGTGGGATCAGAAGGGTGTGGTGTACTATGAGCTGCTCCAATCCAACGAAACCATCTCTGTGGAAGTCTACCGACGTCAATTGATGCGTTTGAGCCGAGCATTGCTTGAAAAACGGCCGGAAACGGTCGAAAGACACGACAAGGTTATTTTGCAGCATGACAACGCTCGGCCGCATGTTGCACAGGTCGTCAAAACATACCTTGGAACGCTCAACTGGGAAGTGCTACCCCACCCGCCGTACAGCCCAGACATTGCTCCTTCGGATTACCACTTGTTCCGGGAGATGCAGCGTAAGCTGGCTGGACACCGCTTCTCTTCATATGAAGAGACCAAAAAATGGATCGATTCATTCATAGCCGCCCAGAAGCCGGAATTTTGGAGAAACGGAATCCGGAAATTGAAAGAAAGATGGGAAAAGGTTGTGGCTAGCGACGGACAGTACTTTGAATGATGTATCAATCCATTTTGAAATCGAAATAAAGCCCCATTTTTGGTGAAAAAAACCTTTAAAATTAATGCATAGTCCCAATAGTATTACAATTGTATTGTTGTCCATTTTTATGATTGAGCATTTCTGCACGACTTGGTCTCAATTCCATTAGAGTTGTGTATACAACAATTTATGGATTGAGAATTAAATTTATTCAATATCTTGCACTTGCGATATTTGTTTGTGCTTGAATTCACAACGAAACTGATTGATTTCTGATTAGGTTTCCTTTTTTCTTTCTTTTGTAGATGAATAAATTATAAATTCTAATAATATCATTTCATGCATAATAAATATTAAAGCGAAGCTCTTTTATGCGTCTTGTTCTAAAAAATCTTCACGCTAAAATCGGAATCGCTTTTTGCGATCACGAAAATTAAGCAAATTTGAGGGGTGTCCCACGACACTTTTTTCTTCTTTTTTTCTATAATTTTATTGCATATTGAGTTTGAAATTGAAGTCTAGTCATAAAGTCCTTTCTATTATTGCAACTAAATACTATATAAGATGACAGATAAACACTTCATGTAAGTGTATTTCGGATAGATCAATGTCCCTTCTAAACAATACCATCAATTCCAAACAATTTAGTAAGCTACAGTGGAGTGTGTCCAGTAGTCAAATTTTCTTTTAGCAATAGAAATAATCAGAACGTTACGACATACGAATTCTATTTGCTAGATCTGTATGGGACCTATACAGATCCACTAATCTTAAGGTCTTGAAATTTAAATATATGGTTGGTGAATATTAGTCAGACACTTATAGTACTCAAATTTTAATATGATAATGCCAAAAACAAAAAAGTTTCTCAGGTAAAAACATAAATTTGAATTTAGTGTTTTGTATAGGTGGTACCCCTTCTAGTAATCCATATGTACAGCGTCTAGTGAAAAGAATCTTTTGTGCAAAATTGCAGCTCTCTAGCTCAAAAACTGATTAACTAGTTTGCAACCACATAGGCGAAAAGACAGACATGACTTAATCGACTCGTCTCGTCAAGGTGATCAAGAATATTCATATGTACTTTATGGGGCCTCCTATTTTTTTTTTTTTTCTGTTATTGTCAGAGAGGGAATCTTTCGAAGATACATATCACTGTCAGTATGCATGGTTCATATCGTCTGCTAAGAAGCACCTCAGTCGGGTTCACGCGCTGGTAATAATATCTGATTACACCGGACTCGCATAACGATACACCTACGTACTAAACCCTTAACTCCATCTACTTTAGCTTTTATTTACCCTACAGGACTAGCGTCGTATATATTACATCGCAGAATGGGGCCTTGTCTGTCTCCTTCTATCTGTTACAAACTTCATGACAAATATCCACAATGATATTTAAATAAATTTAAATAAATTTTTTTTGCTTTAAGATTTGAAACCTTTCAGTAAAACTGAAAGGAATCCTTTGTCAATCAAAACAATAGAGAACTTTTGAAAAAGGATGTTTAAACTGAATCGATACACAATTTTATTGTCTAAACTGTCTAGTCTGAAAATGAAACACAATTAATCTTTTAATATATTGCATTGGCTTTTCAAAGGCGAAACCGACTTTTCATTTTCCATAAAATTTAATTTGTCTTTAATTTCTTTAAGAAGCATTAGAGAAATTTCCTATATTATATATGAAAAAAGGTCTGATTGACTTACTGACTAAGTAACTAATATATCCCATTTCTCAATCTTTAGTTTGAGTTGTGTTCAATGAACTTGGAGTGGATGAGAGAGTCTCTCTAGTACACTTGTTGTTGTTGTTGTTTTTGTTGTTAATTTCCGAAAGAAAAGCACTCAAGTGTGCTGTCGCAAGTTCACCGAACTGAACATAAAACTTAAGAATTTTTGAACAAAACAAAAACAATAACAAAAACCTTTTCCAAGGAATTCCTTCTTTTCTATTTTGTTTTTTTTTTTTCCACGTTTTGTCTAAAACGCCAATGTCAACACCGGTAACGAAACTCAAGCCAAACCTAAGTAATTAAAGGCGTCGTTGGACTAATTAACCAAGCCGCCGACTGACATTGACGGCGCCGGCACCTTAGGAAAAGCGACAGAAATTGTGGTGAGAAAAGTTTGGTTCTCAGTTCAGTTAAGGAATGCCATGTCAAGTATCGTAACAGGTGTTAATTTTGATAGAGTACCTGAGTGTCTGCACTTTTGCGAGCCACATAAAGTAAAAGTTGTGCAGGCTAAACTTTTTGTTTGATTAATGACCCCTAACAGCCACAAGGTCGCATTTGCTCAAAGCATTCAAGTAGAAGGACAAATTGAAAGATTTAAGTAGAAAAAGGCAATTAAAGTAACTTGTAACTAGAATACAATAGTTCAGTACAGTAAAACTAGATAGAAAATTCGAGAAATGTGTTCCTTTTTCAGATGAACAAGAAAACTTTTCATTCAATTGGGATAATAATGATGTCAATACACAATGTGACACTTGGCTTTAAAGTACAAAACAAATTCCACTTGTCCCATTTGTCTCATGAGTAGTCTGTGTTAGGCATCTTTTTATTGTTTACTAGCGTTACCCGGCGTGCGTTGCTACGTCCCCTGTGCGTGCCCAATAAAATCAAGTTCGAATTGAAGAAATGATAGTTATTTTCGTTCTTCTTTACATTTTGTATATTCTAACTGCGCACAGGTGTCAATTTTTAGAGGGCTTTTTAGTATTAAGTATAAAACAAAACTAATCAAATTCGTTTATCATTAAACAATTGAATTTGTTTACAACACCTGCGAGAACAACTTTGCTGACCCGGCGAACTTTGTTCTGCCTTAATGGCAATAAATAAGCAGATTGTGTTTTTTTTTATTGGAAAAAATACAAAAAAAAATTAAATAACTACATTAATCATTCATTATTATTTCTGTATTTTAGTACATAGGTTGCTCTTCACTTAAGTACCTTGTGATACACGACATTTTTTTTTTATTATCAGGCGCAAAAACAAACAACGCAGATGGTCTTCCGACCCGTGAACATGCCACGTATAATTGACCATGGGAAAAACATGAATGTTCTAGATTTAAACCACAAACTTTTAAGGATTGGCCTTGTGATTTGTTGATGGTCATGGCAAATGCAAGACAACATTTGAATTCTACAAATAGCAAGAATATCCAATAATAAAGTCTCTTATATACTGCTTTCTCCTAGCAACATAAAACATTAAACAGATGTACTAATAAAAGTATCTCTAATAATGAAGTCTCTTATATACTGCTTTCTGCCTAGCAACATAAAGCATTAAGCAGATGTACTATTTATTATAAGCATCTCCAATATTGAAGTCTCTTATATACTGTTTTCTGCCTAGCAACATAAAGCAAAGGAATGAATGAACTTGATGGACGGACGAAAAAAAACCTATCCTATCCTATGTCCGTCTCCTGGTTCTAAGCTACCTCCCCACCAATTTTCAGCCAAATCGGTTCAGCCATTCTTGAGTTATAAGTGGCGTAACTAACACGACTTTCTTTTATATATATAGATAATTTCAAAGTGGAACTTTAACAATTCTATTCAAAAGATCATCAATACACATTTTATATGTTGATGCGTTCTATTTTGTTTTTTGTTTACTTTGTTTATTTTAATAAAAGTAAATTAATAATATAAAAATTATTTATGCAGAAATAAAACAATGCATAAAAGAATGTTTTTATTTAAAAATAATTTCATTAATTCCAGTTGAAGGCACACATTCACTCTGTCACTCAAAACACTCAGTCAATCAGAAAATTGTTTGTTTATATTGTTGCAAAGAGCAAAGGGAGTCTTTTTTATTGTGATTTTATTTATTTTAGTTAAGTAATCACTTTTAAAAAATATTTAAAAATTTCATTGTTTGTTTTTTTCATTTCCATTAAATAATTATACATTCAGTGAAATTCTTGTAATTAAAACACTGAATTAATTAAAATTAGGTCACGCTGCATGCTTTCTGCACTTTGACGAATTCTTTTGAATTGACATATTACTGGCAATAAAATTAGATGTAATTTTGAATTGTGACAAAAATCTGTGTTAATACAATAAATGTACTACGAATAACAGCATAAAAAGCAACAAATCTGTTCTGAGAAAATGGCCCTCGACGCTGAGGTCCTTTGTTCTGAATGAGCTCTCACAAAAAGATATCTATTTGTTCTGGTGCTAAGAGAACATTCGAAATAACCAAACTGTATACTACAAATATATATCCTTTTTGTTAACCTAGCGAAATAAGATGAAAAGATGAAAAAGGGAAGAAAATTAATAATCTACCAACGCTTGCATGACCACACCAAAAATTTCCAGCCAGGGGCATAACGACAAAAACCAAACAACAAGCAAAGTGCTTCCTACGACTAGACAGAATGTCTTACAAAAGATATCACCAACCACACAGGAAGGACCTAGGAACTCTTGCTGTATGCTTTACAAGTCATAGAGGCCTCAGACATAGTGTTAAGAGACTAAGAAATGCTTGTTTTGTGAACCGGACCACACTAAATGAATCTAGAATCATTTTCTATGCTTACCTAATAGATATAGACACATAAATAAACATAATCGAGTGGTTAAATTCATTAAAAACTTCATATTACGATTTAATATAGTAAAACATCTAATGGTAATAATTGGATTGAATTAAATTAATTTGTACATTAAATAAGTAAATGCGAAGCTAACATCACTTTGTATGAATATAAGAAATCAAAGTTAAATCCTCTTAAGTTTCCATTTAACTTCATTTCCCATTTCCTTTTCTCAGAATTTGTGTTCTCATTTTCATCAATCAAATCAATCGATTGACATTCAATCAAAGCAATCAACATTGCCAACCATCATCGACATAATGGGTAGAACAAAAAACCACAAAAATCAAATCCAGATATTCATTAGAAGAAGAAAAAATAAAGAAGTCTACTCAAATGTTCGAAATGTGTGTGGTTTTACGAACATTGTTTGCTAATTAATCAAAGAAAGTTCTATAAGCAACCAAACAAACCAATGAACCAACTCACTTCAACAGTAAAACTCAATGGCTTAGATGCCATTCAACCTCATTTTGATTGTTTGCCAAATGACATATAAAAGTTGACAAAAGGAAATGTATGCCAATGAGAGAAATTGGAAATGTAAAGGAGGCCATACAGTTCATTGAGTTCACCGTAACGCTTGAGCCAAGGCTCCTTCTTTGCACATCACATTGTAATTGTCATATAAAAACATGCATACAACATATAACATACTTATATAGTCAGAATGACTCATTTATTTATGGTCCTAGAAATATTGTAAGTACAGTCAAGAGAAAAGAGAATAAAGATAATTTGGTTTTTGTGTAAAAATAATATTCTCGCTTTTTACCTTACCATTCTACCTTTCGAGGCAATACATCAACTTTGTTGAGTTTAGCCATCAAGATCCTTGCCATAATTGTTGATTGTCAAGCAAACATACTTTAGTTACCCTCTTGAGTGTATAATTTTAATTAATACTTTCTCTTCTTCTTTTTAATTTATGAAATTTACTTCACTGGAATGAAAAGAGGCAGAGATTTTTTATGAAATTTTTGCAATTCTTATACTTTCAGATTTGAATGGCTTTCTACATAATTTTTATAATCATAAATTCTATTCTTTTTAGGTTTAATTACAATTATTTTTAAGGAAGATATAGAAACACTTCGATGTACTTGAAAAAAGAAGACAAGAAAAATGAAATAAAGAAAATTTGAAAGATATAGTTATACCAGGCCACCTGCCTAACAAAATACAATCTTTTGGTGGCCATTGCAAGGTTGATAAGGACGCCTTTAAAATTGTATTGACAAGTTCTTCCTCTCTAAAACATCTAGGATTCTTTGGCTGATAGTGCCAAAGTTGTTTAAAGCAACTCCAAAATGAGTTTAAAAATTTGGCCATATTTGGATGAAAATAACAACCACTAGATGATGTAGAAAATGAGCACGAATACATGACCAGAAAAGTATAATATAATAATAGTATAATATTTTTAGTAATTTATTAAGCAAACTTACCTTCAAAGGAAAAATCATAAGGATGTTAACACATAATAATATAACGCAACTTTAGTTTTTCTCTCAGATATTGTTTTTGTTGATAATTTCCTTTCAAGGATTTTAATTATTATCTAACTAACAATAGATTTAAAAGCCGATTTTATTATTGTAAATAAACATGAATAAAAAAAATGAATAATGAAAAAATAACAAAGAGAATAAAAAATTACAATTTAAAATTTATACTAATCAAGAAAATATTAAACAATGCAGAGAAAAAAAATGTTTAGTACAAGTTAAATTTTTATTATATTTTGATTGAAGGAAATTAAAGTCAAAAGGAAACCCTCCGAAGATAATATTAAGGTTATCTAAGAGAAGTTAACCTATGTCATTTATTCTCTTTGTTGATACTTTCAACTTGCCTACTATTCTCAATACAACAAAACGGAAGTACTTTTCAAGCTGCCACCCTTACTTAATTCCTTTCTTCCTTCTTTACTTCCTTCCTTATTTCCTTTCTCTTTCCTTCTTCCAAGTAGCTGCCTTCTTCATTTTTACATTCTTATTTTGTTATGTTTTACGAGGTCATTTGGTTTTGGTGTTCTTTTTTATTTGGTTTCTCAACATTTTTGACATTTTATTCTTCTTTATTATTAAGTTGCGTATACGTCGTGTTTGTCTCTCATTGATATGCAGTCTCTTTTTTTCTTTTATTAGTATTTTTCCCAACTTCTCAAATTTTTTATGTATTCACTGTGTCCATTTTATAATTAAGTGCTTTCCTATGCTGTGCACATTCAAAAACAAACAATAAATAGAAAATTCTTCAATTTTATTTCTCTGTCCCTCAGTTTCATATCTTTTTGTTTTTATGACACCAAAGAATGCATGACACAAAGAATAAGCAAACCGAAATAAATTCCATTTTGTTGTTTTTTTTTTTTGGACCAATTTCAGTCACTTGTAATTCTAACTTTTGTTCAGTTATTTTTTTTTTCTATATTTTTATTACTTGTTTCAATTGTTGGTTTTTATTTGAAAAGCACCATAGCGAAAATATCGAAGTGGATGTCATAACAAAAAAAAAAAAAGAAGCCAATCAAATGTCTAATGTTATTGTATTCTTTCTTCTCTACTTTGACAGTTTCATTTAATGACTTTGAGTGTTATTGTTCATGATGCTGAGTAGTTTGGATTGTTAGAAATTGAGTGATCAAACTCTTCATAATAAACTTGTTCAAATAATCTGTTATCAGATTATCAAGTTTTGTTGTTCTTGGGTCGTTTTCTAATTAAAATTTGTATTAGAAAAATATTTTCTTGAACAACATTTCCGAAAGTTCATCTGATTTCATTTATTATTTCGCATACTTAAACCGCCTTCTATTTGTTTATAAGTTATTCTTTTTGTTTAAAGATTGCATGAAATGTTAAGTAAGTTAAAAAGCCTTGTAAAAAAAGAAAGATGTTGATATGCTCTATTATTACTTTGAAAGGCGATCTAAAACTTTTATTAGTAATTACTGTACTTTTATTATACTCAACACAAAGCATGTATAGTAAATTAACCTTATATACCTAAAGAACATAATCTATTAAGATTAAATCATAGGCGCCGCAAGTTTTTTGAGGCAAAATACAAAATAGTATGTATTTCAAGTAATATTCGATACTCTTATTAGAAGCTATAAGCTATACACGATTCGCGAGTTACTCAACTGGTAAGGTCATATTGAGTATTGAATTCAATTCAATCTTGCTTTATTTTCTTTAAAATTTACATTTTCACTCAGCTGGTGCTTTACATTGTTATATATAGAGTTTAGTATGAACTACTGCTACTTAATTACTTTAGATTATTTACACATGATGTACTAGTTTTCATTAGTGAATAATTTAGGAAAAATTGTGAAAACCTTAAACAATTTGAATCATATTTATACTTGAAGCGGCTACTTAACAATTTACTTCTGACTGCAAGACTATAATTGGTGAATTCTATGAACAAGCTAGAAGGCTCTCTGCAGTGAGGTTGAACGGAATCCGGCTAAGAATCACCTGGCATCGATTTTTTTCTTTTTTTAATGTAATGATAATCTGCAAAGATGCTCTGAATGGATTAGTTAGGCTGGCATGGATATTATTGTACCATTCACAATAGGCAGCGTCCTGAGCAATTCATACATACTTACATAGAAGGGTTCTTTGTAAGGTCTCTTATGATTGGATGTAATCTCAATCCTACTCAATCCATTTTGACTATCTTACTTTCTCTACTAGCAAAATTGAACATCGAAGCTAATGAAGGCTTCCGTCTGGATTTGTTACCTTCCTTATCTGGCTTTCCTATTTATCTGTCATCTTTAAGCAAGAATTTACAGAACGTTGCTCTCATAGCAAGCTCTGCCTTCCTCTTTCTCTTCTTGTGTATTATTTTCTGAACATTGTTTAGGGTTACACCTAACAAGTCTGGACACTTTTATAAACCTCATAATCCGATAGTTTATATATACATACATATTTTATTGAACCCCACTGCCTTTTTATTATGAACTGAAAAAAGCATTGTTCTGTTATAATAGATGAAAGTAGGTTTCAATTTCACCGAAGTCACCCAGGCTTATTTCAAGGTAAATATTATAAATTATTCGTTAAAAAATACATTATAAGTGATACATTTTTATAGTATACGAGTAAATGATAATTTCATTGAAAATTGAAGCCTTTATTTCTATTGTATTTACTTTATATTTTCATTTATATTTTAACACTTAAAGGAAACAAATATCATTTCAAAATTACACCGATTGGTATATTTTTTATATGAATCTCACAAAAATCAACACTGGAAGTTATTTGTTTTTTGTCAAGTAAAAATATATACATTTTTTTTAATTAAAAACTATTAATAATTTTTCGAAATACTCAATTCCATATTTTCTCTCGGTAACGCATTTCTGAATAATTTGAAAAAAAAAACAATAAAAATATTATCAATAGAAATATATAAATATATCTGGTAAACCATTTCCTTTCTGAAAATGTTTTCAATCAATTCAGCGAAAGCTTTCTGAAAAAAATTGTTACAAATACGAAAAACGATTAAGGTAATTTACATAAAAGAAATGTACACGAAAAGTATAAAAATAAATAAATAATAAAGAAAAAAAAAAAATTAAATTAAATACAATCAGTAAGAAAAGTATCTGGAAATTGTAAATAAATCGCAAATTATTTACTTATAAAAATAACTGATATTTATTTTATTGCGAATCCACATGATTGCCTGTTAACTGGTTTGCATATTAACTCGATACATACAATATTTCATAACGAGAATTGATGGATTCCATGTATGATGAATCGGACTTAACATAAACTAAATACCATTTGCAGATTTTAAAGAAACTTACATTTTTGTATTTTTTAGAATAAACTAAATTATTTTCAAAATATTCAATAAAATGACATAAGAAACAATTTCGTATTTCTCTCAAGTTAAAATGATTGTGTTACAATATACTTTGCCATTGCTTTATACAGAGGCAATTTGTATTCTATTATTTGATTTATTTTTTTTTTTTGTATTGTATATTTTTTTTTTTTCTTTTGTAAACAGATGAAAAGGAAATTCCTTGTCTTTCTTTCACAAAGATGTACTATTTGATAAGTATTTCCGTTAGATTTGACATGTTTTGCATTCCACATAATTAGCATAAAAGTGTACTGAAGGGGAAAATGAATTGAAAAATTAAAGCAAAAGAAACCGAGTAACCTCATATAGCATTGTGAAGCACTCATTCAAATTAATTTTAATTAAAATTTGCATATATTTTTATTTGAGACCACAATGCGACGACGCATTGACACGACTAAAGCACAAAGACTTTTCTTTTGTTTAACACTGGTGAATTGTACGCAGCGTACGCATATGCAGAAGGCGGTGATCATGTGTGACCTGACCTCACAAGGAACCACAAAACGTAACAGAGAAACATCAACGCCGGAAGTGTAGCATGTCACGGATTCACGCCATATTTATTTTGCATTTTATATGTGTGTAAGACTTCGATGTTTCCACTGTAAATAAACGCATGGCAACACATACTCCTCCTCATCCTTGCTATATTCATTCAGATGCAGATACTTTTAAATGTGTTGATATATATATATTTATCTATCAGATTGTATTGTGTTTATACTATGTAGATGTCTACATACATACATATCGCCTGAGGTTGTTGCTATAGCAGAAGCAGCAGAAGCAGCAGTAGCAGCAGAATTTTTGTTTAATTACGCATGCAAGATGGGAGATTCAATCCAAATTTCACAGACACGTTCAGGAGTGATACGAGTATGTAAGTCCTTTGTAATAAGCCACGACAACGAGACGACAAAGCAAAAAAAAAAAAAAAAACAAGGGAAAGTAAAATAAATGCTTAAATAAAGAAACAGAAAAAGACAAGGAAAATTGTCATTTTTAATTTCGCTTTCATTTACCGAACGTCCAAAGGCAAACAATGCCCACTTACACATGTAAGCAAGCAAACAAATACAAATACATTTACGTTCTTTATATATAAATATACCGACACGCATACAAATATGGTCCCATATGCATCTGTAAAATTGCTTACCCATTGCATATTTGTAATTCGTGAGCCAATCAATGTGACATTCTTATCCACGTGCGAGGGTTGTATGAAAAAATATGAATATGAAGTAGAATACAAGAAATTCTATTAACGTAGGACTCCTCTCTCTCTCTCACTCTCTCTCTTTCACCCAGCAAAGGTTGGAAAGTATAATTCGATCAAATTGATCTTTTGATTCACCTTGACTTGTATTCCTAAAGATCTTCAGCAGGTTAATTGTTCTGAAGAAGTTTGTATTAATCTATTGTAGATGCTTATTTCTATTGCGTGTAAGTCTGTAACAATGTAAAAGACTAAGCTCTGGGATTTCTACTGCCTGCTCACATAATCTGTAGGCGATTGTTGGATATACTCGGAATTTAATAAAATAGGCTTTAAGCCGTGTAATCCTATTAAATTTCTTAAGCAACTTTTTTTTTTTTTTTTGCTGTTGTCTTTGGACTTTGTCTCTAAAAGTCTGCTTTCCTATCCTAAAGAATATTCAGAAATCCAAGCGAACACTATTTCTTACTCTTTAAATGATAAAACTTATCTTTGATCCCATTTAAAACAATCATAGCAAGAAGAAAAAAGTGAGTGATTGCAATTAATAAATAGATTAAGATTATGTATGTTTCATTGTTTTGGGAATCTTTCATTCATCACCTGATCAAGGAATAAAAAAAAAATGAGCAAACGCTTACATTTAAACTTCACTCTCATGTTGGATTTCATTTATTTTGTTTACACTTTCAACTCTCATCTCAACTTAACTCAGTTCAATACAACATGTCCTCCATTAACTTATTTATACACGTAGAGTGTTGTACATCCCTTGTACAACTTATCATCACTACAAAGCATGGCGCTGCCATCAGCATTTTATTTTTTAAACGGAAATAAGCTCCAACGCATTCGATAATGCGTATAGATTTATTTGTTTCTTTTTTTTTTCTTCTTTTTTTTTTTGTGTGGGCTTGAGAGTTTGTATTGTATATGTTTGTAAGTTTATATATATTTCACTCTTTGCCTTCTGTTCGTTTGATGTCATCGCTGCTGTCATTGACATTTCATACTGTCATTCATCTCCACTTTTGTGTTGTGACTTTTATGTGCATTGCTTCAGGACACACAGATTCATTGAAAATTAAAAGTCTATCTTATTTTATCTCAAGCGGCGGATGTCGCAATAAATTGCCAATATATTTGTCCCGTATTATAAATATCCTGTTACAAACACAGGACCTAGTAATATAGTAGAGAAAACTAAAAAAAAAAGAAAAATTATATTATTTATTATAAGATCAATATTTTTTAACAACTCATACACCCACCACAGTACCCACTGTTTCTTTACTAAATTGGAAAACGTCCTTCTTTTAAAGCAGCTGCCACTGTCATCATAATTAATTATACATATGTTAAGTTTCCTACATGCATGTCATTGTGATTGTATAGTTGAAAGTAATGACGTACTTCCTTGAAGTTACCGTTAAAATATTCAGTGACATTTAATGAAAAATTACAATGACTTTACTCTAAAGTCCGACAAGATAAGATAATTCAACATAAAATTCACTTTCACAAGTTTCAAGGAATAAAGATTGACGTTGACATCACTCAACCAACTTTGACAAAAGCAAAGAATTTCGAAAGACCTGAAGGCTTTTGTGTTTTACAAAATTTTATCGGGAATTGTGTTGGCACATTCAATTAATTACGAGTACATGGGTGCGAATGAGTTATTTTAATGGGTGACTAATATGGTAGATTTATTTTAAATAATTTACTAAAAACAGAGATTTTTAAATAAATGTGAGATTTAATGGAAAATAATTTAGTGTTTAATGTTACATAAATTACATAATTGTATAAATGACTCTTCTTCCCAGATGCATCTGATAAAAGTAAATTACTCATCTTAACTTCGAAATTTGTTTTTTAATGATGGAATTTTACATTTAATAAAACACATCACCATAAGTGAAATTTTTGTAAACATTTGCTCAGAGTAACCTGTAGCGAGAATCTTTAAATGACACATGTGATTTTACAAGATTATTGTAGAAGGAGAAGAACAGCACTTGTTGTGATAGATGTGTCATGCAATGTTCAATTTATATGACTGTCAATTAAGAAGAAATTCAAAGACCATAAAAGCAATGTCCAATCATATTAATTTTCATTTCGTCTTAAAGTCAATTTGACTTGTTTTTGATGCTGTGTAGGATGCTGCGTTGCCACAATATGCAAGTATATATTGTAATAAACAAGACACACAATTGATCAGCAACGGAATTAATTCAAACTTGATTCTCTCAATTTTCTACTGCTAAGGGATAAATGGCCAAAACAATGATTTTAAATCTCTAGTGATTTCTTCTATGTTAAAATCAACCAGAAACTTTAATCAGTAATAAATTAAAAATACAATGTTTAGTTTATTAACTTGTGGGATATTGCACTTATCATATCACCTATAAAAGGTATAAAACAAAGCCGGTATCCGTGTCTGTCTGTTTCTCCACCTATTTCTTCTAGGCCAAGGTATGGATTTTGAAACGGTTTACACTGACATTTAGAATTTTTTTTAAAGATGGGTTAGTATATATCCCCAACAGAGAGATAAGAAAACTTAATTCATTAATAACGAAACTTTACACTTTTACAATTTATTCCAGGAAACTTGTATCAATTCTTGTCTATCAAAATTGTGACTAATTGCTGCTTGTCATTGTTAATAGCAGCAGCAAAGTATCTTAAAATTTTGATATGAGCAATGACACAAAACACAATTTGGGAGATAACATTTACCATACTATGGACAAATCGGTTTGTTCTTTAAACCTAAATCCCATATATTTGTAGAATGTGTTGGGCAACTTAGTAAGACGGGTTTATGCATATAATCACCAATATAAAGAGTTTAACATACAATTAGTGTCAGACGGGGTAAACTTGACGTCCGCATTTTCTAAAAGGATTAATTCTGTTTTTAATCGAAAATGATAAGCGTCTTATCATTAGGAAGAACCCATTTTTTTTTTTTAAATCAATAAACCACAATTATATATAACAAAAAATTAATTAGTGTGCCTCAGCCTAAAAATTAGAAAATGAATTGTGACGAAAATCAAAATGCGATGATGCTTCAGTGCGCATTGTCTTGTGCGGGCTTGTCTACAGCGTTGAGAATGAATTCTTATGAATGAGGAAGAGAGAGATAAAAAATGCTTTACTGATTGTGTTTACTTTATGAAAGAACATACGAAGAAGTGGCCGAATACCCGAAAAATAAAATAATTCTTTCTTATTGAAACAATATAACACTACAATATTCTGTATCGCCACGTTTGCTGATGATACGGCCATCCTCTCCAGAAACAGGTGCATATATGAAGCCACGGATAATCTGCAACAATATCTGCACAGTTTTGAAGTCTGGACAAAAAGATGGAACATTGGCATTAACGAAAAGAAATGTGCCAATGTGACGTACGCCTTACGGCCGGATGTTTGTCCGGGCGTCTTTATTGGCAATCAGTTGCTGGAGCATCACTCGGGATATAAATACCCTTGGTGTATATTTGGATAGGCGGCTAACGTTTAAAACCCATATCTCAAATATAACGAAGTCGCTCGGGCAGAGAATTAGGAAATTGTATTGGCTCCTAAACAGTCGCAATAAATTGTCACTAAGAAATAAGGTACACATCTACAAAGCAATAATTGCTCCTGCTTGGCGTTATGGCTTACAGGTGTACGGCAAAATATTGCTAAGGTTAGAGTTCTGCAGGCCAAGACATTGCGCATGATTTCTGGGGCCCCTTGGTTCATGCGTTCAGCGGACCTTGAGCACGACTTGAAAATACCAAAAATTGGCGACGTGATTAATCATCAGGCCAAGGACTAAATTAATCGGTTGGCAAATCATCCAAACGTTCTAGCCAGGCGGCTTTTAAGGCAAGGCAGAAAGGGAGGGGTCAGAGTGGCGAGGAGGCTGAGAAGATCGCATCCTGTCGACCTCCCTACTAGATCATATTAAATGTGTTGTTCCTCTTGTTAATATAAGCTGTTTTGTTATTGTTTTGTATATAGTTTAATTTAAGTTGTTTCATAATAACAGTATAATTAAAGTTTTAACAGAGGGAAAAAAAAACAATATTCTGTATTATTGCTACTTTAGAAGTTTCACTTCCATATTGTATTTGCATAAATAGCTCCAATAAAATAATAACATTGTCAAGTTTTGATTTTCGTCACATTACATTTTCATATTTATTGGATTTACTCCCCTTCGTTAAAGAAGTTTCACTTCAAAAAATATTAAAAATTTGGTTAAAGGGTGAGTGCCTTTTATCTCGACAAAAGCGTCACAAAATTTCATACACGCGAATATTATATATAAAGGTATGTATTATTACATATTATATTTTTCTTCATCTAGAGTTTGCAGGTTATTTAAATTTCGTTAAAACTGAAGTTATTTTTTTTTTTTTTTTGTTTTTCACTTTGAGCATCTGCTTCCGTATACTTTATTTTTACTTTACATTAGACCAAATGGCAATTTATATCGTTCATCGTTGAAAGCCTTTTCATAAATTAAAATGTCTTTTTCTAAATCAATCTTCTTTTATTGGAAAAATATCATTTTTAATTTTTTTATTTTGTTTCTCTGTTTGATGACAATTATAGATAAAACGTAGATTTCAAGTTGCAATCTGTTAAGTTTTTAATTAACTTATAAATATTTTTTTTTTGTATGTTTGGTCTTTGTTATGCAGTTATTCTATTTATAATTTGTTGCTTTTGAATTAAGTTTACCTAATTTCATTTTTTTTTTGTGTTGTATACATTTTTACTTTCTCTGACTAACTAAAATATATTATTTTAATTATCATAATTCCACTCGGATTTTCGTAAAAATTTTAAAATATTTAAAATATAGGATGTGACTTCATCTTGTTTACTCTCGGCTATGTCATGCGCTAAAGGTATCAACAGGCGATAGTAAATTGTAACTGTGTACCTATTTGGAATAGAATATGTTATTCATAATGATAATTCTCCTTCTCCCCCGCTTCCTCCCACCGCGAAACACAGTAACGACACACACTCTCTCTTCTGCACCGCATCATCAAAATCTTAAGAAGAATTGCAACAATATTATGTGTTATTTTCCAATTGCCATACCAGAACAGTCTTCATTCAACTTTTGAGAAATAAAGTAAATGTATATTCATACATTATTGTATCTACAAAATATTTGATTTAGCTGCCTTATAAAACTTTGAGTATTTATGAGTTTTTGTTTGGAATACTTTTGCAAAATTTAAGATATTCACTTTGAATATGATAATAAACGCAAAATTAGATATATGGATTAAATAATTAATACAATAACATATAAAATTATATTGTACAATAGTATCTGTAGAAGAAAGCTCTTCAATTCTTTTAGTAAGAAGTGAAAAAAGTATCAGAAACATTCTACTTATTTGGTTTAAACTTCATGTCGCTGTCTTATTTATGTACTACGAATAATGTATGGGAAATTCAACACAAAAACCATAAATATTTACTTCACTTCAACTACAACAACTACAGTAGGAGTAATAAAAAAAAAAAACAAAAAAAAAATGCAATAACTTATGTGCCAACAACAACAAAAATTTACAAAAAGCATAAAAATGCAGAAAAGCATTTTCTTCTGTGCTAAAGTGTCGCAGCAATTTGTTAACATAGCAAATCGCAATCTCAGCAAGTAGTGAGCATCTCACTGAGGATTTCTTCCTATTTAGTTACAAAGAGTGTGAAGGACTCAATAGCATTATGCAAAATACTCAAACATATTTTCAAGCCCCCACCTCCCCATGTAAATAGCACACGAGTATATGCACCATCTACTCGAATGTGAACTACTAACAAACACCCATAGATGCAAAGATATATTCGTATGCGCACTCGCATGATAATCTCAGGTACTCAAGTTTCCTTTTATAACATTTTAGCGAGCATAATAAGCACAAAAAAAAAAAAAAATAATAAAGAAGAACTCGACTATTTGCATTTCCTTTTCAGAGTTTTGTCATGCTTCAGATTTAACAACTGAAAAAGATTTTATATTTTATACGACTATATGCGAACAATTCAATGATTCAAATAGTGAAGTGGAAACTAAAAGTATCGTTTTTCGAATGTCATAAATCCCTTTCCATTTATTATATATTTTTAAAAGGTCTTCAAGTTTTCTCGCTCGAAATTTCTTAAATTTAAAATGTCTCTTGTATTGCTACTTTGAATTTTTTTATTATTATACAATATAAAAGGAAATGAAGACGAGAAAAAACAAATGAACCAAATCATCAACATCATATTTCTGTTTAACTTTTTCTCCTCCTTCATTATTCTTATTATTATCATTTTTCGTTGTCCTTCAACTTTTCAAGTAAAATGACTTAACACTGCCCAAGAAACAAGAAAATCAACACAGTTCACCGACGAAAGGCTAAGAAGAAAAATATTGCATTTTATTTATCAATGTTGCTTCTTATTATCATATTCAATGTACTCGCACTTCTTGTCTTCATTCATGAGTAAGTGACCTACCACCACCACCACCACCACCCACCCACTAGATTTATTGTACTTATTTGCTGTCCAATATTGTTGCAGCAATTTATTATTTCATATTTTTCAATAAGTTTTCATCATTTTTATATAGATACTTTGCTTTTTTTTTCTGCCTAACTTTTGCGTCAATTTTAACCTTAAACCTTCTTTTTCCTTCCTTTCTTTTTATTGATATTACTTCTTTTCAATGTAAGAACTTTTGAAAATTAGCACAAATCACTTTTCATAATGCAGTCAAACTTTTCTCATAAAACTCAAATTCATCTTGATATTCAGCTCTTTGACATTTTGATCATCACTGCATCTCACAGACAAGTCCAAATAAGTTTTATCAAAGGGGTATTAAAAAAAATAATTCTGTCAACTGCAGTTTGATCGGAAAGCAAAAATAAGTGAGCACTTTTATTGAAAGGCAGATGAACAGAAAATGTGGATACCTTATTATTTATCTAATTAGAAATCTAACAGCAGCACCCAAATCCAATTTAGCCCAAGTTCTATAGAAAACGGAAACAGAGTCCTCCTCTTGCCACTAACATATGATACTGTTCCAAATATATTAAATAGATATCTTCAGGATTATGGTGTTGACGCTTATATAGCCTTAATTCATATTATATCTGTAAAAAATTATATGTGTTTGAATGTGTTTATATAAGTGCTTCTTAAATGGACAAATTGCAATAATGAGATTGAGCAGGTCTGTGATGCCCTTAGATGTCCTGGACTGCACGCGTGCTACAATGTGTAGCAAGTATCAACGTGTATTTCCTAGACCGAGAGGTCCAGGTAAACCGCTGAACCACTTTCATGCTTGGGATTGTGAACTGAAACTGTTCACATGAACTTGGAATTCCCAGTAAGTGTGAGTTATTAACTCGCTAATTCCTACTACTATGACTACTCCATTCACTTATGGCAGCATCCTAAAGATGTGGCTTCCTGTCTAAGGTTGTATAACTAAAATCATCCCCCACTAATTGCTTGTTTACTTACATTTAAATCATTTACCAACAATTGCTCAAATCTTGACATCCTCAGCAAGAGATTATAGTCAAAATTTTATAAGTCTTTGAATAATTTGTGATCTACCTTATGCTGGGATTGAACATTTCTTTTTAAAACAAGACTCTTACTCAAACTCATTCATACTTACGTCATCATGCCACTGCTGCATGTGTTTCAGATTGAATCCAATACACCTAACTCTCTCCATACATTTGAAAACATAAGACTGAACATGTAATGCAAATCTTCCTCTAATTAGAATTAGAAATACTTATACAACTACTAACAAACTAAGAAATCGTATAAAAAAAGCAAGTAAGTTGATTGGTAAAACGGATTCAAACATGTAAATGCGTAACCGGAAACTTATAAATAGGAAATGCAGAGGCAAGGCATCAAAAGAAATTACACGGGCCGTATGTTCCTGTCGTACATGTTGCATTGAAGATAAAAATCAAGGCAGAATCTACCTACACACACTTCATACTGCAGTTTACCTATGTTAATAACAAACAACAGATAGAAGTATCACTTGTAGTAGTCAAGTTTTTCAATTTGTTGTTATTTCTATTGTATAAGAAGACACTTTACCAAGTTAGCGAGTCACGGAACACTTGTTGGCAATTTTTACTGCAAATTGAATTTGCTTTTGTTAAACTTTTGCTTTATTTACAATATTTTTATCTTCCGTACTTTACTTTCAGCTGGCAACAATACTACTACAATGGCAAAAGTATGTTGTTCTATATACATAGCTGTCAAATACCATATTGCCAATATCGTCTTAGGAAACATAAGGCAGGCAAGGCATGCTTGCACTAAGTACAAGCGTAGAAAATGCACCACAACGGCACTTCCGGTTTTAAGCATCCCATTGCGTACAACGCGAGCGGAAGTCACAAAGTTAGCAGCAACCATAAAAGTAGCTAAAAAGTTTCTTTACAACTTGGAAAATTGTAGCCGCAAGTTAACAAAGCGCATTAAAATAAAGCAAAAAGAATATATAGAAAAGAATGAAATAAGAATACGAGTATGTCTAAAAAGCAACCAAGCAAGTAAGGAACAAAATGCAGGTTGCGATGAGGAATACTACTCCTACTAGTATTTGCAATATACCAATATTTTTTTCTATTATATTCTATTTCTAGAGTGCAGCACCATGTTTTGCGTTCGGTTCAATGGCCTGACCAAGTGACCTCATAACCAACTTTTAGCTTCTATAGAAATACGATGTAGTACAAAAAACAGCTGTCATTACTCTTCCAGTTTTCCTAGACTTAATTCCTGTTGCGCATTACTTGCCAAGGCTTTTGGTCTCTCCTTGGCACTTTTCTCTCTTTTGGTAAAATGCATTAAGGAAAAACTAAACTAAACAAAAAACAAAAAAAAAAGAAAACGCATTTTTCGCGTGGCGTACATGAAAACTCCGCACCATCGTCATTTGTCACTGTCGGCTCATGCCTGTCGTTGGTTGCCCTTCACTTGTTTTTTTGTGTAGTTTTTCCCATGTTTTTCATTTCCCCTTGCTCTTCATTTCATGTATGCGGCATCAGCAGTTGCATGTCTTACACGCGTAATTTCTTAACGGAAATTATATTTTTTACTTCTACTTGTTTTTGATAGAATCCTATGGTCCTCTGGCTTACATGTATAAACAAACAAGTGTACGGACATATATCTTAACAGTTGAATGAATGAATGTATTCTTATGAATGTTAAATTGCTTTTTCTCGAAATTGGATTAATGTTGAAACAAAAATTAAATGGAATTTTCTGGGCCTGAAAAGAATTGATATAAAAATTATTTGCAATTATAACGAGCTTAAATATTTTTCAATTAATTGCTTTTCCGAGTAAAAAGTTATTTTTAATCCAAATATAATTCTTATGAATTAACAAATAAATTATACATTTAAATTTTTAATGTGAAACATTTTTGATTTCGGTAGAGTGAAATTTGAAATCGTCATAGGCAATTTTGGTTAACGCTTTTCTTGTCGATCAGAAGTTAAGCAACGCGTGGCTTGGGTAGTGTTAAGATGGGGACTGGTCACAAACCGGTTGGCGAAAATATGATTTTTAAATTCAAAATATTGTTTTGTTTTTTAGTTTTTAGGATTCCGGACACAAAGGAAACAAAAGGAACCCAATTACAGAGACTTCTTTGTCCGTCCGTCTGTCCGTCCGTCCGTCCTCAGGTCATATCTCATAAACCGCAATAGCTAGAGAGTTGAAATTTTGAATTCGGGCATCAGCAACAAATACTAAAACTAAAATATTTCCGAAAACTTAAAGGGGAAGCATTTTGGTTTGTATGGCAGCTATACGCTCCAGTAATCCCACGAACTTGAAATTTGGAAAGCTGGTAGCTATACATAAGACACTTATATTGCCGAAATCAGTTTGATAGGATTGCTAGAAAGGGTACCTCCCATACAAACCCCCATTAAAATTCAGGTTCTTATTAAAAAAAACTTTTTTGTTTTTCGTTCTTTCGAACTGAAATTTAGACACTATAAGTTTCTGATATAAGCGCTGTATATATTTTGGAATCAGTCAAATCTATCTACCCCAATCTAAAACACTTTAAGTATGCACTTGCCTGCTACAAACATAAATACCTGAATAGCCCAGTGGAAAAAGAACCGGCTCGGCCGATGACTCAAAACAGCAGTGAGTGGATTTGGCCCCTACTTTTTTTATTTTTTTTTTGTCCTTCTTAAATTTTTTAACTACAGCAAATAAAAGGCAACACAACAAAACTCATATTGGGCTATTATAAAATTATTAAAGTTTAATAATAAATCGAAAAAGTGCAAAGGGGAGGAAGAGAGAAGAAAGAAATAGTCAAAGCAAAATAGATAATGGTGAATGTGTGTGTATTGCCAAGCATAGTTTGCCTATGATAATGTGCGGGAGAGAGAGAGAGAGAGAGAGAGAGAGAGAAGAATCAATACCATACAATATCAAATAAAATGTGATTGAAACTCTTTGACTTGCGAGAGAGATGAATTAGTCGTCTTAGATACAGTTGGATTGCCCTACGAAATTATGTTCGTCGGACGCACCTTAATATGATTACGATGAATATAGATGAGTCCGATGGCTTAGCAAACGGAACTATTGAGTTTTTGGAATGAATTCAATATCCGCATGACATTATACCTGAAATTGTTATTGACGAAAAGAGATTTGATCAAATAAGCAATGGTTCCGTAAAACGCCTCTGGTTACGATTTCCTCTTAGTTATAGAATTGCACTTGAATTAAAAAACATTTCTGCGTGATAAGTTCAGAGACATGACACTGTAAAGGTTTTTGCTCCTATCGCCCGATAAAATACTACAATCTATTTAAATACCAATCGTGCTATTAGCGCTAATCAAAATCACTTCCCTTCAATTCCAGCCTGTGGGATGACAATTCATAAATCGCAAGGAGGTACCTTCCACCAGGTTGCTTATGAGTATGAAAAATCTCATGACTAACAACTCGTTTATGTCGCACTTTCAAGAGTCACAAGTCTTGAAGGACACATTTATTATTACGAAAAACCATGATAAAAGATTTCATCATGGATGAAGAAATGCACACAGTTTTCTTATCCTCAAAAATGAATTTGCAAGGCTTGCAAATAATTTTTTAAAAACTCGCCAGGATACAATTTTGGATGCTATTAGTACCATAAAATCTAAGTCATTCTTTGTAAGTATTGAACTGCCAAAGTTCAAGGGCTCACAAAAATGATCTAACAGATGCGGTGTTACAACAATGTTCCTTTCTTGTGTTATGTGAGACTAGACTGTGTAACGCGGAATACGTCTACATTCCAAATTTCGACTGTTGCGCTCAATTTAAAAGAGAAGGTCCAATCGTAAATCACATGCAAATCTAATTGGTTGGTTTTATGAGATTTTAAACAAAGAGGGTAAGGACACATTGAAGGCGCCAACACCAACCGCACAAATCACAGATTGATATTGAAGAATTTCTTGGTTCAACAGAAATTATCAAATTGGTAATGGTCACAAAATTGGATTTAATTGAGAATAAACAAAGACTGCGAATATTGAAAAAACTGGAACAATTGGTATGTGATTACTTCGCCACCAGCTCCACCTCCTCCTCTAATTATAATACCGTTTTTGAAGTAAAACTTCTTTAGCGATGGGGAGTAAATCCAAAAAAAATATGAAAATGAAATGTGACGGAAATCAAAATTTGACCATGTTGTTATTATTATATTGGAGCTATTTAGGTTAATATAATATGGAAGTGAAACTTCTAAAGTAGATTGTCAAGCAATAATACAAAATATTGTAGTGTTATATTGTTTCAATACAAAAGAGTTAATTTATTTTTCGGTCATTCGGCCACTTGCTCTTACGTTCTTTCGTAAAGTAAACAAAATCAGTAAAGCATTTATTTCTCTCTTACTCATGCATAAGCATTCATTCCCTGCGCTGCATATGAACACGCACAAGACAATGCGCATTGTTTTGTGCATCTTCGCTGGAACATCATCGCATTTTGATTTTCATCACAATTCATTTTTTAATTTTTGGATTTACCTCGCTTCGCTAAAGAATTTTCATGAAAATGAAATGTGACGGAAATCAAAATTTGACGATGTTATTATTATATTGCAGCTATTTAGGTTAATACAATATGGAAGTGCAACTTCTAAAGTAGATGGTCAAGCAATAATACAAAATATTGTAGTGTTATATTGTTTCAATACAAAAGAGTTATTTTATTTTTCGGTCATTCGGCCACTTGCTCTTACGTTCTTTTTTCAAGTAAACAACAGAAGTTTCACTTCCATATAGTGCTTATGAGGGTGAGGTACACTATTTAAATTTTTTTTTTAGCCATACAAAAGACAAAGCAATACCGGCACTATCAACGGCAACCACGAACGCACTGTTCAACGGTCACTTTAAATTGCCTAATATTTATAAACAAATTCATTTCTAACCATAATAATGGCCACTTTGTTTACGGTAGATGTATTAAAACGACGTTCAAGTTCGTTAGCTAGAACTTTGCCTGCTCTTATCTTAACGATTTTATTGTCCAATATTAATTGCTTAGCAACGCTTTTGATAAATTAAAGGTGTTGAATGTCTACGGCTAAAAAAGATTCCAAACTTGCAACAATGTATATAAAAGCAACTTTCCTAGGGAGGAACACAATGTTAAGTACAATACATAAGTTATAATTATCATTCAATTCGATGTTTTCCATTTAGACTAGAAGGGACATCATGAATCACTTTGTTTCTATGTTATAACGAAAAAAGAGATTGACATTTCTTTGGTTGATTTTTTAAATATCAACCTGATTTTTCTTATCACCAGATTGAAATTGAATTCTTTGAAACTTTCTCAAAGTCAAAGAAATGCCACAAGATTGAATGCCAAAAATTTCTATTAGTTTGTAAGCCACAACTTTTGAAGCTCAGCCAAGAACTATGAGGTTGCCAATAAAATCATCAATGAAAGTGGTATAAAATGATATCTTTATTATGTCTAGAGAATCTGTTAAGATAAGTGGCAAATGCCTTATTACCATTGATGTTTAAACTCTTTCATTATATCACCATTTAATCAATTTAATGTTTTTACAAAATTTGAAATGTTCATCAATTTATAATAAAAATTAAAATAGAAACATCAAGGAGAAGCTTATTTAATTCTCGTTAAAATATATCCAAACTTTGTATTTTTTTTTTATTATTTGTTCATTTACAAATGTTTATTGTATGTATTGAATTTTTTAAAAATTTATAAATCAAAAACAAAAAAATACATAAAAATATATTAAGCAACTTTATTTGTTGCATGCAATTTTAATATCTTTTCCTCGGCTTAATCAAAATGTTTGCTTCTGATGCTTTTGTGTAAGTTCAACTGATACAAATGAATAATTTATTGTTCCATTTATTTTATCTTTTTCTCTATCAATTATGGACACCAATTTCACTATACAATTTCACACTAACAATTTCATCATCATCATCAAAATCATAAACAACACCAACAAATAGCAATAACTTTGTTAACTATAACAAAAGCTCTACTTCATTCATTCATTCATTTATTTTTTTATTTATTTATTTATATAGCTTAATAATACTAAAAATTAATTGCTAACCTTGACAAAGGAATTTACAAATAAACCTGCATTGATAATCGTACAAGTTATCAATGCTTACCATCATCATCATTGTTTGCTCAAAGCCAAACACTAAGCATTGCAATGCAACCATAACCAAACTACCAATCGATCCTGTTTTATTGTATTTACATACATACAATATATAAAATATACATATATAATAAATAAGTATAAAATAATTGTATTTGTTGCTCCTTGGCAAATAAATTGTTTACGACGAATTCCTTGTCATCATAATCAATTTGATGTTGTACACTAAAAATTTACTATTGCATTTTATTGTTTTTGTTTGAAATTCATATGAATATTTGGGATTTTCTTATCCATTTGGCAAATTGATATTTCCTAAAATTTCAAAAACAATAAAATTCTATACAATTTTGATACATTTTCTTTTATTTCATTTATGAGGTGATCATTAACATTTTTTATCCAACGCACGCTATACAAAGTCGATTTTAATTACTTTTTTTTTTTTTTTAAATGCGTATTTATTTATTTATTAAGCTACAGAGAGGAATTGCTACAGTTACTGAGGCTTTCAACTGTTTCGCTTATTACGGTATTATAAGCATATTTCAAATACCAATACGAAGTTGCGGGCACAGCTAGTGCAAGTATAATTTTATAAGCAACTTTTATGGAAGAAAATATTTTTAATAGGATTTGGGAACATTTTGAGGGCTTCAATGAAAAGCGTACGTATTTACGTATTTGACGTTGATTATTAATTAGTGTACGCATATCCCGTTGCAAACTATTCAATTGATCTTGCAATGCATTCTGCTGACTGATGATACATTGAATGAGAGGCTCATTTGTTTCTGCTGTGAATGGCGGTTCTTCTGTTGTATTACTATTGTTATTATTAATGCTGATAGTATTAATATTACCATTATTAATGTTGACGTGCTGGTGCTCATTATCTGAACGACTATAGCTACGTATTACAGTTTCCTGCCTGTCCTGAAGGTCTACAAGTCGATTGGGAGTAGACGTGAATATAACTGGAGTAAGTCGAGCTGCTTCATTATCGATTGAAGCATGTTGCTCCTCATTATCCGTACCAAAGAAGCTGGATTGTATTGTCTCTTCGAGGGGACACGCTGTAATAGTATAGGATGTGGTTTCATCTTCTGTACTCTCGGATATGTCAATATACTCACCAATTGCACCTGGCATTTGGACCATAGAACCATAAGAATGCATTTCTCTGGCACCTCGGCCATCAATTTTTTCTAGTTTTTGGGATTCATAAAGAAGGTGGATCGATGGATGCTTTCTTTTCAAATAAGTTATAAAGTTGGAGGTAATCTGTTTATAGCCACGAATGGGTAAATCGCACTGATGGCACCGTGCTAAGAAGCTTTCACCACGCGATAGTGAATTGTAATTGTGTACCTATTTGGAATAGAATATGTTGTTAACAATGATAATTCTCCTTCTCCCCCACTTCCTCCCACCGCAAGCATCACACACATTTTGGGAGTGAACTATTCACTTACCATTTCATAGAATGGTGGCGCAAATAACAAACTGCTATCACCACGTATGAAACTAGACTTACGCATCGTCTTTCGATTAATTTGCCTCTGATGCATTGCATTGTTTTCATCGGAAGCACCACTAGAATGTTGATCCCCAACAGCTGAATATTGTTGAATATTACTACCGCCACCATTGGTTTCCATATCGATCATTGGTTCATAATCACATAAACGCTCCATATTCACTAAAAATATTTTTCTGGATATATTTTGTTCTGGATATCTTCTTAAGAGTTTTACGCAAACCACGTGAGCTGTCAATTACTTATTAAGTGACGTATTTAGTGTTGACTAATAAGAACTTATTATTTGTTTCGTTTACCTAAGGTAAGTAAGTGTTGATCAATGAGTAAACAAGAAGATAAGCATATTCTCACCGATAGCTATCGGTTATCGAATTGAAATCAGTATTCAAAGGCCGCAATTTGTAAAAATTTTAAATTGTTGCATTATAATCTTATTACGCAGAGATGTAGACACAGATGTAGCATGAATATACATCCAATTGAACAACAACAACAACAACAGAGAAATGTTGAAATTATGAGGATGTGAATGTATGGCAACCACCATCGATTAGAAATAAAATTTAATAAAATACATAGTAGGATTTAAAAAGGAATTTGCAATAATTATTTGCATACACTGCAAATTGTTCGAAATTATGTATTTTCTATATATTTTCTGTTTTAATCTCTAACAATTAGCCACAATATTCCATTTGTTTGTATAACCAAAACATAAAACCGCTGTTCACAATGCATAAATATGCCTGTATAGAAGACACTCTGCATCTATTGTAGCTCAAGAGTCCTGATGCAGCGTGTGTGTAAATACCATATAAATCATGTATTTTTCAAATGTTTTACTTTTAAACTTAGTGCTATGTGTTTGGGTGTCGTGGTTCAAAAACGGCACTGTACGCGCCAAATTAATCATCGTGTTGCAGCTCGACTCTAAACGGAGCTGCCAATCTAAACATTGGTGCGGTCTAATTTTAGTGCAAGAAAGTACATAAGGTTCGTCAAACCTTTACAACACTGCATGTCATAATTACGCAGTCACCGAAAGAAGAAGAAGATAAACCACGCGCGAATCGTCATTATATACTTGTAAAGCGTGAGTTTCTAAACTTGAATTTATAATTACACAATCAATTGCAACGTTAACTTTAGTTGTTAGTAGTCTTCAGTTTACCAGTTTGCATTAACATATTTGTTTTTTTAGTATAATGGCTGGCGTTCTGTTTGAAGATATCTTTAATGTAAAAGAAATAGATCATGAGGGCAAAAAATTCGATCGTGTATCTCGTATTCACTGTGACTCCGAGTCATTTAAAATGGACCTTTTATTGGACATCAACACGTGGCTTTATCCAATTGAACAGGGCGACAAATTCCGTCTTGTACTAGCAACAACTTTGCACGAGGATGGTTTTCCAGTTGGCAGCGAATACAACCCAATGCAACTTGAAGGAACACGCGCCGACAGCTTCGAATATGTAATGTTTGGTAAGCTATACCGAATTGAAGGTGACGCCGCAAACAACGAAGCATCTCAACTATCGGCATATGCTTCCTTCGGGGGTCTGCTTATGCGATTGCAAGGCGCTGCAAACAATCTGCACGGTTTCGAAGCAGACCAAACCATGTTTCTTTTAATCAAGAAGCTTGCATACTAAATATGTAATATTGGTGACTTTTACAAATGTAATTTTAACCTAATGTATGTTCAATAAGAACTTATTACATATTAAATACGATTCAATAAAAAGAGTGTTCTATTCCATTTAATTCCATGATGTTGTACAACGCGAACCCAAAAAGTATGGGCTGCAGAAGTAGTGATGGATTAGATTACATCAATGTTTCTTCGAATATACCTACAGTTAATAAATTCCGGTTAATTAAAGTAGATTGGTCCACGAGATAAATGCCAATAAAGCTCATTATGAAATTGACGGATATGTCATACTCCATAACTGCCGCAAGAAACGGTTACTGTGTGGTGTGGATTTTGTTGTGGTGTCGTAATCGGTTCATATTTTTTGTTTGAAAATCAAAATGGTGATGCAATTACTGCAAAAGGAACTCGATATCGAGAGATGATTAGAAATTTTTTGTGGAGTCAATTGAAAATATTAATGTGCTAGCAGAGGAGGTCACTTTGTCATTACTGGATGTTACAGAGCGGACAACAGGCTATTGTGACTCACTGCGTGCTAAGTAAATTGGATTGGATCAATCAGATCAAATGCCGTCTGGCGCATCAAACAACTCACCTTCCCTGACATATACCTTCACCATACACACATTGCACAGATGAGATCGCTAAAATAACAACCACTTTTGCAATGGCCCACTGACGCCATGATACCCACTCCGCCACTTCGCTAATCTTTGTCAATTAAAAGAAATTTCATATGACTTTAACATAACCAATTCAAATTACTTGACTGGAAGAAGAGCTCATACTATCGTACATATATAGTAAATATCTTTGCATTCCTATGAGACCACCAATATTCTTATATAAAAAAACAATTAAGTTAGTTGGTTAGTTTAGTTAGATTTTGAAATGAAATAACCTTACCAAAGGATTTAATTGAAGTTTACTTCTTGATTTGTAATACAAAAAAACATTTCATTTAATCCTTTATTCCCATTAAATAAAAATGTTTCTAATCAAAGAAATCATTTGAAATGGGAATGTCAATCTCTGAACATGACCAATTTTTTAATTAAAAGAGAAAATGATGAGTTACAGTTATCATAAAGGAAAAGTTCGAAGTTCACATATAAAACTTATACTTATATCATAATGTACGTGTATATCTTTCTTTGTCATCTCATCTTGTCACAATTTTCTTTTATAACACTATTTATTTATTTTTCCTTTTTTTTTTTTGTTTGTCCTGAAATGGAATCAAAACTACAAAGTAAGTTGCTTTACATACTTATAGTATACAAAATCTATATGTATTTATGAAATACTCTTAAGTATCTACAATCTGCAATATGAATCTTCTTCACATGAAATTGTCTTCTGTTACTCAGAATCATTTTTCACATATGTACATATATTACTTTGATATCTTCGTACATATGCAAGTATGTAAATACAATAAGTGCGATAACGCGATTTACGTTAACATACTCAGAATGACGACTTCTTTGCACCATTTTCTTTCATCATCACACATCAACTGTCTGTCTGTCTGACTGACTGACTGTCTGACAAAGTTAGCATTCCTTTTGCCAACAGCGCATTTTTTTAATCTCATCAGCCAGTAACCGAAAAACGCAAGAGAATGCACGAAAAAGATAGCATTTTTTAAAAAGCCTTTCAACAAATTTAATTTTCTCTTTCTACTTTCATACATCACACCACCTCCTCATGTCGTATGTGATGGAGAAAATCCAATTACATTGGTAATGTAAACCATATAAAGAACAAGTACGAAGAACGAAGAAAGAATACAATAAATGAAAGAAAGTAAAACGCTCACAACTCAGACAACAGTAAACAGTAGCAGTCTTCATGGAAGGAAATGCACTCAAGACAGGAGATACATTTATTGTATCTTTGTAATGAAATTTTACTCACACAATGTTACTGCAACCAGCAAATTTAATCTACATTTGGCCAATAAGTGCATACGCTTAAATAGCTTATTTAAAAAGAATTTGTGTTGCAAGGAAACAATCATTTCGTTAGAACCACGAATGTGAATGTAAAAGTCATAAAAAAAACAAAACTACATTTGCTAAAGGGAGTAAAAACATATAAAAAGTCAGTCAGTGAAAATCTCAGTTTATTGATGATCATATAGAAAAATAATAAAATAGTTTACTTTATAAAATGTTCATGAAATTGAATTGACTTTTAATCGAAAGTCACCAGATTCTGAAAGGAAATGATTTTTTTTTTTTTTTATAAGAAAAGGAAAGGAAAAATGAAGCAGTGTTCTTCAGGCAGAGATTTACCCATTTAAGTTGATGGCCAGGCTGCTAGCATAGCTCTATCTATATCTATTGTTTCAGGCTTCGAAGTGAAAACCATATATATAGCTGCAGGCATTCAGTAATGAAATGAGTCAGACTGTATTGTTGCACGAACATTTTGGCCTCGCTACCAACCGAAATGCAACTCGGATCTCCTACACTTTAACAAGATTAGTAGGGTTCGTACGTTGACGGAAGTCGTTACAGGGCCCTGTGCTAATGGATTCATGGTCCATGGTTATGGTTGGAGCTGAGGAAGAAATAGAAACAATTCAACAACTCCTATACGACTGCCATGCTTTACTTGGAAGACGAACCCATCTCCTCGAGAAACTTTTCTTCGGTGATTTTGGCATTATGGCATAATTGCCACTGGGGGTTCTGGCATTGTTCGTTAATTCCTCGAGTTCGTTCCAAACGCTGAGGGTAACCTAGGATACCAACTCGGGATACCATATTGACAATTAGCCTAAACCCTTTTCTAAATTCCGGTATCACAATGGGCCGTATAGCTTCTGGGTGTCCTTGCGCTTTTGCGGTTAGCATCTTTAGGTTACACATGCCTTATAACCCTTGTATCAATTGTAAGTCGTACATGCCTGAAAAGGAAATATGTAAATTAGTTTCGTTGCTTTATTAGATGGCAAATACATATATTGCATCAATAAATAAATAAAAATATTTTTAAAATGATTTCTACCAATTTTGAATTGTATATTTTCTTGGTTTATTCATTCAGGAGAATGTGAGCACTGGGCATCGAGGTTAATTTGTTCTTATTATTAGTTTTGATTCGATGAACGGAATATTGTAAGTGCCATATTTATGCCAACACTAACTAACTCAGTTGGAGGTTTAGTATTGCCAAAAGCACCCGATACAATTTGCCGTAAAATACACAGTTACCTACGAGAAGAAAAAGTAACGCAAAAATGATGAAATCCAGTAGTATAGCAAATACCATGCAGCATCCTTATATCTGTAGGAGCATCATTTTTTTATTTAATTTTCATTTTCTTTACTATTTTTTTATTTGTAAGGACTACATGAACTTACTTTTTGAAATGTTTTCATATCATTCTTCAACACAAATGTTTCTCAATTTGGTTTTTCGTACATTTTCATAACATCGCAATCAACTTCAGTAGAATAATATTTATGCAACTCTCATAATATCTATCCAGATATCTTAATAATGTCAGTTTTTTTAGCTAATAAATTTTTTATTTATTTATTATTAAAAATATTGTTACAAATTTATAATTACAAGTTGGCGAGCGGTCAATTATAAAAATAAAACTGGGAAAGTGGTACTTAGCAGTTAGTAAAATGTTGGTTATGATGTTGGTGACATGGTGTTCATGTTGGTTATCATATTGGCTCGCGCGGCGATCTCGCGGAGGCAAGTGGCAGCGTGGTGATCCAGCGGCGACTTGCAACTCAACGGAATGATTTAGCGACGGCAACAATGATAACACAAAACAGGAGACAATTAGCACAAGAAACTTTAATAAAATTTTAACGCACCAAGACGACAAAAATCATTGCAGGAACCATAACCAGACGCATCTTTTTTTTTTGTGGCGCCCAGGTATTTTCTATCCATCGCCATTTAATTTTCATCATCATCTAATTCTTTTCTATCTTTCGTTTTCCTTTGTTTTCTTCTCTTCTTCTTATCGATCAGCACGACAGCAGGGCTACCTGCATTCATGGCTGCCAAGGTGTCCTAAAAATGATCGATAATTATCGACTTCGTAACAATACAAAAAAATTCTAATGGACAAAACTAAAGGCCCCTTTACACAATCAGTTCAGTCTCAGTCCATTATAGATTCGAAATCCGCACCGATAACCGAAACGATAACAAAAAATGAACTAATGGCCCAGCTTATTTGTCACTCCTTTTCGATGACACATCGATAAAACTAAACAAATGAAACAGGTGCAACGAGCGTCGTTGACTTCTTAAAATGCATTCAGGTATGGCGAACCACGATTTTACTCTGGAACTCATCAGTTATTATATTACCATTTTTAAATAGATAAATATTAATAGTACTACTACTATCTACTCCTACTATACGACAAATCAAAACCATTTTAAGCAAAGCAAAACAAAACAAATCAGGCGATTAAGCCAATTGAAAATTTAGATAAATTCACCTTCATTACAATATAATTCGTTGTTGTTGTTTAATTTAATTAATCTAGTTTAGCTTTTAGATTTTTGTTGTTGTCTTTCTGTCTTTCATTTTCTCCTTTTCTTTTTTTTTTATCCCGGAGGGGGAATCTTCCGAAGATACCGCCATATCAGTGTCAGTATGCACGGTTCATATCGTCTGTTAAGAAGCACCTCATTCTCACGCGCGGGTAGAAATATCTTATTACACCGAACTCGCAAAACGATACGCCTACGTACTAAACCCTTCTCCGTCTCCTTTAGCTTTTACTTACCCTGCGGGACTAGCGGCGGACATTGCATCGCAGGGTAAAGCTTAGCCGTTTGGCTCACATCATAAAAGCTCTATTTGCGCTTCTTTGACGCTCTATGCTTCTCAGTTCTCGAAGGACTGTTGCAGATAGATCCTTCACCATGCTCCATACTCGCCTCGATTGCGGCATATGCACCACTACATTCTCTGGGATAAACCGGTCTTCCATGACCATTTCGAGGTTTTCCCTCTGCCCTTTTTATTTTGGGCAGTGGAAAAATAAGTGCTCCACATTTTTGCTGCTGCCACCATAAAAAGAACATGCTATCCCATAATCATGGCCGTACTTATGTAGGTACCTCTGAAGCAGCCATGACCAGTAAGGAACTGCGTCAGATAGTAATCTCTTTCGCCATGTTCACGTTCAAACCGCGTTTGCACATTTCGAATTAGGCGGTGAGTCCTTCTTCCATTCGTTGATGTGTCACATCGGTTTTGCCACTTAAGTAGACTCACTTGTCTTTCTTCTTTTCGCTCTATTGCCGTCAACCGCCTACCAATGTTTTTGGTTCTATCACAGACTCTTTTTAATTCAAGGGCCAATATATCTGGTGGCATTACACTGGATATTACCCCAGCTGCTACATGTGACACAGTGCGAAAAGCGCTCTGAGCAACTCTGATAGCCGAAACACCGACCTGGCCATCTTCGCATAGCTTTTGACCATAAGTGCAGTTCCCCATACAGGTGCCGCGTACATCACCACTGATTGGCTAACCTTGGCCAGAAGTTCTCTTCTTCTCTGACTTGGACCTCCTATGTTGGCCATTATCCTTGATAGTGCCGCGTTAACACGCGCAGCTTTTTCACAAACCTTTTCAATGTGTGACTTATAGCTTAATCTCGCGTCTACCATCACACCAAGATATTTCAATGTTGGCTGCGAGTTTATTGCAAACCCGTCTACATCAAGGGAGATACGCTCAACCTTTTTTCTGCTTGTGATAAGCACCGCTTCTGTCTTTTGCCCTGCGACCATTTCTGTTATTTGATCTTCATCATACAAACTTGATAAATTTAACGCTTTCTCACTTTTACTTTTAACATATTAAAAGGAAAGCAAACAGAGAAAAACAAAACCATCTACAAAAAGAATGTTTGAATACAAACAAACCAGTGTGCCTTGCTCTCCTTTATCACTTTCCTTACCTCTATTAATTAAGAAATCTATTACCTCTTATTCTCTACTACTACTACTACTTACTTGTACGAATTGATTTTTTTCTTGATCTTTTTTCATCCAACTATGAATAACCGCCCTCGCTTCGTTTCAGTTTGAAGAAAATTATAAGAGTTTCATTTTAGTAGAATTTGTAGAATTTCCATAAATTTATTCAATATTAGGAAAAATCCAACCAAACAACAAATAAATTTATCATTTATAGGAAAGCAGAACAGAATCACAGAGATATGGATCAGAAGTATTCGGATCGGGAGTTTCTGTTGTACTACAGTAGTAACTAAGTATATACTTTTAGATAGATAAGTTTTGTTTGCGAAAACAAAACCAACTATTGTACTAGACCTGTAATTGTAATTGTAGAATAGAATAGTGATGATGAAGATAACTGTAATCATAATAGTAATTAATGATGATGATCATGATGCACTACTACTCTACTTACAATACTATTGTTGTACATAATACGAGTAAATTTAAATAAAACAAATTATTCATGGAGTGTGGAAGTGTGTGTGTGTCCTTTTTTTTTATTATTATATGAACAATTTACAGAACAATTTAATATGTGACGGCAAAACAAAAAAACACAACGAAATTCAAGTAATGTGTGTGTGTGTGCTCTGTTTGTGTCCTTTTTTCTCCTTGGTCTGTCTATGGCGATGTTGGCGGAATGGCATATAATTGCGTCCATTCACGGGCGCGCGCATCGTGCGCCTGACGGTCATTTATATACAATTCGGCGGCATTTAAATCGACCGGATCGTGCGGATTAGCATCTGTGAGCAATGACAATATGGATAAAAGTAATTTCGAAGTTGTCAACGACGGCATCCAATTGCTAGTCAAAATGTCGAGACAAATCCTTCCATCTTCGCTTATATTACAATGAAATATTTTGGTTTGGAACCTCACATGTGGTGGACTAAACGGATACGTTTCAGAAAATTCTAATCCTAATTTAAAAACTCCTTTTTCGTAAGGTGATTTCGGTGGGCCAATAAGTGTAGCTTCCCACTTGAAAATGTTATCTTGAATTAGTTTTGCGCTGCAATACTGAGGTGGGTTGACTGTTATATCCTGAAGTTCTTTACGCAATCGCCGTTTCGCCACCGTTTCCATAACGTTTTCAACACCGGGCTCTGGGGTAAGATTGTGGCTCACCCTTAGTGTCACAAATGGTCCTCTGCCAAACACGCTCCCAATTTCATAATTTCTATCTACTCTGTTACTCTGGTTAGGCGAGTTCAGAGCGGCCAATATGCGAGCCCTTGACCTTGTTATAGGTCCCGTGAACGAACCATATGGAATACCTGCGGATGGTATTACCGACGCCCGTCTATTTCGCAAAGTGTTCCTTCGTAATGCCATCGTATACACAAAACTTATCTAATAAAAAATATATATTATGTTGTAGTTCGCTTGCTTTTAATACGACTATTTTTTGCTATTATATTTTTTTATATTTACTTAACAAATTGTATACTTCACACACAGCTTACTTTGTCCACATGTATTTGTATTAAAATGTGCTTGCTTTGTTTCAATAAATTTCAAATCATTCGCCTCAAAACTTTTATGGTCAAATTTCATAAACGGCGTTGTCGTTATCTGCTTTGGAGGCATGTTACGCGTTCACAGCGTCAAGCTACACAACCGGCGTCAGCGTTAGCATCTTTAGTAAACAAAAACAGCTGTGCATGTTTATCTATTGCATTTAACAATATAATAATAATAATATGAAGTAAATATTAAATACAAAATTAAAAATTAAAATTAATCGGGCATGTGCCAGAAACCGCTTACAACCCAATTCCAATCCATTGAGAATCTAATTGCAGTTCGCTTTGTGTCAGAAATCGGTTTTGAAATCACCCAAATTTGTTTAAGGATACATCCTTAAATTCACCCTTTTCTGAGTTTTTTAAAAAAAATGTAGCAACAATTTCCTTACCTTATTGTTTACATCGATAATTTGCACTTAAAGAATTCAACATTTCAGTTGTTTTAAGTATAAGTTTGTATATTGCACTAATGAACAAACAGTGTTCAATGTTGTACAAAAACTGTGAAACGATTGACAACACTAAGATTTGAACTGATCGTGTAAAAACAAACATTTTGTTTGTCCATTTTCAAGCGTTAACATGGACTGAGGCTGAACTGTCTAAAAGGCCTTTAAATGTTAAAAATGAAAAAATTTTTTCCTTGTGAATCAATTTTCTAGTTGCATAACTTAATTTTTACAATTGTTTTTGATCTGAACTCAATTTCGAATTGTAGTTATGAAATCTTTGTTGTTGTTAAATTCTTTTTTATTTTAAAGTTAGACAAATTTATAGTACAGAAATATAAAATGCAAAACACTAGGAATATTATACATCTCAGAATATGAAAATTTGTGTTCGTGTTTCATTAAGATTCGCCACAGAATTTTTGAGCGGTTTGTAGAATTTGCAAAAAGAAATTTGAAAGCGACATTTTATATGAAAACCGTTATTTTTATTATAATTTTTTTATTTATTTAATTATTAATCCAAAACATCTAATTACAGTTTACAAGCATTAGATTTCCTAAACATTAGTACCAAAAAAAGCGAATGAATGCCATTACTAAATCAGCTAAAGTTTGAATTTAAAAAAAAAATGTCCTTTCACACATACACAAATGCACCCATACGTATGTATATGTGTATATGCATTTGATGCCTTTAAGTTTGAAGTGTTTAAGTGTAAAATTGAAAAAGTTTTGCTGCATGCGAAAAAATCGCACCCATCTAATGGAAAATAAAATGTGAATAGAATTTCATTTTACTCTCTTTTTTCGTTTTTCATAAATGTTTATAACCATTTTACTTTTACACAAAATCATCATCATCATCATCATCATCATCATCCGCATTCACTAAACGCAAGAAGTGCAAATTTTGTCATACTTTCACATTCTCATGCGCATTCCTCGCATGCGATTTTTATCGCTCAATAGAGCAACAGACAAACATCGTTTCGGTTTTCTAAGCGTAATACAATATTTTCCATCTGTTGCCAGCCAGAAATTCTTTTACATATTTGATACAATACTTGACGTTTGCATTTTTGATGTGTTCCTAGAACGTTTTTCTTCTTTTCTTTCCAATTTAAAATTGTTGTGATTACTTTGCGCGATTTTATACTCTTGATTGTTGTGAAGAGTAGAAGTCATCATCGTTATCATTATCATTATCAGGACTTAACTGCTTAGCAATAAATATAATCTCGAAATGCAGTGAAATTCTTGCAAAACCATTAAAAATTTAATTTATAAATAAAAATAAATAAAATATTTTTATTACAATTTCGCGTTTATTCGTTTGGCAAACAATTTGTGCTTATGCATTATGGATTTTTTTTTATTGTATTACGCCCGGCAAAGGAGCAAATGTGTGCTCGTATCTGTGGGTGTATTTGCGTGCATGTGAATGTATCTAAAAGATGAGACCCATTTGCATGTCGCCAGACATATTAACAATAAGAGGAAAACATCAATTTTTGTCTTCTTTGTTCGTGTGCTTAATGATTATTTCAGTTGATGTTGCATTTAAATATTTTCGTAAGCACAGCGAGACTTTTATGAAATTTTGTCTACTAAGGACACAAGTTAATTGCAACTCTTTCAACACTTGGTTACAGTAATAGAGAAATTAAATTGTATCACTTTTTTTTTATCTACACTTGCTTACATGAAACGTTTCAATGAAGTCATTTTGTTAAAGATATTTTCCATTGCCATGTACAGTCACGTCATAGGTATAAAGCAAATCCTTATTGAAAGAATAGATAGAAACCAAAACAATCTGGATGCGCTTATTCTGTACTTTTGCCCATTTGAGTGTCTGCTTGCACCTACATACATATGTGTTTGTTCTTCATTTATCCAAATAAAGTTAAATTTTTCTCTCAATCTCCAGAGGGTCTAATTCACTTTGTGGTAGAAACTTACAAATAAATACAGTAATAATTTTTAATTTTAACTCAAGTTACAATATATAATTTTTAGATTTTAATTTAAATTTTAATAATTTATTTTGGAAGTGAATGATAAAATTTCATAGTTTTGGCCATGAGAGGTGGCCATAGCACGTTAACGTGCAATGACGGGCTTAGAGCCTCCTGCAACATGAGTAACTGGAATTATATCCAGTTTATCAACTTCGAATCATCAAAAGCAAATTAAATATTACGAGCTGGTATTTCCTTTAGTTTTTGTTACATAATATTTTCCCTAACTTTACTTAGTTTTCGCTTCTCCTCTTTTTGACAAAGGTGAAACATTTCACGCCATATCTCCATGTTCTGACGATGCTGTGTACGGTAGTATCGTTCCACATATATAATGTATATATAATGTATAATTTCCAAAAAGAATCGCATTACATAAGAGTTATAATTTTCTAATTTGAGCAATTGTTTTAGAGTCGCACGCAACAATACTAGCTTAAGAATACTGAAAGGCAAAATGCCAATATACTTCAATTTATCAATATCTTTTTGCAATAAACTTATGCAATTATCTTCGACTTTATTAAAAGATAGTCTAAAGAATTTAATGATCCCTATACTACCTTGAATATTGTTCGAGCCCCCAATATAAATAACATCAAGATGGTAATGAGTCTATACAGAAGCAATTCTTCCTCTTTGCACTTTTCGTGAGATCCCAATGTACGTTTGCCTTCATAGTTTAGCAGACTTGTTGTTTCAGATCTCCCATCATTGCAAAATCGCTGAATAACTCTTGGTATAAGCCTTCTTCATAAACATCATGTGTGCCAAGTCATACATATAGAAATTACGTTCCCTTAGCTATAGGTATATGAACAAGTGACTATGCCTTACATGGTCCTTTCCGAGTTTTATGCACTGTTTATAATAAGTTCTATCACGTCCTCTCGCCTGAGATATCGCCCTCTGAGGTTAACATTATCGTCCTTTGTTGGCTTCGGGAATTGGAACGAACTGCTACTAGATGAAGTGGACATCGCTCATTGGCTCACACATCCCTTCTGTCTCTAACCACAATTGGCTTTAAGTAGCTTGAAAAAATACCTTCAACTGGTCAGGACGCGTGGATTATATTTTTGTATCTTACGTTTAATTTTAATTTTTGCTTGTTTTTCATTAATTAAATAAAATTGTTTTTTTTACTAAATTTAATCACTTATTATTTTTATTAATTATGTTTTTCTTTTTTTATTATGTTAATAACTTTTCATTTTTAAATTTGACTGTCCTTTGTCTTCATCCAAAAGGAATGAATTCAGAATTGGCCACCAAACAAGAAAGCATGTTGAACAAAAATTTAATGTTCATTACTAGTTTCTCAAAAAAAAAAACGGCTTTATCACTGATAGAGTGAGTAGTTGTTTGTAATTGATTTTCATCAAAAACACAAGCCTAAATTCAATGTGAAGAACTGAAGTATTTATTGCTACAAACAAAACATAAACAAATGAACTGAATTGTTTAGATACAAATATAATATATAGAAGTGAGAATTGTCAGTCAACTAATGTTAGACGACGATAAGGGACCACACGCAACCGCAGACCGTCCAAAAGATAGACTCTCAAAAGTCTTTCAATTATTTTTGGTTAACCCAAAGCACTAAAATTATATTTGACATATGTCAAACTTAAAATACCATAAAAAAAAGCTTTAAAAGTCTAGTCAAGTCTGGTTTTGCCCTTTTCATTCAACTTCAAGTTTAATCACGCATATTATATTTCATTCTCTTGGCCACAATTTAAAAAAGAATTATATAAAGATAAATTCGATTTGATGGGAACAAAGAAAAGAAAAAAAAAAACAAAGTTCAAGGTCCTTTTTAGCAATTAATAAATTCAGTATGATGAACAGTAAAGAAAATATTAAACTTATTTTGTTACTTTCATTTGGACATAAAAGAAAATGGGGAAAATGTTAAAAAAAAAGTAATTAAAAATTAACACAAAAAAGTAAAAGTTCAACAAATTTGATCGCTTAACTAAATAATTTCGTTGCAATTTTAACTTAATTTGAACAATATATACAAATATTACACTGAGTAACAGGGTTTTATTACTTTTCAAATGTTTCAAAGTTTCTAAATATAATTTTTTGTTACTTGGTCATATAGTGATTTTCTAAATCATTCAACATTTCTTTAAAAATATTATACAAAACACTATGTTCTTTTGTGGGCCCTCATAACAGACTAAACTAAAGATGACCTTAGCAGAAGGAGTTTAATCGACACGTCTTAAGTTCGAACATGTTTCATATAATACACACTGCTGATTTACCTATTTATGATGACAATAATATCACAGTTGCCACTTCTGCCAATGAAATACCTATATTTGCCATCTCATAATTCAAAGTTGAAGCTTCCACCAACTGCAAAACCTATTGAAATTCAAGTTTCAAATCTCTAATTTAGCTGCAAATACTAAAAAATCGAAGTACCTAACATTTAGCTTGAGACATTGTGGACAATCGTCCAAGAAGTTCAAGTTCCACACTTTTGTTTATGCCAACAAATCAATGGAAAGGCATTGAAGTTAAAGCGGCAGATTGATTTTTTTCCAAACTTTGCCTTTAACACAAAATACTATACAAGGCAATCATAAAACCATTGGAATACAATTTTGGAGTACAGTAGCAGAACTCAATATTGAAATTATCTAAAAATTTCAAGTCGTGCTCCTCCGAAGACTTGTCATCAATTCAGTTTTGCATCGAAATATTCGCATACCAACCATGAAAGAAGTAATAGCTGGGTATAGTAAGAACTATTGTACATACATAATATAATTAAAAAATTATAAAAAACATACTAGGTCTGTGAAGTCTGAATTCAACCCAATGCGGCCCAGGTGGCCGAAGGTGAATAACATTCTTTTTCCTTTTGCTCATCTATTTGTTGGAGAGGAGAAAAATTACAATTTTTTTCATCTGCTGCCCAACTTAGCACGGATTCTCTCAATACGCCCCAGGGAACCAAAAACGTTGGACAGCCCTGTGTTAGACAATAGCAGCGATACAAGAAGACTCAAACGGTATAACCCATTTGACTTACGGTTTAGATTAAAGGTGTCTAACCTTTCCGGTTCCCTGGGCCACATTGGAAAATAAATATTAATATAATCGGTTTAACTTGGCATTGATTTTTTTTTTTTGTTTTTTTTTTTTTGGTTTGCGATTTGATCTGCATTTTGGCCGCATTGGGTCGCACTGATACCTTCCTTGAGACGTCCTGGTTTAGAGTATAATAACTTTGAATTCTAATAAATAGCATATATCCATGTATTTAATTTGTAAAATAACAATAGATAAAGTTTCTATTGTATGTTGTCTAGTGTAGTTTGACTTTGTCACGCGCTTAAAAGTATGCAGCGAAAATAGCGTAAAAATTGTACTCATGTTTCTGCGCTCAGGTCAAAAAATTAAATCCCGTGGACGGAAGAACGAACAGCGTACTAATAGGGTTCCGTTTGGTCCCTTTTGGGTACGAAATCCTAAAAATGCTGAGAAACTTAAAACGAAAAATGGTAAAAACAATTTATGCTTTTTTTTGTTTTTTTTTTTATAATGTTGTGCTAAAAGTGCAAGAAGAACAAGAAGAAAAGCAACAGCGACAGCGAGAACAATAAGCTGAAAAACTTTGCACATTGCCATGCGTATTTGTATTTATATATGCACATACGGTTGCATTTTCATATGAAAATGCACAATAATAATAATAATAATAATAATAACAACAACAACAACAACAACAATAATAATAATAGCCAAGTAGCAAAGAAGACTGCACAATAATAAGCAACGAGCGAAGAGACCAAAACGAAGACACAAAGAATTATTATGAATGAAAAACCATTTACGCCCAAGTGAGCAAAAAAAAAACAAAAAATAAAAAAAAAATTATAAAAAGTGGAAAAACAAATGACACTCAAGGCAGTGACCCCTCTAAATGGAGTAAAAACGAGTATAAAAGAATGGCAAAAAGAAGAGTGCAAGCAAACAAATATTGAGCACTTCAAGTGCAGTGACGAAAAAATAATAGAAATTGAGCAGAAAAACGAAAAGAAAAATGCAGTTAACTTTTTTCTGGTCGAAAATAGTTACTCTACACACATCGTTACGTGTATATGACAAAGTATCTGATGTAATTCAGTATGAACAATATGTTGCTGCGTCAAGTATCAACAAAATATTTGAATCATCAAGAACCACATGCCACAACAGCTTCATAACAATGTCCTTATCATAATCAATTTAGGGACTGTATCTTTAAAGACTTAAGCTTCAATCCTAAGGTCTTAAATCAGGAGCAGTATTAGAACTTATATGGCATATGTGATTATTAATCAGATCATAAAGAAATGTATCGCATTAGATACTAAATAACAATTCCAAATTACCAACTAACTAACAATGCAAGTAAATAAGTTGTAAGTTGTATCTTGATCATAACAAATATAGTGACCAGATCTTTGAAGTAAAATATTTGGTCATGAGAACTAAGTCCTTACATATATTAGAAAATTGCTTACTTATAACAAACGTCTCAAAGCACAAATATAATGAGCTAATTGAGATTCTTCAAGAACTTTTAGCACATTTAAATGGATATCAATGTCTTAAAGTATTTTAGATAAAAAAAAAAAACTGATGTATTAATGTAATTTTTGGTTTGTATGTATATATTTTTTCCTTTCTTTCCCCTTATGGAATGTTTAAGTTCTTTTCAACGGTGGTCTTAAAATCTAATGTATCCATCATAATTGAAGTATGGAATCCAAACTTCTGAAAAAAGTACTAAAGTCACATGAACTAGAAAAAGTTTTGAAAAGCATAAAAAAAAACCAAAGGAAGAAGTATTAGACAATTCAAAGCAACAGCTGCTTCTGTTGTTCATTCCACTTCATGTTGAATATTTTTTCCAAAGAATTGCGTTGCCTTCTGCTTCTATATAAGAAATAATATCTGGCGCCTGCTGCTGCGTACACAACATACAAACAAACTAAATGAAAAAACATACACACATTCCAACTAACGAACTATGTACTACTGACTTACAGACTTACTTCCCTTCTTCTGTCTATCTGTCTGTCTGTCTGTCTGCCTGCCTGTTGGAATAAATGAAAAACAGGAATATAAACTTGAAGTTCAGTTCAGTTAACTTGAATCGTTGTGAAGTTTAATGCTTCGAACGAATATAGCATCGCAGCATCAGCAACTTCAGTATCTAAGAAGACATAATCGAAGTTAAGTCAAATGACAAAATAAGAGAAGCAAGCAACTGAAAATCATATGCAGTAGAGTTTACCATACCATATATGGATCCCTTCGTTGCACTCTAAAGGATGCAATTCTCGTAAATATTGAAAATTTTTTGTTTTTTTAAGATATTCACATTGAAACAGCGAGTACATAAAGCAAATGATAAGCAGATGCATAAGTTTTAGTATTTTTGATTCGAGTAGAAATCTCTTCTTATTTTGAAATAAAATCATTAATTAGGAGAGTGGGGAACATAATTTTTTTGTCAAATTAACTTATTATCTAAAAGATTTAGTAACAAATTCATCGAATGAAGCCCCCGAATTAACATCAACATATCAAGCTAATTTTATTATTTGTATTTATCGTTAAATATAAATTTAACTAAGATTGAAATGTAATTAATTATTTTCATTTTCAATAATCTTCAAAATTCATGTGAAAGTAGACTTATCTGCCGTGATTGTCTTACATTACTAAGTATGCTTTAAGCAAAATCTTTCATTAAATGAGAATGATAGATTACTTCACATGAAATTAATTAATTATTTACAAAATGGCTATTTGTATGGCTTAAAATGCATACTACAATACGAGTATCTTCTACTATCAACACAAAAGTGTCATTGGCGTGGCACAAGAGTACGACTTATATACATGTTAATGCTTTAATGCCATCATCAGAGAGAAACAATGACTGGTTGATTCAACTTAGAGCTAGTACTATGTACTATAATGCCAACTGATGATGCCCAACAACATTGATAATCTGCTTATAGATGACAACAACTAATCAATGCATAAATACAAATTTATGCATCATCATGTTTGTATCCCTGTAATCTTAGCTACTTAGGTGGTATGACTAAAGCTACTTTAGTTTGGTTACCCATGGAATAAGTATCAAACAATGCATTTGCATGTGTATGTACTACTAGTTTGCGGTTTTAGTACAATAACATTCTACAATAGAAAGTGACAAATGCGTCTATTTAATGATATTAATATTTGTCTTTTAACGATATATTGTAATATCTGAATAGAGTAAAGCCATATGTTGTTGCATGATATTTATGGTAATGAAGTGAAGATTATTTAAGATAAATAATGCAGAGATTAAAAATTTCTATTATGATGATCTAGATTAATAGGCAAAATGATAGAAACTTTTGTCTCCGAAAGACATGAAAGACAAAATATTTCAAAAAAATGGACCAAGTGCGAGTTTGGTTTGATTGATTCCGAAAAATATACCGCGCCTATATCAGAAACTTATAATGTCTAAATTTCAGTTCAATATTCCAAAAAACAAAAAAGTTTTTCAAATAAGAACCTGAATTTTAATGGTGGGTTTGTATGGGAGGTACATCTCTTAAGCGGCCGATTTGGTTGATTCCAACAGATGTACCGCGTCTATATCAGAAACTTATAGTGCCCAAATTTCAGTTCGATAAAACAAAAAAGTTTTTCTAATAAGAATCAGAATTTTAATGGGGTTTTGTATGAGAGGTACCCTCCCTAGTAATCCGATCAAACTGAAATTTCGAACATATAAGTTTCTGATATATAGCCACCAACATTTCAAATTTCAAGATCGCGGGATTACTGGATCGTATAGCTGCCATACAAACCAAAATGTTTCTTGTATAGGGACCAATTTAAGTTTTTGAAAATATTTTATTTTTAGTATTTGTTGCTCATGCCCAGATAGAACTACATATTCTGTGAAAATTTCAACTCTCTAGCTATTGCGGTTTATGAGAGGGTGGACGGACAACGAAGTCTCTGCAATAGGATTTTTTTGGGCACCCTTTGGGTCCGGAACCCTAAGAAAAATACATTCTTCTTCTTTACTTATCAATTCGATTGGGAATAATGGTCATTAATTTTGTAAACTATGTAGTTCTTGTAGACCTTTTAAGCTCTCAGCCATAAGTCTGCTGCATATCTGATGTTATAGACTTTTTTTCCGAATATACTCGTATGTTAATAAAAGGAATTCATAATCCACCACAGTATATCATCGGTAACGTCACCGTTCTTTGTCAACTATTCCTATAGGTTGGAGAATTCCAATAAGCTTGTCATGTGTATCGGTATCACAATCTTTCTAATGAAACCTAGATATACATCTCTTTGAACGTCCTTATAGTTTTGTATTAAAACTTGTATGCATCTCAAGGTTCTTTTGAGTTATAAGTCCTTCCCTAAAGCCATAAATACTACACTTAAGCAAAGCATCTCATTGCCGTTCAGAATGTATTTTCAAAATTATTTGTCACTCTTTTTATTAGAAACTTCTAATAGAATCTTAGCCAATAGCTAAATTAGTCAAATGTCTGCATCTGTTTTAGTGATTCCTTAAAAACCCCTGAGATTACGCAGCTTGTTTCTGGGCGCCTTTAAGTAAAAAAATTCAGAAAAATGTATTGAATTGTCTTTACAATGAGAAAGAAAAGATTATCTGTGCAAATAAAACAAATTTCATAAAAATAAAATAACTAAAAAATATTTTATTTTTAATGAATAAATCAATCGACTTATTATGAATGAAATAATCCAATGAAGTCTGCAAAATATTTATTACTAATTGGAAAATGTCTTAAACGATTCTATTAATACAATATTTGACTTTAAACTTTAAGTCTACAAAGAAAAGAAAAATATCTTGTACTTAACAAAAAATTTAATATACCAATATATGACAGTCATAGATACAAGATACAAAAACAATTGTATTCTTGTCTTAGTGTCACAACAACAAAAAAAAAAAAACAATAAGCAAATAAATCAATGTTGCACAAAAGTATAAATTTAATACTAAAGTTAGGAGGAGAAGGAGAAAATGTAATGTGATGTGATGAGAAAAACATTGCAATGTCTCGCAATGGAAAATATAAAAAGGAAAGAAAGAAAAACCTAACGCAAAAAGATGAGCATAAAAATGAACAAAAATAAAATAAATATTGACAACTGAATTTTGTTACTTTCTTTCTTTCTTTGTTTTGATTTCTATTGCTGCTTTTACTCTTGTAGTATTGTACTTCTCTCTCAACCTGCCTGTTATTTTTTGATTTATCTTCGCTAACTGATTTATATTGTGTAAACAATGACAAGCAGACTAAAGTCCAACTCCTCCAGCAAATCACTGTAGCAAGTAAGCACAGGATAAAATTGAAATTGTGCAAAGTTGACATTTTGGACTTGAACACAGAAGAGTTCCATTCAGATTCATAGTACATACATATCTATATATATATATATATTGTATATTATTGTAAGAGTAATCAACAGACAGCATCTATTACACTTTTACTTTTCAACTCAACTTGAATTTGTTGTTGAAAGCACAGACCTTCGTAGTATCCAATTCATTCATGCATTTGTCTGATTTGTCTGTTCCATCCTGGCTGGCATTCATCTCAGCTGCACTTAAATGAAAAACGACTTAAGTGAAAACAAACGAGTGCAATGACACTTTATAGGAATCATACAAACATACAAATGTATTTTATTATATTATGTATAGGTATGTATAAAGATATAGATATAGATATAAGATAGATGATGGTCATACTTGTTTAACTTTGGCATACCATACAAATCATGACAAGATACAACAGCACACCACCAGACATTTGTCTTTGCAAGGCATCAAACTTACAGATACAAAACGATAAAATTACTCAGATAGACAAACAGACAGATACACAGACAAACAGTCATGTGTGCATTGCAAATTTATTTTATTTCACTTGACTTTATTTCAATTTCTTCTACAGATATTTGTTTTCTTTTTTAATTCTTTGTGTTTTCGTTTTTTTTTTTTTTTTCGTTTCATTTTTATTCGTGTTTTTATTTGACTTTCATTTTTAGCCAAAAAAAAAAAACAGAAATCACTTAGTGTCATGTCAATCAGAAATGACAGCAATACATCGTCTGCTCATTCATTCATTTACATTCACTCTTAACTCAATAATATGCACATACCTGCCATGCCTCCTCCATATAACCAACCATTCGCTCATTCGTTCACCATTCTGTCTCGATTTGATTGACAAGCTAAATAGCAACAACCACAAAAAAAAATAAGAAATGCATAAATACGCATAAAAATTTCAGCGAAATATTTTACGCCAACACCAATGACAACAAAAAATACGTAGAATTGTCAGTGAGGAAAAACCTGAAACCTGAAAATATAATTTATGATTTCCACTTAAAATAAATACACGCATTGTTCACCAAGAAAACAAAAATATTATATATATTTTTATAATTAAATATACAATTTACAATAAAAAAAAAGAAGAAAATAATTTCTCTCAAGAGATTGTTTAATTTTAAGTTGTCATCCTGAGTGATATAAAAATTGTTTGTAATGCAATCAGATATTGAAGATTATAAAATTGTTTATGTTTCAGATCCTATTATCAGTAAGAATAGCTTGATATTGTATAATAACATTCATTGATTGGGATTCTGTTAAAGGATATTAAATGTGTCATAGGATTTGATCAAATAAGTTAGTGTTTTCTAGATTCTGAGTCAATTTGACAAAAGAAAGGAGGTAAAACAATTTTTAACAATTCATTCAAATTATCTTAAAGGAAGAACATAAGAACTGACGAATGGATATGGTGAAGTCAATAGCACTTCCGATGATACTTTATATAAGCAATGAATAAGTAATAAAAGAATAAATCCAGATCGGGAAGATAAATCTCAAAATCAGAAAAGCAAAACTCTTATTTAGAAACTAAAAAGCAAAAGGAACATTTCAACATTTTTCTTTAGCAAATATAACCTAAAGTCACTGACATCTTAGAGTTCATATTAGGAAATTTATGACAGGTAGAAGATTTTCTTTGTATGTAATAGAAAGAATCATCTAAGACAAGAGTGTCCCAAGTTTCCTTTGGTCATACTGGAAGAAAACATAGTTGTAAGTAAATGTACAAAGTATATCATCATAGCCAACAACAGCAAAGCAAGAGAAAAGAGAGATTCAAGTCACCTCAAGCTTGCTGAACGATTGAACTATTAGAGGTTCCCCAAAGACAGAAAATCCTCTTAAATTTTATTCATTTACAAGGCTACATCACTGAACTTTCCTTAAGTAGGAAGAGACATACCTCATACTGCCTAACAAAAGTATTAAAATATATGCAATTTGTAAAATATGCAAAAGCCATAAAATTTATAAAAAAAAATCCTTATACTTGTTAAGAAAAAATAATGTATTGTACTATCGATTCAATTGTAAAATGTATTTTTCTTTCATCAATTTCTGTTATTCTATAATAATAAAGTTTACTTTAAATTCCATTTAAAATTTCTCGTCATAATAAATATTTTTTTTTTGTTTTTACATGTTGACAGACAGAAAGTGAAATTGACATTTTGCATCGTGTAAAAAAATATTTACTTAAAATAAACCTTTCTTCTTTTATTTTATTTTTTAATGTCATTTGCTTGTATGCAATTTTTGTAGATTTTTCTTCCTGTGTCAATCATTTGATAAATCTATTTTCTCATATTTAAAAATAATATTTTTTATTTAAAAAAAAAAAAACATAATAATAACAGAAACGAATTCTCATCAAACAACAAACGACAAAGTTGGTTTGTATTTAATTGGGCGTATTTTGCAAAGTGGCTCAAAAATAATTACATAAATTGCTGTAAATATTTGTCGGTACGAAAATTGGCACAACCAATTATTTACGCATAATTAAATATTAATGATACGCAATGTGTTCTGTTCAATTTGAATTTATTTCAATGCGAACGAAATACAAAAATAAATTGAAATAAATTATTGTATTGGATTGTTGTAGAACGATATATCTAAATATTTAAAGTAAACACATGAAATGTTTAAAGTGGAAAAGAAAATGTATTGAATTTATATTTAAATAGAGAAGTAGAACGAAATTCAGTCAACACTTTTCAAAATTATTGTATCATAATATTATATTTAGAATTGATTTGTTGCTTTATAAGGAAGGAAGGAAATAATGTTATGGGTAAGTTCTTAATACTCAACTTTAAAAAAACTTATAGATAAAATATTATTATTATTATTACGTAAGGATGGAAAATTATTGCCCTCGAATCATAAAAATGTTGTGACAACGAGAAGAACTTAAATTATTTCATAAAAATAGGTTAATGGAAAGGTATGCAGTTCCTAAGGACGTAAGGAAATTGAAAGAGTTGAAGAGTTTTCATCAAGAAAAAGAAAGAAGGAAGGTTAGAAATAATTTAATTGCAAAAGACTTTTATAAAAGGTTTCAATCGAAAACCGAAATTATATCATCTATTGAAGATAAATGATTTTACCATACAATGAACATTTGCCTAACGAGTGCCTCGATAAAGCAAAATTGTTTTAAGACTCGCTCAACGAGTGTCTTGGTGGAGGATAGTATCTTTAACAATAATACAGATTGACAGCTTGTTCTAAACTGACTGAGTATGTAACTCGTACTAGACAACTCCATTGAAATTCATTTTCTGATCCCATTTATTCTACTTGTATTTATGGTATTTCTAGTTTCGAGAAACTCTACACCAAAGACCTTTTTCCAAGCTTTGTTTTGATTTGAGTGAAGGAATCAATTTAATTCTATAAGAATTTCGATAAGATATCTTCCAAATTGTTGCCCGTCTCAATAAGCATGGCAAGGTGTAACTATAGGAACCCTCATATTTTCATAGAAGAAGCGTTGGAAAAACAGCTTTGTGAAATGTGATTAGGGAGTCAGTTGTCGATGATATTGTGTTGTTGGATAATAAGATGAGCCACAGTCAGAAGCTGACTACCACAATCTTTTGACGCAATAAGAAATAGCTAGAAGCATGGAATATTGTGGCAAAAGATATTGAGAAGCATCACCATAATAAGGTAGTCGCTTCATATTTATTTAATGATAATACAGATGATTCGCAAAATTTGAAGCTTCGTCAAAAACAACCGACTAATGACAACTTAATCTTTTTTTTTTTTTTTTGGTTTCTTTATTCCAGATTGTTTTATTTTTGTTGGAAGTAATGATCAAGAAGAATCAACATCCTTAAAAATTATATATAAAACTTTCGCTGAATGAAAGTTGAAAATACTAATAGTTTTATAAAAGAAATACGAGTAACATATCAAATTATTCTCAACCTGATAACAAAGGATAATACTTTTAATTTCTTTTGATTCAACAACTCTATAGTTTTAGACAAACCTACAAAATTATTGGGAGTACAAATTAATTCGGTCCGTTTTCTTGTGTTCAAAAAAGGGTTTTTTTATTGAACAAAAAGTAAAAAATACATCATTCAAAGTATTGTCCGCCGGAAGAGACTACTTTTTCCCATCTCTCTGGTAATTTTTGGAGTACCATCTATAAAATCATTGAGCCATTTTTCGATTTCTTCAAAAGACCCGAACCGGTAACCCCCCAAATCGTTTTGCATCCGTTGAAAAAGCCAGTAGTCGGAAGGAGCAAGATCTGGACAATACGGCGGGTGGGGTAAGACCTCCCATTTCAGCGTTTCCAGATAATTTTTGACCGTTACAGCTACATGTGACCGAGCGTTGTCATGTTGCAAAATCACCTTGTCATGCCTATCAGCCGTTCGCTTCCAAATCGGCCACAACTTGCAGGTGGAGCCATCTTTTGAAAACGGACTGAACTAATTTGTACTCCCAATATAATAATCCCATACCGCACTATGATACTTTCAAATGTGACAAGTAAAACAATCAAATTGTTAAAAAATGCTAATTAAATATTTTCATTGCATCTAAATTGAATCAACATTTTTTTTTTTGTTTTTTGCTGATAATGTGATATGCGTAATTTTAGCTTAATTAATTTACAATTGTTTTTAAGCCCGGAAATTTCATCTAATTAATCCTAAAAATCATCATCAAAATGTGTTCCGTATTCATAAATAACAACGATGGTTTTAATTTATTCAACGCGAAATACCAAATTTACTCGAATGATTGATTTTTGTTTTTATTTTTTATTTTCCTTTTTTCAATGAAATCAATTTGATAAAACAAACTTGCATTATAAACTAATTAATGAACCTTTAGTGTGTGTGTTGCTAATAACAATAAAATATTCGACACAATATAAATATTCTTTGTAAGCTCAAAGAAATTTAATATGCTAATGGATTTCGTTGTTAAACATTTCACATTAAATGACCTAATAAACCCTGCTACCACTGGCGATTATTTATTGTAGTTTGTATGTAAATTAGAAATTCGATTACATTAAAAATCAATTTAAAAAAAAAATAAAAACACACACACAATATAAAATATATAAAAATAATAAACTAAAATGTGTGTGTTGTTAATAGGAAAAATGCATATTTGCTGACTTGGCGAATAAGAAATTCGTAATAAACTCATTTACTCAATTTATAGTAGTTTTCACTGAGGATTTACTAACATTTATTAATATTACAATATATCATGGTTATAATTTTTGGTTTAGCAACCGAAATTTTGTTGGATTTTAAATATAATAAAAATTTAGCTGGGACTTTGTAATTTTTTTATGTGTTTTATTATAATTTTATTATGTAACCTAGATTTGCCAATAATAATAAATAAATAAAATAATAAAAATTATTTATTACCAGAAAATTTATGGAAGATTCCCCCTGCAATACTAACCAAGTTCAATCGCTACTTTTGCTCTTAGAAAATGGGAATTTATAGAGAAACTCATACATCATAAATATTTTGTCGTTAACTAAACTAAAATTTATGCCAGGGAAAGATATGATTCATGGATCATGTCGGGAATTTAATCGGGAACTGTACAATTGTACTAGAGTCTCAAAGGATTCATGTTCCACATCAAAATTTTTGTCATAAATGTAGTGATAAAGATAAGTCAGTTGCTTACCTGCAGCTCTTATTCAAATGTTCTTAACGTTTTTGAAAAAGGATTCGAAATCTTGGGAATCCTTTCTTTTCGAAAATCTAGATAGTCCGGCAATCTTTTTATCAATTCTGTGGGTTGGTTTGAAAGGCGTAAGGAAACTTTTTACACCAACTAATCACCTTACTTTCAAACACCACAATTCGTCATATGCCTTCCGTGTGAACTCGCCGTCAGCGACGAGTGACTTGCATGTCCTGTTTTATATTTATAACATTCTCAAATGTTTCTATGGAAGCCAATACCGAAATAGGAAGACTTAATCCTATTTAATGTTATAAATGGTCTGGTATCCTATAATCTTATCACTACAAAATTTCTTGTAGACTAATATGTTAAAGTTCCATAATAAACACGAAAAATAAAAAGAAAAAAGTAGTAAATCCAAATGTGAAGTAGACAAAAAGTATAGAAACATTTAACCACTAATAATATAACGATTATCAGAAATTTATCACAAACTAACTTCAACAAAGTTCCTTTTAATAGAACAAAACTCTTCTGATCTGATTATAAATAAAGAACATGAAAAACATGCTTCATTAAAGTTCAAAAACATTTAATAAAATATAAGTATAATACAAAAGGGCAACTTTGAATGTTTCCTTTATTTTCTTGTTTTTTTGTGTAACTTTTAACAAGCCTTCAATTGGCTTGAGTAAGTACCCTTGCCATGACTTCTTAAGAATATCATAAAACTTTCTTACTTAATATTTCTTTGTTATTACAAGTAGTAAGTTAGTTTACAAAAATTGTACTTAAATTAATAAAAAATAAAAACTCACTCAACTCATTGAAAATAATTTCAATAAAACTGAACAAAAATGACCAAGGCAAGGAAATCAAATCAAATCAGAACAACTCAGATTGGGAATAACTTTTAATCCAGTAATTAATGAATGAATTTCTAGTAATTTTGTTATGTGAAATGAAACATGAATTTTCTTTTCAATTACAATTCAAACTTGTATGGATTGAAATATTTAAGATTTTACTTAATTATGTTTAATTAAATGAGGAAAAAGTTATTACAAATTTTCATAGAAATTAACTGAATTTAGTATTCTAAATTTGAAATTTCTATGAAGATAAAACATTTTTGTCATTAGCGGTACACAGCGGCGATAATCTGAAATATTTTAATTGTTATTGTATGTCATTTGCTTACAAGCAAAATACTTCTTAGGATCCAACTTTAGTTAAAAGTTTCGAACTAAAATTTCATTAGAATAAATTTCATGTTAAAATATATAGTTTTAAAACTTTTCTACCTTTGGGAATTTGGAATAAATTTGTAAGTAAAACATACACATGTGGAAATTTCCTTACACAAAAACATCTGAAAAACAATTACTTCAATATAAAAAGATATTAAATCAAAAAAAGGAATGCAAGTCTTTTGAAAAGAAACTTATGCTGAGTGAATTAGAAGTATATGTTCTTTGTTTTTATAAAATTCTCTGTACAAAACTATACCCTTGATAATTCAAAAAGCATAAAGTTTTTAACCATTAAATGAAAATAAAATAAAATATTATGATTCTACAGTTCCCCTACTACTTGCAGGGAGCAGGACTGCAATCAAACTTAGTCAATTATAAATTTTAAAACTAAAAGTCTGCTCTTATATTAAACAATACAAGTAACGTTTTCCTTTGCCTTCTTTCGACTGTTGCTGAATGTAAAAGCAAGCAAGCAACTCCAAAAAAAAATCAACGATAATTGTCGCAACAGAGTTGCTAGGTGTAAAAGCGGGCAAAGTTCTAACAGCAACAAAGCAAGCACAAGACAAATGACAAGAACAACAAAAAAGCGAAAACAGTGGTTTCAAGCAATCAGCTTAGCAACAACAATATCGAGTTGCACTGTTGCTGCTCTGTTTGCAGTTAACTGTTACTTAGCTTTTAAGTGTAAATAGTAGATTCAATATAATTTCATAAGCAAATAAAAACCCATAACACCACCATCAGATTTCACTTGTAAAAAGTAGGCCGAAATATTTGGATGAAGTCAACTCGACCATGTTATGACTTTATCCATCCTTATAAAATGAAACTCGATCATAAGATCATTAAAAAATGTGACAGAAAACAGTGTCTGCCTCAAGACAATACTATTGAATTAAAAATAGAAACATAGAAACTTAATAGTAAATTGTATATAGAATAGGCTTTTTTATTAGCGAATTGAAAGAGTTTTAAATTCCTGCTATGTGACAAACAAATCAAACAATTTTTGGTCACTGATTTTAATAGAATTTGCCATTTTATAAAATGAGTCGATGTTAATTTGATTCCACATGATTACTTGATGATTGATTAGAGCTGAAAGACAATATTCGGTACAAAAAAGTTGGCGATCAGCTGCTTTTATGTCGAAACGTAATCAAATAATATGACCAAATGCTGGATGTCAACTGGTATTCCATTATTGTTAATAGACTCTACTCACGGAAGCAAAAAAAACTTTGTACAAAATCCTAAAATTGTTAAATCTCTCGTAAGAAAAACACTAAATAAAAATAGTAAAATTTCGTATATTCTTACATATTTTCTTAACCTTCTTTCAGCACAATATTTCTAATTCTAATGGACATTTTAAGAATCACAAATATTAGTAGCCTAAAGGACAATCAATCTATTAGTGTACAGTATCACGACTCGCCAAGCAGATCAAGAACATTGGTACATATTATGAATTATTCTGCTTAATGAAAAAACACTATGAACTTAAGCGATACCAGGAAAGTCATCAACAAACAAAATTAAATTTATCTATTTTGTTAACAGAATGATTGATAACAGAATGATTGATAACAGCATGAAAGTGAAAGGAAACTGTTAACAGAATTTTTGAAGTTCATTGTTAACATACTAATCTAATGAACTTTAACGTGACTCACTCTATCTAACAGAATGCAGAAAATATACAGCGAGAGAAAGTTACATACATATATGAAAAAAAGAGAGAACACTCTTCACTGGAAGGAAAATTGCAATATAATTTCATTCTTTCAACTTCCAGTCAAACAGACGACGACAAAGATAAATAAACACTTGCTGCCGAACTGACTAAAAACATCCGAATCCAAACTGACTGAGTCTTTCGGATACTTGATAGTGTGAGGAGGTTTTTAAACGCTAGCGACACAACACGATGATGATGACAAAGACTACAGCAACGTCGCGATGATGGCGTCGACATCTCTTCTGTTTCTGCTTCTGCTGCTGCATTCGTATGCAATCCATGTACGCAATTTCGCCGGCAAGCAAGTAACGCGAAGTTAGTATGCAAAATAAAGCTGATACGTGCAGTTGCAATAGAAATCGGGCACCACTTAGGACCACAAGCGCTACAAGCACAACTCAGCACAGCAAAAGTAGAAACAGAGGCAACAAGCCGTCACATGATGAATAATAATTATAACAACAAAAAAGTATCTAAATAGCAAAGATATAAAATAAAATAATAATAACAACAAAATGGTCAGCAAATAAAATAAAAACGCATATAATACGCGCGTGATTAATATTAAGATACAAGATACGAGCAGTAGATACCCCATTAGAATGGCGCGTAAATAAATACATAAATCAAATTGTGAAAGACAAAAAGCAAAATGAAACAATGACACAACAATAAACAATGTGCGTAAAAATAAATTAAATTAAAAAAAAACAAGTGAATAACAACAAAATTTATGTGAATATTCTTGTGAACAACAGCAACAACGAAAACAAAAAAAAAAGGATGTTGATTAACCAAAAAATAAAATAAACTTATAATTGAAATAAAAATTAATTATGTAATAACAATTAAAGCATAAATTGTATAATGAATATTTCAAACTAATTAAGTGACATAAATTAATGAAAAACTAGTAACACAAATTGAAGATACTTTGCTTGTCTTTAAATCGACGAATAACAACAAAAGGTGTCACAAGTAATTCATGATGTGCAAGGGAAATTGAATGTTTTGAAGGTATGTCACACTACATTTTCACTTTCACTTTTCTTGTTCCTCGTCTTATGCAATCTGTTTTGATTATAAAATATTTTACATCCTACAATAGAGTTTACTTTATCTATCTACTATTGTACATAACAGATACTTTTTTTTTTTTTTATTACTTGAGATACACTTAAAGTTGTATAAATTTGCATATCTTTTTTTCAACGTATATAACTGGTACTCCGCACACATACATACTAAATATTGTACATTGTATATGCTCAAATTCTGAGAAGAGTGAAATGCTTTAATGCATAAAAATACCATTTAAACAATTTCATTATTCTTTTGCATCTCATACTATCAATTTTAATATTTTCCAATGATTTGTTACTGCTATCATGTAGAGAAGATACAAAGATACTTTTTAGACATGGACATAAATAAGGCATTTTAGTTCCATGAAAACATTTGAGACTGAGAAAGATCTTGAGTTAAGAAGTAAATCTCTTGAAACATAATTTGCTTTAAAATAAATATGATGAGTTGAGTTCTTTATAATATTTTATGGGTTTAATATTTATAGATTCTATTAATAGTATTAATACTTAGTATCAACTATGATTTATATATTTAAAATTGTTTTAAACAACTCATTTCTAGGATCCCAAGACTCTGAAATGAATCAAAATCCTTTCCTTTTCTTAACTCATTTCATTGAAACGTAGAGGATATTTTGTATAAATTCCATAACATTTTCTCTAAATGTTTTGCTGTCTTTTTTCTCTTCATCGAATCCATTATACTTATATGAGTGAGTATCTTTTCTTGCAAATGTAGAACATAAATGTATGGAAATATGCAAGTATAAGTAACTGAAAGATAAGATTTAAAAAAAAAAACGAAAACGAAAAAAAAACTACTACTTATAAGGGTTCAATAACTTTGCAAGAAATCTTCTCTGAAATCTTCTGTCCATTTGTTGTCTATCTGTCTATCCTATCTTTCTTTTCATTTGAATGCATGCATTGGTATGTAAACGTAAGAGTAGCAACACATAAATATCCTTTGACTGACTGAGCATGTAGAAATGCTTTTCCTTTTTTTTTTTGATATTCTCATTCTATATATTTATTTTTCCATTTTCTTCTTATTGTAACTGGTCCTTTACCCATTTTACAAAGCCATTGACATTTCCGTGTAAATGAAGTGATACAAAAGAATAAGCAATACAGATTGAGAAATTGATACTGGGAAAGATTCACTCGTACGTGAACATATTTGAAATGGAAATACTTTTTAAATAGTCATTTGAATTTTTGGATTATATTGTACTTTAAAAACTTTAACCAAAAACCAAGGACCACTTAATGACTCATTTGGATTTATACGCAAGTACCAAAATGCCATAAAATACTTAATACTGATCAAACATTGAGCTTCTTCAAGTAATGAAGAACTTTTTTAATTAATTGCAACGATGGTTTTGTCGTCTCCTACTTCCTCTATATCTTCTAGTGGGAGCAATTTTCAGTTCCTGAAGCCAAAACCTTGCAAACCTGATGGAGAATGACCTTTTGAATTGCGCTAATTAGAATGGAAAGGAAATAAATCCATCGAGACCAAAGAGCAAAGTATACAGCAACTTTGACTTCAAGTAGACATACAATTATAAGAGAATATAAAGAAGGGGCAATTAGTTTGTAAAACTTATGCACCACACAAAGCACCAGCAGCAGCATCAAATTCCAAATGAAGAAAAACTCTGAAAGAAGACAATGATAAATGATATCAAAACTTTAATACGCGTATAGGCAAAGCCACAAATAAGTTTATCCTATTGCGATAGAGAGAAAAACAACACTCTATCTGTCAAATACATTTATGTCAAGTTTCTTAAATGAACTACCAGTAATCCTAACAAAACGAGTATTGTTTGATCAAAAGGGCGAAGCACAAAAATGATTACAAAATTGTCACTTCATGTTATTGTAGATGTGACTATGGTACAATGAAACTTGATTTGACTTAAAGATACTGACTACATGATGACAGTTAAACGGTATTATAAAGGACTGACCTTTCAGTTAAGAATGAAGTAGTGGATAAAAAAGGAAGAATATGTTTTTTGTGTGAGGTTTTGTTTCGAAATATATGTGAAGATAATTTTTCATGCCTCACATGAGACTCAATTGTTTCCATTCTGTTTTTTATTCTCAAAATATAATCTTGTATATTATAACAAAGCAAAAGATTACTTTAATAAAGCCAAAACTAACTTTATAATATTAAAGGTTACTTTTTATCTTTCATTTCCCCAATCATTCAAGGAAATTGTTTAATTGCATTAAACCATATCAATCATAGATTCTTTATGAGTTTAGATGGAATGCAATAATATACGTGAACATGCATCTTTAACATTTTAATTGATTATAATATTATTTCCTCAATTACTTATTTAAAGACCTGTGACATTAGACTCTCTTATAAGATTACATAAAATATAATGTTTTCAAAAATGCATCTTTTAAATTATAATAGACTCTCACAGGGAATCTGCACTTACTCAATTTAAAATGGGGGATACGAGTATTAGCCTTATTCATTTGTTATTAGATGAAAAGTTTTTAAATTTAAACATTTTATAAGATGGCGTATCGCACGTATCTGTCTATGAAAAACAATTATTGACACCAAGACTGAAATAATATCTTAATCCCGCTATGTTTTGCTTAATGATTGCTTTTTTTTTACTGCACTTTTTGCCGTTTCAGAATGATAAGTCAAAATTTAATGAAATACATTTTAACACGTCGATCGCGATTATTTTTCTTTCTCATTACTTTTAATTTCATTTTTAACAAGAATAATAAGCAATAAAATGTTCTCGGTTGAAGAAATGGAAAAATATTGTCATACAACTAGTATGGACGGTCAATATCCAATAGTTGGAGAAAAAAAAATTAATACTAGTCTATGTGTAGATCAGAATTTTTTATGGAGTCCAAATATTTAGTAAATATTAAGCCAACACATCCTCAATTTGCAGAAAATAATTTTATCAATTATTGGGAACAAGATGATTCCAATATTGATCCCAAAATTCATCACTTTAAAAATATTTGTTGGGAAAGTAAATTTTTTGGAAGAAAAGATGTTGAACTAGAAGGCCAGATGGTACCCAATGAGTAATGTTTTAAACAATCCTCTTTACTGATCCAAACACAATTACGTTGGTACCTCCGTATTGGTTAGGGATGCTTTTACATCGAAAGCCAAGCTTGAATTGCAGTTCACATCAAAGCAAATAAAAAACAAGAAGGACATCCGAGTATTGGAGTTCATCTATTGTTGAGGCAATTATGGAGATGATACTAACTTTCCAACTGAATATCATTCGCATTCATGTGAACAATGATACATAGCTTAATTTGGGAGATGGCACTATCCATACAATATACAGAACTCCTTGTAATCTGGACTTCAACCCCACATATTAGTAACATGAAAAGTAAAGTCAATGAAGCTTCAATTGATTACTAAAAAATCCATTATCTGCAAAAAATTTCAAAGGATTACTTTTTAACTAATAAATACAAATCACAATGAAAAGTTTCTTATCAAATATTTTTTTTTTTTTTGTTTTTAATTACACTTTTTTTTTGCAATCTATCGTAAGCGATAGACGAAGAGACTCTTCTTACGTTCTATCAATATGAGAGGAATTTTCTTTTTAAAAAATTTTTTAATGTATCAATAAACTAAAGTTTTATCCAATAAAATGTGTTTATTTTGTTACTAAAAATATTCTTTTAAAATGCTACTTCCCTGCCAAATATATTATTCAAAATTTAAGTGTTAGGAAAATCAATTAGAATTTAGGAATCCACATAAAAAATATAAAACCCCATACTAAAATTTTATATTGGAAGTCAATTTCTTGTCGCTTTATTGTAATAATGCATAACTTTTGTTAATCAAAGGATTCGTAGTAAATTAAATTTACATTTCATATAAATGAAATTTCCATTGTTAATATTGCTCTATCAAAAGTAACACATTATAACAACAACAACAACAACAACAACAACAACAACAATGAAATTATAGAAAAGAGAAAATTCTTTCATTTGATTTTACTTGCCATACATTTTTCCGTAACAATTTTCTTGTCTGTTACCAAACAACCAGAAAATTCATTCACATTGTTGCATGAACATCAACACCAGAATCAACAACAAAAGACTTACGAAAATGAGCTTTTTCGCTTGTCGTCAAAGTTTCCAATTTTCATCTTTTTCATCAGATTTTTACACCACTCACCCAGTCAGCCAGCCAACCAACCAACCATATGTCGTCTTTATATGGCTGGAAAAATTATGTGGCTGCCATAAACTTTTCTTACTTCTTCATTTCTTTCAACGAAGACATATTAAAAGTAGTGAAACTACAGGATCTTTCTTTTACTAACTTGTTTCCTTATAACATACACAAAGTTGTATGCGAGATACTCGTAGTTATACAATTTCATTTCGCAAGTATTCACTCTCTGCCATGATTAATGATCAAATTAAATAATGTTGGCACTGACGTTAATGACGACAACAACAACAAGAGGCAAAAACTAAATGGTAAATAGAAGGAAAAACAAAATTCTGATAAACGATATAAAATCACACGATACCAATAAAAACAATAGAATGAATGGATCCAGATCCAATATACTCGTACTAGAGTAGAGGATGGGTAGAGGATGGGTAAAACGTTAGTAATTATCTACAGTATGAAAAAAATGATGACAATTATGTGTTCGTAATGATATTGAAAATAATAATGAAAAATGAGTGCAAAAAAGAGACATTAAAATCAAGTATGTCAGGGTAAATCAATGCAAATAAATACTTAAATAACACTATATCATTGTAATAGTAGGATTGGCAGTGGATTCATAATGAAGGCAATATATTGATATGGTTATATGAAATAAATAAAGGAAGGATAGTTTGATAAAACAACTAGTAGTTTGCGTTTAGGTTTGTCAATAATGGAAACCCAGTCTTAATATTATTTAAAAAGGTTATAAGAAGGCCATGTTTATGGAGATCTGACAGTTTTAGAATGAGAAGACCTTTACAAATAGCAAATTGAAAAGTTCTTGGCGGAGAAGTCTCTCGAGAGATGGCAGAAGTTCAAAAGAAATGATTAATTAATAACATTTTTAATAAAATTTTATACTAGGAGCATAGATACTCGTACTATATTTGTAATTACTAGCTTTTAGCTTACTGAAAAGTATGGGTTCCGAATGCGCTTGAATGATTCATTCCAATAAATTTGTATAAGAAAATATACTTGCTTATTTTCCTATTAAAATTTTTCAGAAATCATAACTACAATAAACTTTAAGTTCTTGGTTAAGCAAGATACTTACTAGTCTCATAATACTCATAATATCTAATTGGAATTTCTAACAAAACTAAAACAAATTGACATCATTTTTGTTATTAATTAGCTACAACTGGGTTTACTAATGACTTACATCGATATGAAATTGAACATGGAACAGAACTTTTGATAATCATTGATTTGTTGCTTCGCTTCAACAACATTATCAAGGTTGCTTACCTCCAGGATTCATCGAGAAATAAGACCATTTATAATTATTAATATTATTATAATTAATTGAATCTGTCGCTTTGCACTCAATTAATGAACCAGAATAATTCTTAATGGGTTTTTTATGTTATCATTAAAATATTTTATCTTAACAGAGATTATATCATTTATCATAACTATACAGTTGACTATCAAAATTTAGTGCACTACGAAATAAAGTATGCATGTTACTACTTAATTAAAGGAAGGTAGTATTTACTTGTTCAAAGAATTTTTAGGTAAAATATTTTCTATTTTTAATCAAGAATTACGATATAATAAACTAACACAAAAGACAACTCTTTCTGAAGAACTCATACAAATAAATGAGAGAAATGTTGCTTAGTTTAACATTCCTTGTAAATTAAGTAACCAATTTTGAAATAGCAAACCAAATATTTACTTATGTTCCTTGCATACACATACCTAAAAGCAAAGCATTATTTTGTATCTAAATAAACTGATACTTAACCTAAGCCAACACTCATTCCAATCCTCACTGCATGCCAATCAACCTCATTTCCTTATATTGTATTGTACAAATGTACTTTGTAATAATTGATGATTGACATCAACAGTAAATGTCATTAAGTAAATAAATAAATAAGTACATACATACCACACTCTTAATTTCAGTGTAACCAAATCAAAATGAAATTCAAACAAAAAATCCAATAATGATGGGTGTTCGTTCTTCTTGTCTATTCTGATATCTGGATTCCCCTAAAACTCGCACATAATTTCTAATAATACAATATAATTTTCAAGCTGTCCATTCGTGAAATACTTTTCGACATTTGATGTTGTGATAAATGTTAAATAAATAAATAGGCGCGAATAGAGAAAATTAGTATTTCAAATGCAATCAACTGCCAAATTTTCGAAATACTCATTTGAATGAATGCAACAGCGAGCGACTCAATGAAGCAACAATTTTATTGAGAGGCTTTTTAGTTGATGGGAAAACTATACGTTTTTATTTTGCAAGGCAATTAGCTTTATAAATTGGCCAATTAGTTATTATATTGTTCCAAATTGAAAGGCCAACATTTGATTAGATATATTTAACATAGCTTATGCACTACTATTATATTATTATAATATTTTTATTTATTTATGAATACAAAAGTGAAATGAAATTATTGAAATGAAAAATCTGTTTAGTAACCTAAGCACAATTGTATATCTTAGAAAACAAAAAAGGTATTATATCTTTAAAAGAATCATATGATGACTTTGTTATAAGAAATATAAAACACAAATCTTTCATTTAAATGAAAGCACTGATTACGTTTCTATTAAAGACATCATCATTATAATCATCAGAGAATGCAATTTTTATTCCATCACAAAATTCATGACATTGTATCTTATATTTTTCCATGAAAGGGTATCAAATAGTCGAACATTGTTTTCTTGTTTACTATTTTGTTAATTGATTTTCACTCTATTGAGTTCACTCGTTAAAATTTAAATCATTCATACATCTGTTCATTCGATTCATTTCCATACACTTCACTTAATAACCTGCTTTAATCTTACCCAATTTGCACGTTCATTCATTTAGACAATATCGCGATTTTCATTCATTCTCTTCCCATACTAATAAATTTCATTCGATATCTGGTAGTAAGTCCGTTTTCCCTTCTTTATACTACTATTACTATTTATATGCATCAATCTGAACATTTATTTGTTTCTCTTGCAGTAGTTTGTTGCTTACAAATTGTGCATTTAGTTATTCAAGTTGTTTCTACTTATAATTGCTCTTCAAACTATTCAATGTTTTTGTTGTTGTACATACTAGTTGGTTATGATTTCTGTTTTCATTATTGGTGTAATGTTTTATTTACTTAGTGAAGTGGAATTACTGCCAACTGCATTTCTATTATATGTTTTATTTCAATTAAACTAAAATAAACACTAATTTCTTACTCAATTTTAAAATTAATATAAAATTTTCGAATTCATACAAAACAATAAATCAAAAACAAAAAAAAAAACATTTGATTTGGCCTCATTTCAATTGTTTTTTCTTTTGAAATGGAAGATGGAATAATCAGCCTCTGTGTTTTATTTTTGAAAACGCTTCATGACTAAGTAAATGGAATGTAAATTTAGGAAAAAGTTATAAATGATTCTATAATTAAGTATTTCTTATTCAAAGACATATCTTTAAGCCAAACAATAATATATTAATTTTAACAAATATTTGGGGACAATACCCTATATAAAATTTTGGCTAGATGTCTACAAATCTAAGTAGAATACTTATTTGCACACATTCAGATAACTTGATTGAATATGGAGAACTGAATCAAAAAGTGAACTTGAATCGAAGATAAAAATGATTACTAATTTCCTTGAAGCTTGTTGAAAATCATAGAACGAATTATAAATAATTGGATGAGCAACAAATGAAATCCTAACCAAACAAGAAATATTACTTTGATAATAATAATAACTTTCTCTCTTTCGCTATCGGATCGAAACATTTGGTTTCTGAGGATCCATCTGTGAGTGTTCTTGCTTCTTCTGGTCCATCTAAGGAAGTCGCCGATAGGTCGTACACTCTCCCAGAAATTTGATGCTATGCAGAAGGAGGTAAAAAGCTTCCAGTCGATGGTTGTGTCTGCCAATCGTTCTCGTAACGGCCCGCGCAGCTCATCACGGGAGGCAACCCTGGTCTGCAAGAAGACGCGGGACAAAGACATCTCTGTTTGTATCATCTTAAATTCGGCGACCGTGCACAGAAGTGTCGTCCACCTTGTTCCAGAGCCCAGTCGTTAAACTAGTAAAGCCGTCGCTCGATACGCTGATCAGCGACGGTACACCCACCATCAGCGACTCCACAGTACAGACCTCCATCATACCAGAAAATCATCTACACATCATTGATCGTATGACTCATATCCGGTTTCTAATTGATTCCGGATCTTTGGTCTCCGTCATACCGCGACCGTTAGTTAAACAAACGACTAAACAAGGCTATCTATTGTTGTTCGCGGCTTATCCCTTAACAGAATTTCTAATCGGTCATAGCTTAAGGAACAATCCATAAACATCATCCTTATTCACAGAACAAATAAGATAACTTGATCGCGCTCTGCTCGATTAAAAAGATCAAAGAAAATGAATCGCATCTGGTTAATTTCACTTCTTTAATTAAACTAATATTCTTATATCTTAAAATTAAGTATGTGAGTTCAATTAAGTAATATTTTGTGAGTAAAACAGTATGCATAACAAAAGAGCACCAATACAAAAACAATTGGTTTATTATGTTAACAGTAAGTGTCACCTAATTAGAACCAGTTACGTTATTTACAATATGATATTTACAACAAAATGATGTTGATATAAAGGAACTCTGATCTCCTCTAACCCAACTAGTTTATGTTTTTTGAAATTATCTTTCATTATTTACTAGCCAAACAACACCCTTTCACCATTACTTTATTTTCAAATCGACCGAAATAGAAAAATCTATGGAATAACTGAAATTTAGTAAATCATCCTATGTACAAATAAAGGAGAACCCAATGTCAAACACATAATTTATAAAAAAATAAATATATAGCAAGGCAAAAGTTCGTTAGATATAAATCATAATAAGCACCTAACCTTATACGAGCATACACGCCTCTCTATTTCTCTCTAAGTCAATAAACCCATTTAAAATTTCTAAACACAATCGAGTTGAAGGCCTTACACTAAACAGTCGTCACACACTCATACTCAAATAAAACATACGAAAAATCACACAGATACTACACACACTAGTATTCAGTATAGATAAATAGATGCTTACACACAGATACAAATATTTCGACTATTAAACATTAGAGCGGTTATTTGTTGTTGTGATTGTGGTTATGGTTGTCGTTGTTGTTTGCGGAGCAATTAATATGTGTAAATTTTTACACAGAATCTGAATCAAAATCAGAGAACATTTGTGCTCCAGGGTACACTTAAATAATAATAATAATAACAATAACGCCCGCATACATGAATGCATGCATGTGAATAACTACTTCACTACACAAGCACAAAGGATGAGAGATTTGGTGATGGTTGGCTTTTGGACAGACACGAATGATTTCACGTTTACCAGTATTGGCGCGTGTATGAAATTATTGTATTTAGTATGTCTACTAATATTTTCCATTGAAATCTATGTGATAATTGTTCACGCTAGCGTATGTAATTCGCTGTTGTTAAGAGGCGTTTGGCATGGTTAGATTTATACTCGCACTAATTACCAGCAGAGGAAGGAGACATTATCGTAATGACAATAAACCATGATATACATTTGAGCACGTATTTTGGCATTAATTTACAATATTTAAATCTCATGGGCAAAGCGAAGATTGGTCAGGGACATATTGTACATGAATAGAAGTTGTTGGAAACTATTAGAAACACTCAAAAACAAACTATACATATTTTGATTTTAAATATTTTTAAAGCATTTGAAGTGAAATAACTTTTTTACAATAAACCAATACAACTAACTTTTCATAAGAGAACATTAAAATTTGATTTATAAAATCATCATTATGCTTGTTTTCATTGCTGAAAGGCACCCAAGGAAACGAACACAATATTTTACGAGGGGCATTTAAAAATAAAAGAAATAAATTGACAACATGAGACTTTGGCTTCTCTTTAAGAAAATGACATCAATTTGTCTAAGCAACGCTCTAGTTTTTAGGATTCCGGACCCAAAGGGTACCAAAAGTAACCTTATTGCACAGACTTCGTTGTCCGTCCGTCCACCCTCGGGTCATATCTCATGAACCGTAATAGCTAGAGAGTTAAAATTTTCACAGGATATGTAGTTCTATCGAGGCACCAGCAACAAATACTAAAACTAAAATATTTTCTAAAACTAAAGGGGTCCCCATACAAGAAACAATTTTGTTTGTATGACAGCTATACGATCCAGTAATTCCACAATCTTGAAATTTGGAAGGTTGGTGGCTATACATTAGAAACTTATATGTTCGAAATTTCAGTTTGATTGGACCACTAGGGAAGGTACCTCTCATACAAACCCACCATTAAAATTGAGGTTCTTATTAGAAAAACTTTTTTGTTTTTTGGACGATTGACCTGAAATTTACACACTATAAGTTCTTGATATAGGCGCTATACATCTATTGGAATCAGCCAAATCGGTCACCTGGGAGGGGTAGCTCCCATACAAACCCACCATTACAATTGAGGTTTTTATTCGAAAACCTTTTTTGTTTTTTGGACTATTGAACTGAAATTTAGACACTATAAGTTTCTGATACAGGCGCGGTACATTTCTTGGAATCAGTCAAATCGGACCATACAAACCTTAATCTGGTTCCGAACCCTCCGTGTACGAGTCTGACTCGCACTTAGCAATTCTTATTTATTTATTTTTTTTTTTCCTGTTGGAAAGAATTGTTTGTCTTACTGTTTGGGACCACTTACTCACACATTCTTTGACACACTCATTATTGCAGATAATACCTTCCTTGAGGAAGTGAAATCTGATTGACCTGCAGGATAAGATAGTATTTCCCAGCTCAATATTTTAATTATTTCTGAGAGGCGACCACTGTCATGTAAGAAATTCACATGTTTTTACTTGACGATTCCCCCAAATTGTTGAGTTTATTCGTTTTTATCAGCAGGTCTAAATGGTATTGGCTTTTAACTATACCATAATTTTGAAAATATTTATTCCAAAAGACGACCAACTTGACTTTTCCCTTTGAAACGTTAGTTTTGAATTTCTTTTTCCTGATGCCCTGGTAGGCTGTCAAAATAGTGAACATAAATATGAGCCAAAGTAGTCTTATCTATAAAAAATAAAAAGACAGATCACTCAACATTGTTTAACTAATATAAATGCTACAATTAATTTGGTGACATCTTTAAATGTAATTTTGAAGCCAATGATGAACTAAATCACTCCAAAATTGTTTCTATTTTACATTAATTTGTCTCTTGAATTATTGAGTGACCCTCTTGCCAAATATATTTTGCTTTCAATTTTCTAATTTCAATAATATAATTGAGATTTGTTCCCATCCATATTGACTTAAGTATTAGCTGAACAAAATAAACTTAAGAAGGAAGCATCTTAAACAGCACACAACTTATGAAGTTCAATATTTGTTAAGGTATAAAGAAAATATTTACATCCAAAGTTAATATACAAATTTCTGTTGATTTAATAAAGCTTTTTAGATATAAAATCTAAATATGCCTTACACACAAGACAACAAATCTTTAGCCTAAGCAAACAATTGTGATGTCAGAAATTCTAAAGCCGCTTATAAAAAGAAAAACAAGTAAAATATAATAAGAATTTGATAAACTAAGCTTCAAGTTGAAGAAGGGATTTGGACTGACTGAGACTAAAATGCAAAACTACTAAATAACTAAAATGAATTTTATCAAATTTAGAGAAAAACTAATAAGACTTATGGAAAATATGTTTCCTTTTTTCTCATTTGCTCATTTGATAGACAGTGTGAACTGGAAAGAATCTGAATCCTGACGGTTGGGAAAAAAAGATTTTTTTTTGGTGACGAATTTTGTTGCCAACTAAGAGAAGAAATTGTATAGAAAGCTTACTCATACTGACTGCCTGACATATTACACAATGTGTACTACATATGAGCATAAATCCTTTCTTTTTTTTTTTTTGTTTTTTGTTGGGTTTCTGCCCATGTGTGGCATACTTTTAGGCGCAAAAGCATCATCAAAGTAACAGTCAGAAAAAAGAATGCAATGGAAATTTACTTATCATCTTTGAAATGTAAAAAGGCGTCAACGACGACAAAAAGGATGAAGGATGACAAAAAAAAATTTTGTTGATGGACTTTTTAGTTAAATTTTTTTTTTTTAGGATTTCCTGATTTTTATAAACTTCAAGAGATTTTAAATAAAAACACCTGCAGTTGTAGAAAAACTGAAAGAATAGAGTTCCATTTAAAATGAATCAGTAGACAAGGCAACGAATACTTTATATATTTCTTAATTTTCTCAATATCATAAAAACAAACAGTTATATTGCAAAAGGATTAGTTTCCTTGAAAGATTATTTAAAAGATTATTATCTGCCTCTTCCAATAAATACAATAATAAATTCAAGCATCAATCATAACGAAATCTAAAAATATAAAATATTGTACATAATTTTATATCCCAAAAATCTTTGAAAATTCATTAACAATTTCTATTTGAACCCACGCACCTTCTTTCCCACACATATATTATTTTCTTAAACAAAAATGAGCAATTTTGATCAAAATCAATATGTGGCTTTTATTCGTAATATACTGTCAAAGAGACCATGATGAATAGGTTAGGCAGGCAAAAGTTAAGGAAATTCCAAAAATAATACACAAAACTGAAAGCAATCAAGCGAAAGCATTTGAGGATAACAAAAAGAGTCAAGGGCTTACAAGAAAATCAAAAAAAAAATATGAAAGAAAGGAGTAACAAATAGCAAACTAAGTACAAGGGGTTTCTTTACCGACATTTACACAGAACCATGACATTGTATAAAGAATACAAAGCAAGTGTTGGATCCTTTGTCCCTATGTATGAACATGTTTATTCTTACTATTGTTGTTGTTGTTGTTACTCTTGTTTGGATTCAGTTCCCATTGTTGTGACTCAAACTTTTTGTTATAAATGCTGGTGATGGTGTTGGTGCTGTTGATGTTGCCTTAGATATTCATGGGAATAATGCAGTAATAAAAAGTGTTTATGTTCTGCCGCAAAGTCATAGAAAGAGTGTAGTAAATGTTTAAGTTGCCTGAAAAGCTGGGTTTATTATCTGCTTAAAACCGCATGTGTTACAGGTTACCATCCATCCATTCGGAAGCTTAACAGGGTGCGTTCATAATTGCAACAGTCAGGCGTCTAATGGGTTAGTTAAATCTGCAGCAAACCAGCATTGAACAAAAGTCTAAGTCTATACATAGATGACCCTTCTTTAATAATGTTTACCACAAAATTACTGCTACTGAAACAGTATTCTCTACACAGAGAGAAAATCTAAACAAGTTTATTAAAATTTAATTTAATTGCAATTTTAACTTTGCCAAAGTTAACATATTCATAATTCTTCTGTTTTCTATAGTCTTTACAAACATAATCTTATAAGTGATATTTTTGGTAACAACATAGGCATCTAGGATCAATGAAGACCATGCAACATTTCAAGAATTCAAGTGCTAAAACTAAAGGGGATTTGTATGTTATCTGTTCAGTGCTCATAGAAATTAAGAATATGCAAAAACGTAAGTACCAGTTTTGGATATTAAATTCAGGAAAGGAAAACCAATACATTAATCAAAAAAGTAACGATTTTTGTTATTTTATCTTTGCGATTTCTGAAATTCAATTGAGAAAAGTTTGAGTTCAAGTGTGTCTAACATTCTTATGTAAAAAGCCAGACAACTATGCAGAAGACGCTCCACAGTCTCTTCTTCCACTTTATCCCGACATACAAAGAATTAAACAGGGAATCGTTTCTACTTCTTTTATCTCTTACATCCTGGTAAAATCACACTTTGACCAAGAAAGCTTTGTTGAATCTGACCATCTTTTATATACGAGTTATTATAGGTCAACATACACCAATGGATCGATCCATTGGAGTAGATTAATCTTGAATTATTGAGCAATATCTTAAAAATACAAACAATAAACTAAAGATAAAGACTTGGTTTACTCCTTGACTCATCATTCTTTATCCTTTGAAATTATTTAACACAACAATCTAATCTTCATACTTAAAAACTTCAGTCATACTTCTTGAAACCATTTGAAGTTGGTTGATTTGAATATTTTTTTGAGTGTCGAAAAGTGTGTTAAGGTATAAAATTAATGCCTCACATTACGCTTCATTGTGCTAGTACATTATCTAATAGAAACTAAAAATGGTCCAACCGAGTCGAAATTAAGTGCTTTGTAAATTCTTTACTCTACTCTTCTCTTCTCTACCCTTGTCTTGTTTTCTTCACCCTATTGCAGTTTGCAGTGCAGAATTTGGATTAAAAATTGGACAATCGAAAGTTTGTCCTTCCAAGGCGAGCGAGCTAGTAAGACAGAAACCATTAAATTAACTTTGACACCATAAGAACGAAGTGCGGTAGATTTGCTTTAATGTTGATCATATATCTTGCCACATTCAACATGCGGCATCCAGCATCCAGCATCCAGCATATGCAAATCCATTCTATTTAAGGTTGGTTTGTTTACCCAAAAATTATGCATTTTTCTATGCCTTCTTCTTGTTGTTTTGCTGTTATTGTTGTTGATGTTAGCAGTTCATCTTGTGTTGTTTTCAACTTTCACACACACACACACACACATATATATATATTCTTGACTTGTTGTTGTTATTGTTTTTGTTGGTGCCGTTCGTGTGCATTAAATGCAAGTATAAACATTTACACTCTTAATGCAAGCAACAGCAAACAGCAGCATGAGACTATGTTTGCCATTGACACACTCATGTCTTACAACCGGTTTCATGCCCGTGAGCTTCAATGCGTGCTTACGCCTCAATGTATACTTTAGTTTTACAATGTTTATTCTGGTTTTGTAATACCCTGTTAAGCAAAGGTTATCAAACCAGGCAAAAACAAGCAAGCTAACTGGTAAAATTTTAAGTTTAAACTTGTTTCTCTTCTTCTCCTACATTTTCTGTTTTTATTGTAGTTGACTTTGTTTGACTGTGTGTTTTGGCATTGTTAAGTTTTTTAATTAATTAAGCAGAAGATTGTGTGAAACACAGTCAATGGATGTGTTTACTCCTTGCTACATACACGTACATATGTGAAAATATGTAGTTTCTCTGATAAAGAAAATACAAATGGAAAATGTGTTCCTTTAATAAAGTCGTTTACAAAATTGAATAAAGAAACCAAATTTTAATTATTATTTCTGCTTCAAGGTTGATTAAATCGTTTCCTTTTAAAGAGAACCAATGGTAATGAGAAATAAGAAAAAGTAAAATTATCAATTCCATCAAATCTATTTATAAAGAAATGCTTACCTATTCAAACGACAATATTTTTCTTTTTTTTTTTTTTTTGTGAAATTATTTTTTATTAATGCAAATTACAAAGATGTATGGAAATAATAAATAAAAATTTTAGAATCCATTCATTTTAGCTCAATGTTGCCATCTTTTGCCTAGACTGTGACCTTCAAACGGTTAAAAATGAGTTGCATGCTGAACGAATATAATCTTGCGGTATTTTGGCCCATTCCCACATCCATACTGGCATAATTTTTAGTCCTCATCTTGCTCTCAAAAATGGCCCAGATGAAATAGTCCATCGGATTTGCATCTGGCAAATTCGAAAGCCATTGTGTGAACGAAATGAAGTGTGGAACATGGTTTTTTAACCACTCTTGGTTCACACGAGCTTTACGGCACAGTGCCGAGGCTTGCTGGAACGTCCATGGTGTACGACAGAAACGTTTGCGCGCCCACGGCTTTAAAGCAGTTTCCAAAATATTTTCCCGATAATAGATCGCATTGACTTTGACATCAGGCTCAATGAAAACGATTGGGCAGCGTAAATCGGCGGTCACAGCTGCTATTACTTCGGGTGACCATTCGCAGGCTCAAATATTCGTAAATGCGTTTAATTAAGTAAACACGATAATTTTGAAAGTTAATGAACTGCTTGCTCTAAAGGGAAATTATTCTTATCAGAAAACACAATAGTTGGAAATTCGCCACGTTCGTGCAAGCGTAACAACTCCTTTGCTCTTTCGAGTCTTCTTTTCTTTTTTTATTTTGTTGTAAGATCATGTGCCTTTTGAAACTTGTAAGGCTTTAACTTGAGCTCATTTTGGAATATGCGTCGGATGCTTCGGTGGGATATTTTCTGTTCTTTGGCCATTTTATTACCACTACGACGAGGAGTTCGTTCAAGTCGAGCCTTCAATTTCCGAACCATTTCAGGTGATGTTGCTGTTTTTTTTTTTCGTCCACCACCATAGCATTTGGCAATGCTGCCTGTATCATTAGAACGATTTATGGTGCGATACATAAACATTTTATTCAATTTGAGATGCCTGAGCTCACGAACAATAGTCCAATTGGTCCAATCCGAATAATTTTTTGTTCTATAAAACTTAAACGCAAATGCTTGCAATAGCTTGTAAACAATATAAACAGCTGTTATTGATATGAATTTAAAATATTTGGCAATATCGTGTTGCCAAATATGCCGGTGTGAAGTTGGTACCACTTCAATTGCTTAACCCTGCATGTTTATATGACTCTAGTTAAATGGTACGAGTAATAAGTGCATTTACACTTATGTATTATATGTTGATGCTAGATCAATAGATGATTCTCATTTTGTTTGTAGAACACAGCATGAAAAAACTTTCAGTTTCAGAGTGCATGGAAATATAAAAATATAATATTAAGTTCGAAGAATGCCATGATAATCAAGTCCAAGGTTATCTTTAAATGAACTCAAATCCAACCATCAGCATAAAAATTAAGGAATTTTAACTTAAATTCAGGACATAACTCAACACCGTTGTCATCATCATCATCATCGTCTATCAAGTGCACATATTCTTAATAAAGAAACCAAATTCACTTGTCATCACTGCATTATTTCACACTCTATAAACCGCAACAGAGTACAACACATCCATATTGCATACATATATGTACTTTTACTTACATACTGTTGTACCTACAGTATTATATTACGAGTATTCTACCACAGCCGCTACCACAGAATGTGTCACTTTAAGTTGACTGCGGTGCATTGTGAGCTTGAGTTTAAGCTCATCAGGCACGTCATCATGCAGAGAGACGACAAGACATGTTATCGTACTACAAGTAGTATAAGCCAATGGACAATGGGTTCATGGAGAATCAGAAAGGATAAAGAGAACGGATAGATAGAACGGATAGATAGAGAGTGTTGGACAATTGTATGGATACTGCAACAATTGAAGCTGTAAAACCAACCGCAAACAGACAGATACGTTTAATTTATACTTAAACAAATATATAAATATTGTACATGTGATATGTATTTATATGCGCTTGAGTGTAAGGACTAAAGTGGAACCAACTTACTTTGGTATTCTATAGCCATATTACCCACTTGACCTGGCAACAATTGCTGGTGGTAAAGGGTTTCGTACTTTTAGTGACTACCTGCATTGAAGGGAATGAAAAGATTGTTAACCAAATGGTTATAGTGCGTATCTTGGTATACGAGTATGAGCATATTGATGGGCTTATGTCTTCATGTGGTTGCATATACCATCTACTATATCCACATTGCACAAATAGCATTGACAAATAAATAAGCCTTTATTGTTTATACTAATTGTTGTTGTTGTTGTTGTTATCGACAACCACAATTGAGTTATAAATATGCAAAAGTAACAACAACAAGAACAACCAATTTAAACAATCCAACTTGGTGCTGTTGTTCAGTTCACAATACAACGGCATGATCAATATTAAGTAATATACTTGTATAAACTAACAATGATGGTATTCTTTGTTCTTTTCGATTGCAGTTTTTTGTTTAATAAAAATCAAAACTACTATAGTATTACTATAGTTCACTACAGAGAAACCCAATAGCAATTACAGATTTTTTGTTACAACTCATCGAATCAAGTTATAAATCTCAATTGGAAAAAATTGAAAATTACCACGTTGATATTACAACGTCTGATATTGTAATATGAGTATAATACATTTAAACTCCTTGTTGTTTTTTGTTTTTGAGTATATACTAATTGCTACGCTAACGTGTCCTTACTGCTTAATGGAATTAATGTTACAAAAAGAAGAACCCATGAAGGATCTACATTGATTCCTGACAAAAGTATCAATTCTGCAACAATCTCTCAAAGAGAGTAAAAACAATGAATCATATAAAATTTTAATGCTCAAAATGACAATAACAGGAATTTCAATTGATTGGTACAAAAGTTTTTATGTACAATATTTTATGTTAACCCAAATATCGTTAAAAAAAAAAAAAGGGGAGAATAAGTCAAACTTTTACTATAAGAACATTTTTGCATAAATTATTTAAATAAATCACAACTTTCGTTTTACATTGTAATTTTTTAATGAACAACAATACATGAATGAATATTGTTACGTTTAGTCATCTGTGCAGCAGTCAAAAAAATTAATTACCAATCAGGAAATATTGTAACAATATCTTATTTTACATGCTCACTCTTAACTTTCACAGACGGCTAGGAAGTCCGTTCCAATACGCAGAACTTCTAAATCATGGAATGGATTTTGATACAGTTTCCACTTTCATTTCGAAATTTTTTTTCCAGAAGATTTATATGTACATAAATAATTGATTCAATAATTTCTAATAAGTGGAAATTTATGAAAATAAAAATCATGTTTTACTATTATACCATTATAGCCCGCTGGATGTAAGTGGCCGCTAGAGTGCACTGTATAATGAAAATTCAAATATCCTTTGGGTACTTTACAATGTCTGGTAGGAAATTCATATCAATTCTTTCATGACTGCTACATATTGCGGCCTTTCATTGTTACATATGTGATTTTGAAATTTTGCTTCATGTAATCATTTTTATCTTTTATGGTATATGAGGTAAAGGAATTGTTCACTTGCATTACAAGGAAATATATCAAAACATAAAACCTATTATTACTTACTAAGTACAAGGCAATGCTGACTAAGAGTTTTTCTTAAAAATACAATTTACGGGCAACATTAAACTATATCAATTATGCCAAGAAATCGTTCAAATGGTGGTCGTAGTACAAGAAACACAAACAATCATCGTCTGCTTCTGAATGATATACTCATAAGTTTCTTGTATCGGGGCTCCTTTGAATTTTTAATTTTATTTTAGTTTAAACATTTGTTGCTGTAGTCCCAATAAAACTACACATTCTGTGAAAATGTCAACTTTCTACGTACAAATAGTTTGTATAAAAGATTCAATTTGTTTATGCAATTTCTATACTCGAAAATGTACTGAAAAGAGAGAGCATGCCGAAACAGAAAATGATCTTAAGGCGACTTTAGATAAGGAGCCTCGGTAGCGCAGTAGGTATTTATAATTCTACAACTTTTGTTTTATAATCAAAACTAGAACCTTGGACACATGGAATTTGGCTGTTGTGAGGCTGTGCATCATCGTATCCTAATTATTTTAAAGATTACATATTGTTTATTACACATGTACAATACTATGTTAAGAGTGTAAAGATGCGGAAACTTTTTTGATTTTTTCTCCACTGAAGTGAAATTTGGACACTATAAGGTTTTGATATATGCGCTGTTCATTTGATGGAATCAGCAAAATTTAGCCAGTAGGGGGTATCTACCAAAGTGTGATTTTAAAGCGCTCCTTTTGCTTAAATATTGACCACGAATATGTTCATAAGACAAGTCCAATTTTAAGTCACTTTTTCGAACTTATTGGCTGGCATCATGCTTATGACACAGGTAATTTTGTCTTCCAATACTATAATCGATTCTGGCTTCTCTGGATTCTGACAAAAATAATTTTGTCAACTTTTTCGGTGCAAGGCCGACCAGACGGAGGCGCGTCTTTCACATCGAAATTTCATGACTCAGCAAAAATTGAGGGAACTCGGCTGGGAAGTGTTAATGCATCCAACATATAGTCCGGACCTAGCACCATCTGATTACCATTTATTTCGCTCCATGCAGAATTATTTTGATGGCGTAACAATGAATTCCCCAAGCGACTGCAAAACGCTATTGCGCCAGTTTTTTGATCAGAAATCCCAGAATTTCTACAAAGACGGGATTATGGTTTTAACCGAAAGATGACAAAAGTTTATCAATAACAATGGAAAATATTTAATGAAATAAAATTACTTTGTTATATGAAAAAAATTGTTGAAACATAATTCTCATTTTCGGAAGTTACTTTTTCACCAACCCAATACTTTCATATATTCATAATGTTTGTAACGAGTGGAAGGATATTTGAAAGTTGATAGGGATTCGTCCTCAGGTTTTTTTTTTTTTTTTTTTTGCATTACTCTAGTCTTCAAGCTATTTATCATATTTAAATCACATATAACTGATTATTCAAAAGAAGCCGTAACTCAAAATGCCATTTTATTGTAAATTGGAACTTTTCTTATTAAATATTAACTGAAGCTACAATAGAAAAGAAATGCTTCTTATGAGGAGAAATATAATATTTGTTAAATTTTATTTATTTATTTATTACATCTTGTATGCTTAAAGTTAGCTTTAAAGTTACAAGAGGGGAGGTGGCCATGGCTGCTGTGGCCTTCGGCCAGATATTTGTTAAATATTTTCAACTTCTATTAAAGCTGAACAATTTTGTTCCTTGAAGAAAAACAGTTTATAACAAAATTATATCTTTATAAGACAAAAACATTTTCTTTGAAATCAATTAGTTATAGTTTTGAATAACATCTAGCATAGAATAGTTTATTTTGTAGCAAAATATACATACGAGGGTGATATAAAGAGTTTCTGGCCTGATAAATGTTTTGCATTGAAGTAAAATCACTAATTTCTAACATTGGTGAGATACTTTTCATACAATTCTCGCACAATTTTTGTTATTTGTTTATAATCCAATTATCAATTATGAATATTTCTAAGATTTATGCAAACTTGTGGAATAATATTTTACACAATTTTTGTTATTTCACAAATGCCAACAAAGCTAAATACATACTTAATGTGTTTATCAAAAATTTGTTTCATTTATTTTCTCTCATTTAACCTTGGCTTTGATTCACATTTTACTCTTCAAAGCAATCAAATTGTTTTCATTATAATTTCAATTTTAGGAAAATCTTCATCAAAATACATGAATTTCTTTCAAAGAATTTTAGTTGCTAATGAAAATATGAAATTCATAAGGCAAAAGTAGTACACAATAGTACACAATATTTTTAATTACTTGACTTTTTAGTTAAATTTCACATAGAATCAATTCTTAGTAGTGGAAATATAAAAACCTTCAATTCAAAAAGTAACATATTTGACTTTTTAAATAATTTTAAAGAATCTCAATAAATTTAGAATATTCTAATAAAAAGATTAAATTTAAAAATAAATATGTAAATGGGAAAGGATAATTCTTTGTTAACAAACAAATATTCATTCAGGTCAAAAATGAAGATCATGTCTAATATTACAGTATGTTTTTCATTAAAAATCATACGAGATTCAACAATTTTATTCGAAAAGGATATTCGTTTTCATTTTGCAATTCCAAATATAAGGTTTGCTCAAGTTCCTCAAAATAGGCGTTATTTTCAGTTATGACGTCTTCATTCAACCCAAATCTATTACCGCCAAGCCATTTCTAAAGGTTTGGAAACAGGAAATAGTTGCAAACGGATGAATGTGGAGAATATACTGGTTGGAGTAGCAGTTCGAAACTTAATTTATGGATTTTTTTCCAAGGCGACTATACACATGTATTGTCATGGTGAATAAGCACTTTTTTCTTGACCAAAAAGGGCGGGTTTGCGTCAAAGCAATGCTGAATCAGTCCAACAGCTCTAAATACAATATTATTCGTGGATGATTGTTCTGCCTTTTTTAGGTATTCGATGTGAATGACACTGCGTGCAACACAAAAAACTGACGCCATGACCTTGTTAACCAACAGACCCACCTTAGCCTTCTTTTGTGAACGTTCACACGGAGAAGATCGGTGCTATGACTGTGCCTTGGTCTCTGGTGTATTTTCTTGGATCAATATTTCATAAGGCGCAAAACATTGTTCAGGTTGCGATTGAACATTGTCAAAATATTCCTCTCAACTATGATGTACCCACTCAATTAAGATGCCAAGAGCCTCGGCCACCTCATGCACTTGCAATTTCCGTCTTCCAATATCTTTCCATGGATTTTATCAACGATTTCCGGTGTGCCGACCGCTTTTGGGCAGTCTGAACATTCGGCGACACTTGTGCTGGTATGACCGCAAAGAATAATAATAAGAATAACATTTAAAACCGCATATTTATCAAACCTTTCCTATTTTCGGTGATTGTTTTCTTAGGCAAAAAAAATGTTAGATGAGCACACGAAATTCTCCATGTTCCATTTTTTTCAATACAAAAAAGTTTGTTGCTTCAATTGACAATAAAAATGAAACCATATAGACAATAATATTGAAATTATTGAGGGATGGACGATACTTATGAGCGTCCTTTCTTAAATTTTCAAAGGACTTATTGAACAGCCCTCGTACAAATGAGACAACTTCCGAGTTCTGTCGATCGAAAGGTGAAGCATAATCGGTGCTTATGTTACAATACAAAAATTTAGTAGACTAACAATCGATTCATATTTTCAATGAATTAGAAATATATATCATATCAACATATTCCTATAATTTGTCATATAAACTTTGATGCACATAGACAAATTGCTTTCCCATTTCATATTACCATACATGTTTAAACATCTCCAAGGACAACAAATTTCTTGTTTGATACAAATATATTTCAAAATTATTAAAATTTCATTTCAATCAGAATCATTTAAATTGATGTTCATTGTAATTTAATGCACTGGTGCCCTTTGCAAATAATGCAACATACTTTTATGTAATCAATGATGAAGAATGAAAGAAATTTTCTGATAAGATCCAATATAAGAATTATACATATAATAAATTAATTGAATTCAATAGAAAGCAAATATTTATAGAATTAATGGAATTTATTATTATTTCCTTTTTGCAGTTAATTCGAATTAACAAAAGGTGAAAATATAATGCCAAAACAGCAACAGTGTGGTACTGAGGAAGACAATGAAACACACCTATGTAACTCATAATATCAAAATAAGTATAAACAATGAATTATTTATTGGTTGAGTAAACAACAACAACAACAACAACAACAACAATTATAAGCACAATTATGCATAAAGTAGAAGAAGAGAAGCACAAGAACAACAAAATTGACAACAAAATGAACAACAAATAAACAAATAACCTCATAATTAAATCGAATAATAACAACAGCAAAACAAAAACAGCATCAGAGGCAAATGCAGCAGCTGCAACAACAGAAACAACAGCAAAATCATCAGGAACAAGGACTCATGTACAAGATTGACAAGCATTAAACTACCAGGAAATTTTAAGCAATAACCGCAACCTAACAACAATAGCAAGAATTGTTACAACAATACAAACAAGAATATCGCTAGCAACCACTATAACAACAACAATGATTATTCTAACAAGGCAACAACAAAAACAGCAACAACAACAAGAGCAGCAGCAACAAAATCAACATCAACATGAAGCATCATTGAACCATATTTGTTGTCGAAATGGAAAATTTCACACCAAGTCTGCATCCTTGTCGATGATGACTCTGAGTAGGGCATCATCATCTTCATCATCATCATCGATGAGTTCCACAAATATTATACTCATCATTATCATTATCATCATTAGTAGTTGTAGCAGTAGCATATTGGCAAGCAAAACATCATTAGCAAATGTATCAACAACAAAAAGCACGTTGCCTACAGTAGATGAAGCATCATCATTACCAGGAACAACAAACTGGCCATCACCTCAACAGCAACAACAACAACAACAACAACACCAACATCATCAACAACATTCAACATTGTTCACCAATAAAAATTTAAATTCACATCAAAATGCAGCAACATTTTCTCCTAGTCCTGCCACCACCACCACCACCACCACTAGCGCCTCAATCCTCCAACACTTTGCTACCACCAATCAGAGTTTCTATGCCACATTCTCAAATTACAGTTACGTGTCCGAGTATGAAAATGAAAATGATGCAAGTCGAACATCATCAAATTATGGAGAAACTCAAATTAGCTTTCATGAGTATTGTATTGCGCATCGCAATTCCTTTGCGGATCTCTTTACTCTAGTATTATACAGTTTTGTCTGCATTGTAGGTCTCTTTGGTAATACCCTAGTGATCTATGTAGTCCTACGTTTCTCGAAAATGCAAACAGTCACTAATATTTATATCTTAAATTTAGCCATTGCTGATGAGTGTTTCCTCATAGGCATACCATTTTTACTCTATACAATGCGCATTTGTAGTTGGAGATTTGGGGAATTTATGTGCAAAGCTTATATGGTCAGTACTTCAATAACGCAATTCACTTCGTCGATTTTTCTGCTTATTATGTCGGCAGATCGTTATATAGCAGTATGTCATCCAATAGCCTCACCACGTTATCGTACATTGCATATTGCGAAAATTGTATCAGCATTGGCTTGGTCTACATCGGCGATATTAATGCTGCCGGTCATCTTATATGCAAGTACTGTATCTCAGGAGGATGGCATTAATCTATCATGCAATATTGAATGGCCCGAATCATATAAAAAACACTCGGGCACCACATTTATCTTGTATACATTCTTTTTGGGATTTGCGATTCCATTATGTTTTATATTATGTTTTTATTATCTTGTCATACAAAAATTACGAACTGTTGGTCCAAAATCCACAACAAAATCCAAAGAAAAGAAACGCGCCCATCGTAAAGTCACTAGACTTGTGCTCACAGTGATTACTGTATACATTTGCTGTTGGCTACCTCATTGGATCTCTCAAGTTGCACTCATTAATTCAAATCCTGCGCAACGTGATCTCTCACGTCTCGAGATTCTCATCTTTCTACTGCTTGGCTGTCTTGTCTATTCAAATTCTGCTATGAATCCTATACTTTATGCCTTTTTAAGTGATAATTTTCGTAAGAGCTTCTTTAAAGCCTTTACATGCCTTTCACAGCAGGATATCAATGCTCAATTGAATGTCGAACCAAGTGTTTTCACAAAACAAGGCAGTCGCCGGCGCGGTGGTAGTCGTCGTCTGTTGAGTCCACCACAACCACCCATGTTGGGTGGTGGTCTAACATTGAACGCAGGCAATAACAACTCATCAACGACCACATCATCGACCACAACCGCCGAAAAGACAGGGTCGACAGCCGCCAATAAGTCGCTAAGTTCTACAACAAATGGACGCCTACTTAACGCTCCCTTAGTGACCACAACTCAAGAGGCGGAGAATTCAATTATACGACTTGACGCACAACAAGAAACAATTTGTACTTTAGTAAATGCAAGTTCTACAAAGAGTCTTGGTAATGTAAGCAAACGTTGGTCTGTTGATGAACAACAAACGGATTTTTAATGTTGCATTGATTATACTCGTATTAGACATAAAAAGGGCTCCGACTCCACCTACTAACTTGGCATGTTTTGTGGGACTCAAATATTAGCTTAAATAATTTAATTCATAGGGATTATGCAAGTCATAGTATTAGATATTTGTGTGCAAAAATCAATTACATAAAATTGGATAAAATCTTGGGTACCCCTAATATGACATAATCAGAAAAAAAAATGTCCAAGTACAAGGAAGATTTTAAACTAGAATTACATTCTACTAATGTCATAGACCAGATAAATCTTTGATTAAAACTAAGATTATAATTACAAATTATTACATAGTATTTTATTATGAGCAATAGAGACAAAGGTCTTCAGCTTAGGGGAAAGTTAAGAAGGAAAGGAGGAAATTAGAAAATTGCAGGACGGGAATCAAACCCTCGACTCTTGGGATGTCAGCCCAGTGCACTAACCTCTGAGCCAACAAGCCAAGTCTGATTGATTTAAACTTATTTTTGATGTTTAATAAGATCCGGAGACCTTGATTTAAATACAATCTTGATAAGTTCCGGAGACTTTGAGTTAAAATTAATGACCAAAAAGTAAAATGGATGTAATTATCTTATATAAATAAAAATTATTTGGTTGGGTTTGTAGGATTGAATTGGCGTCCTTGATTTATTGTTGTCTGTTTCATGTTAATCCAGAGGAAAGATATAGGATTTTATTAGCAATATTTATGGTTTTCGATGCTCAAAATTTCGAAACGATATTTGTATTATACCCATATGAAAATACTTATAAGTAGATATAATTAAGATCAAACTACAATTTTATAAAGAAAATCATAAGTAATTATGATATTAAAGTTACTTAAAAACTCTTGAAAATATATAGTTGGGAAGCTCACGATACTAAATGAGAATTTACTTGAACGAATTCTGAAGATCAGACATTCAGAGGGGATGTTAAGTGAACCCGAACGAAGCTCGTAGTCAAAAGACTGACGATTAGAATGTGAAGCAAGTAGATGGAGGTTTTTTGAAAATGCAAAAGAGAATAGCCATTTTCAAATATTTAAACACATCAGAATTTAATTTTCTTGGGCTTCCCTACTAATCCAACAGATTTAATTTTTTCAAATTCCACAATTTCTTATCAAAGTAGTTTTATTAAAAATATGTCAGTGTCCATATTTGATGTTTTGCTATAGTTATTCTCTCGATACTATGACCTTAAATTAAATTGACTGTACCAAAAAAACAAATTTGGAAATTAACTTATGTATAACTGAAAAAATCTGAAATCTTTTGATATTTAGGACAATTAAACTAAAGAACAAAATTGGAAATTAAACTAATGCACATAAGAATGTATAATTTTCCCTATGACTTTTGTACTGATAATTTTAATCTGTGTAATCTGTAGATCTTATATTATACCACTGTAATCAAAATGCGCATGATAACATTTAAGTTTAATCTTAATTTTAATACTATTTGTATTTAATACAGTATTAATATTTATAAATCTATAAGATTAAATTTTAATTAAATACAATATTGTATTATAAATGAAAATATTATTAGAAATAATGTTATTATGAAAAACCAAAAAGAAAAATACTGCCCCATTTATATATTTATTTTAGACGATACGATTTTCGCATATATTTTTTTAATTCTCATGGAATTAAATTTTATTAACCAAAAATATGAGCTTCTTCTTTTGTCAAGTCCTTTTTAACTAAACTAAATTGTCCATATAAAACTTTTGCACCAAACTACAAAAAATTATGAAAAGTTGAAATTCTATGTAAGAAAAAAGAAAAACAAAATTATAAGTGCTCAAAGAGGAGAAGGAGAGGTTATAGCTCAAATTGACCAAATTGGCGTAAGGCAAACTACTGACTAAGTTGTGTAAGGAAAAGAGGAGAATCTTAAATGGAATTGAATGAATATGCATAGTTCTTTGGATTATTTTAATTCAGTTTCAAATGTAAATTTGATATATGATTTCGAATTGGGTAAGTAAATATTGACAAACTATTGTACAGTATTCGACTATTGGAACCAAAGATATAACCATTTAATACAGATTGTAATTTAAAAAAGAAAGAAATTTAAATTTGCAAGGGAATCCATTTTATGTAAAACTATTCATTAAAATTTATAGAATTTTTAATATAGAATTATGTGTACATGGATGTGTATTTACATATGTGTAACATAAATGTAAGATGATATCTGTATGTATGTATGTATATGTATGTGTATTGTAATAAGGATAATTGGTGGTTTAGCAATGAAGCAAGAAAATGTATAAAAACTATTCAAATTGAGAATTACAATGTATAATCGATTTATCTGTAATGCAATTATAATTTTATTGTGTAAATTAAGGATTTTTCATTAATAAAAAAAATTTTATAAAATGATATCCTTTGTTTTTTTTTTCATTCATTGTTCAGTATTAAATAATTGAAAGAGATTTATAATACTCAAATGTCATAAAAACTTAATATCTTGAATATGCTTGCTCAAAAATATCTACAGCTAACAAAATAAAAAGAATTAATTCATAATTAGTCATAAACATTTCCTCTTTATGAGTTGCATAAGTTGTTTAAGCCGCTTCCATATAATAAAACTAATTATACACTTCACGAACTGAAATGTGTCATTAAGTTTGTAATAGAAAGAAGGAGATGTCGGAGACCCTATTAAGTATATATACGTATTCTTGATCAGCTCAACGGGACGAGTGAATTTAGCCATGTGTGTCTGCCCGTCTGTTTATCTGTTTTGTCCCTCAGTGTTCCAGCTAGAGAGCTGAAATTTTTCAAAAAGTTTTCTTTTCACCAGACTCTGTTCATTCGTTGGAATCAGCCGAATCAGACCACTAGGAGAGGTACCACCTAAACAAACCCAAATTTAAATTCATATTCTTATTAAAAAAAAACTTTGTTCCTTGTATAAACGAACTGAAATGTGGATACAATAAGTGACTGACCCATATTCATGAACCACATAAATTTCAAGATTATAGGATTACTGGATCGCATAGCTCCTTTACAAATATTTTGGTCTCAATTTTGAAATGCAATATTAATACTGACTCTAATTTTTAGGGGTGCGTAAAGAGTATAACATCTTCGGTAAAGCCTAAGATATCCTTCTGTTTTCTTGGACTTATGAGAACCCTTGGCGAAACACACAGATAATCAAACATTTGCTTATAAACTTATGATTAAACATAAGTATATGAAGGTTTTTGTTTATAGTTTTCCTCTTCTTCATCTTTTATTTTTTTTAAATTCATACGTCAAAAGCAGTGAAATTTGCGGCGGTACCCTGTCAGCCACCCGCGCTGTCTCACAGACGTCACTCATATTCTTTGATCCTTTAGCTATCAAGTAGTAAAATTATATTTGGGTATAGATTTGGATTTAGATTTGGGTATAGATTTTTTGTCATCACCAGATTTTTTGATTACACCGTCATGTAAGCAAAAAAACATAGACGTATCCACATCAAAAGTTGAGACAAACGATGAAGGTGAGCTCCATCCCAGTCTACACTATACTTACAATTGAATTATTCGTCTTAAATATTTTTAACTTTTCAAAAAAAAATTAAACCAGTACTCAGAATTGAAGAACATTGAGCTTATGTAGTTCAAAAGAAGAAATGAATAAACTTACCATTTTCATATTCTTCATAACAGCAGGCGGCTCTCTTTGAACAGTGCACTTGAGAAAACGAGAGATTGAGCAGGAACGCACCATAACCCATATCAAAAGATTCTTCGAAATATCGCTTTGATTCTCTGCTTAACATATTTTTTTGAAACTTTAATTCGCAATGCAAGAACAAAGCATAAACTTAATTGATAATACAAGATTTTTAAGCAAAGTTTAACACAATAAAAATGCCGCTGGACTATATAAAAGAGCATAAAAATACTGTAGTATATACAGATTTACAAAATAAAAAGGCTTTCTACTTAAGGTAGGAATACACACATCAAATCGTTCTTCAAATCGAGCTTATTGTGATTTGATGCGTTGCCCATCGACTATTTGAAATTTCATTCGTGAAATGGAAAACTTTTAATTGTTAGTTCTCGTTGAAGGCAGCGAGTGAGTGCATACAAGGAATGTGCGGCTTGCTTGTTGTCTTCCACAGAGAAGGCAATGCCTGGATGTACCAAAGATTTCATAGTAATGAGTTGATTTGCCCATCGACACAAAAAATAGCTTTCAAATACAAGAATGAGAGAGAGTGATCTGAAGAAATCTTAACTTTTTGTTTTTATCAAATCATTTGATCAAACGGAAAACACCTCCATCGACACGTCAAAAAGCTTGCGCTCTCTTAAAATGAGAGCGATTTTAAGAACGATTTGATGTGTGTATTCCGAGCTTCAATAGTTTTGTTTTAATAGTCTTTGATGTTACATGTTTCAGTAGAAAGAGATGCTACTATCGATTGTCATTAACAGGTCATGAGGTTAAAACATGATATGCAGTAGTATGCAACATAGGTTCTTTTCTCAATACACTTTCACTGCTGCTTAGTTAAAACTACTTCCTATTGAATGCTCTCAATTCTTCATAAAGGGTATTGATTTGAAAAGAAGAATGTTTTAAAGAAATTATCCACATACAAGAAAGTATGTGTGTACTTAGTATATACATGTTTTTTTTTTTTTTTTAGTGTAAAGGAGGATTCCTTTCAGACCTAAAGGAGGATTCCTTTCACCTAAATCTCCCTTCTCATCCCGTGGACAATATAGTCCGGAGCTGTTTTATGCATACTTCAGGTTTGCCATATTCGAAGCCAGCAATTAATAAAATAACTTTTCACAGAAATCCTTTCTATTGATCTCTGCGCGATCTTATTATCAATGCACTCTGCTTTCTCGTGATCTTTAATACGAACATAAGATAATTCATATGTTCTTCCAGCAACTCAGGGATTGGAAATGGTTAATATTTCTTAATATAAAATACAAATCGGAACTTTGGAACGACCACCCAACCTTTTTACCCCACAATCACTAAAAAACTAGGACCACACAATAATTATTTGGCTTTGGAGTATTATTGATATTGAAGAGATATGTATATGATATATTTACCATACAAGCATCAAAGATATACATTTATTTCAAAAATGAAAATATATTATGAGAATCGAATGTGCAAAAAACTAATCAAATCTTGTATGAAAACTAAAATCATGTCCCCAAATTATTTACTAATTGCAGTCACGTTTTGCAACATGATTTTTTGGTAAAAATTCGAATGCAAAAACAAGAACGCACAATCATCGCATTGCATATTAACAAAATTGAAACTCAAATTGCATTAGTTAGGTTGACTCGTACTTGTATTGCACATTGCCAGTCACCAATTTATTAGATCACTTTTCGTACTCATACTACCCAACAACATTACGTAACAAAAGCATTCTATCAATGAGTAGGAAATTCATTTGCGTTTAAAAACCCAAAGAGAGGGAGGAGGACTCAACGTTATTGGAGATAATTATTACCCACGTAATTTTCACAAACTAATTGCAACATTTCTATACAAGTACATCAATGTCATTCTGATACTCTGTTGTGTTAGTTAGTACGAGTATCAAAAGTTCATTGGGGCGTTCACTGAAATTATGCGAGTACTTAACTTACAAACAAAACACAAATTTGCAAGACAAGTTGCATGCGTTGGAGTTGGTTGAGTAAGTAACACGCTAACTGCTGACTGACCAACGCACATCGTACGGCAACATATTGCGCCCGGCAAGCATCAAGCATCAGTCAACAAAACATTCTTTCATTCTTTTTTTGTTGTTGATTTTTCTGCGTTTTAGCGAATGTTGCCGCTTCTGATTTTTCTGTTGCTTTTGTAACTCTTGGATACAGTTTGTCTGATATGTACTCGTATTCGCTGTCATCGGTGCAAATGCGGCACGCTGTTATCCGTTGACATCGTCAACGTCATCGCTATTGTCGCACAGACGTCGTTGTCCTTATCCTCAACCATGCAGCGTTGACGTGACCATCGTCATGGTTGCAAAATCACTAACATATTGCTGGCAAAACCAAGTTCCGTTTAAAATTGTGTCAAGCTTTCGCCATTTCATGTTGTTTTTATACGCTTCATATGCACCGATCCATTACGTTATTTTTGGTTAAAAGCGATGGACTGTTGTGATTCAATCATATACTTACAGAGGGGATGTTTTCGTATGATGACAATTATGTAAAATTAAACAATATAAAATTCTATTTATCACCCAAATAGCATTGAGTCTATATTTTGTAAATATTGATTCGCAATATTTGGCCAATTTGGATTACATATATGTAACAATAAAACCATTCTTAAAGAACCAACATTCTGAGAGATTATGTCATTCCTTTACTTTTCTTACGAATCTTAATGTATTTTGAGATCTTTTCTCTCTTTAACTTCTCTCACAAAAACTTAAGATTTTGTAGATATGTTTTTATTAAAATCTTCTCTGAATATCTTCAATACCATGCACCTTTCATATTGAATTATTTGAATCAAAAAAACAAACATACAAATAGTTAAATTGAATTGATTGGATCCATATCTATTCTGAATTTTACTTAGTGTACAAATAAATGGCCACAATGAGTCCATACAGACCTAAGACTTCAGCAAAAATCAATATTAGAATCATACCGACAAATAATCGTGGCTGTTGCGCCGTACCACGAACACCAGCATCACCGACAATACCAATTGCAAAACCAGCTGCCAGACCAGAAAATCCCACTGACAAACCGGCACCAAAGTGTAGGAAACCCTTATATTGACTGTACTCAGGTGTATTCTCAATGCTGCCACCAATCAAAACGGATACGACCAAACCATAAATGGCTATAATACCCGCCATGACCACCGGAATAATTGACTTCATTATAAGTTCTGGTCTCATAACTGCCATAGCTGCGATACCAGTTCCCGACTTTGCTGTACCATAGGCAGCTCCAAACGCGGAAAATATCATGCTAGCCACTGTTCCCATGCATCCAAAAAAAATTGCAACTGGTTCAGCGATTTCTTTATCACCCGCCATTTTTTATTATCTGAGGATGGAAATACAATACCATTATATATTCAATAATCTTTTTAATGTACAAAAATTTATACTTCTCCCTCACAACTTGGATAAATCAAGAAGAATATTATTGATTTTTATGTAACAAAAACGTCTCCAGTCGACAATCAAAATTGTTATGAGAAAAAAATATATATTCATTTGTCAGAAAGTATTTCTCATACCGTTTGGGTAAACTGATTTATATTTTTTAGTTAGGATAATAAGTTATATATTTTGATCTAAATCTAACTAGGTAATCTAATTGTTAAAGATGTTTCTCAGAAAATCCATCTAAATTGTTTTCATACTCATTCAATTAAATTTAATTGTGTCCCTTGTGGTCTTGTTACCTTCACTTCATATAAAACACACTGATTGGCCACATTGGCCTCACTTTAATTTAATTTTCGTTAAGTAAATTGCAGATACAAAACCACAATTTGACACTGTGTATGTTGCAAATGTACGAATATAAAAGTCTTGTATGTGAGTGACATGTGGTGAGAACAAGGCCTAAGAAAATGTGAGAAAGTTAAAATTAGGAAAGGACCTTCTACTAATTAAATCAAATAAACGCAATGCAGAGAGAGATTGATTCGATTTGAGGTAATTCCGAAAAAAAAAAGAAAATAAAACTGAATAAAATACAATTTAACAAAATAAGAACAGAAAAGCAATAGAAGAAAATGTATAAAAACTTTCATGAAAATTGTGTAACAAAATTTAACTTAGCTGAGTATTCCAAAATATTTGAGATATGAGAAAAAAAATATCACAAATATTAATAGATATTACCATATATCTTCAGATTTAGGATAGAATAGATTTTCCGAAACAGAGATAAAGTAATAAACAGTTCTGGTTTAAACATTATTCCATTTTTAAATAATAAAATTAATTTGGTCTGCTCCAACGAAGCACAGAAGAATTTCATGCCATTCATTATCATCTTGACCAGTCGCATTGGTCTAAATTACATCAAAGATCTAATTACCAATTTGTATCTTTTTATCTAGTACAATTCTCAATTCTCATCTAAGATTCTAAATACCATCTTAAAAACAATGTATTACCGCAAGATCTCATTCAGGGATTTCTTTATTAGCATCACCATTCTTTTTTGTGCTACTTAAGATAACAATTCTGCTCTTATCTGCAACTTCAATCTATGTTGAGGGAAAAGTACGTGGTCACTTTCTGCTCAGTTGAATTTGAAGTATCATTGCATCTGGTAACTCTTTTTTTTTTTTTTTTTGATAACTGACTGAGATTGTTAGTTCGTTCTATAAAAAGTTATTAGAAAAATAAAATGAGTCAAAATTCGGAAAAATTTTATTCAGGCTACAATTTTACTGCCATAAGGGAAAGAATGCGATGCAGATAAGTGAATAACTTTGTGTTGTTTATGATGAAGGTAATCTATCGAAAACTCATGTGAATGATGCACCACGCTCAGGTCGGTATATCACTGAGAAACTTATGGAAAATTTTGAGCAAAACGAAGTAGAACCATTTTTAAAGCGATTTGTAAAGGGTGCTGGAAAATGGATAACATATGAGACTGTTGTGCGAAAGCGGTGTTTGTTTCTTTATGACTACGTTAGACCAGACACGTACATACATATCTGATGACCCGGCAAAAATTAAGACTTTAAATGGGAATATTAAATGGATCCACAATATAGTCCCAAAATTACACAGGCAGATTATCATTTGTTCCGATCTCTGTAAGACTCTCCTCCTCGCTTAAAATTTTATCCAAGAGAGGCATGTGAAAATCACTTGTCGCAGTTTTTTATGTGAAACCCTAGAAATCCTACACAGATAGAGTAATGGCGGTAACCGAGTAATGGTCGAAAAAATGGTCGACCAAAATGGGCAATACATAATTTAATAAAATTTAATTGTAATATATAAATAAAATAAAATTAAAAAATAAATATCACCATTTTAATACTTGTCACTTTTTTCTACTCGATTATTGATAAAAAAAATTTATATGAGCTGCAAGCCTTGGCTCTTAAGACTAAATATGTAGTTTAAGAATTTATTTTTTAGCCTACTTCTTAATAATTAAAATAAAATTTATAATAAAAAAGTATCATGTTTTATTTGTTAAAAGGAGAAACTGTAAATTTATTGCTCTTCTAAACATAATCATCTAACTTTATCAGGTATTGGTGGATGTGGGCCATGCAGATTGTTTAATCTGCAATATTGTAAAAATTTTAAAAGTATCTAAGGCTTCAATGTATCAATTATAATACTTAATATTAACTTCGAGATCCACAGACTTCATAATATAAATCCAAAATTTCCATTTTCTTTCCAGTTTTCTTTACACAATTGTTTATAAATATTGTATATGAAAATATATCTTCTGCTCTTAGTGAAGTTTGAAATTGTAAGTTGTGTCATTCCCTTTAGTAACAACTGGCACTGCTGATCACAGCTGACCCAGATTCTAATGAATCAATACAAAATATAAATACATACTTTGAACAATATGTTTTAAAGATTGTCAAATCGGAGACCTACTACAATGTCTGGGATTGATATCCAATAATAAATTATAAATACTTAACAATAATTTTTCTACATTTCAATACTTATGATTCTTTAATATTTGCGTATATTTACGTATGCAAAACATTATGACGCATTTAGGTATATCATTCACAATATTTGTCGTGATATATTCCACTTATTCTCCATAACTTTGTGTACCTTATAGTAGTAGTATCTTAATGTTTCATCGTAGCCTAAATGTCAACACAACAAAACAAAGGATTTTAAAAGGACATTTTCATAGAAAAATATAGTTACATTGTTTTCATTTTATAAAAAACAAAAACTTTTACTACAATATTATAAAAATACATATTGTATTATAAGGAAGCTTTAAATTATGCAATATTTTTTTTATTTTACTTAAGTTTGGTTTTGTGTATGTGTGTGTGTGTGGTATCTGCCTACACAGATAAAAGTTCATGCATTCTATGCGTGGGCTCACATATGTTTGTATGTAACTATGTACATATGTAGATTGCAATGTGCATGATCACCTTGGTAACCTGATGCAGCTGACTGCTGCCACATATACTGTTACTATTACTACAACCAGCATTTCATACTTTATAATTTACATGCAAGTATCTATGTTTGTATCTGTCACTCTGTCACCTACACAATGTATGTAAGTAGTAGGAAAAAAGTTATCATTTCTTTTTGTGTTTTTGTTTCAAAATTCATCATACGTAACAATTACCTTTGTCATGAAAATATTGTATGAATGCAAAGTTATCAACATTATGTACTATAATTCTGTAAGTGCAATATGCTATTGCTTTCAACTCATAAATGTGTCTGCATATACCTACACAAATATAAAATCATATGTTGTCAAAATGATGATAATGATGTTGATAACAGCACAGCAGCAATGAAAATACTCTTTTAACAACTTTTGTGGCAATCGTAATACTTATTTATTTTTTGCGTCATACACTTTTAAGTGTTGCATACTTTTGTACGCTAAGCGTAGGTTTCATTCAATATTACTACTTTTGATATACTTAGGTTACCTATAAGTTTCCATAGAAATATTGTATTGTAGTATATTCCATATACGCAAGTTGAATAATTACGTTTGTGTTTTATAAATAAAGAATTCGTAAGGATTCCATAACAAATTACCTACACATTTTATGGATATGAAATAATAAAAGACTTGATAAGAAATTATTACCAGTGAATGTTAGATGGATTGAATTTACGTCATTGTACTAGCATTTGTATTTATTTTAATTTGATTTGGAAATAAATTTAAACCTTAACGAGATGCTATGCTAAAAAAAGGAAGGGAATATTTTTAGCATTTTGTATAGAAGAAAGATTGTTGTTAGTCTTGCGATTGTTTGTTGATTATGGAAAACATTTAGAATATATGAAATATTTTTTAGATAAATTTATATATAAGAGAATCGAGAATGAACTTTTTGATGTTGCTACTTATAAGTTGAAATGAATAAACAAAATAAAATAATGGCAATCTTTCGAGTAAACAAATAAATACAAAAGTTGAACCATATCCTTTTTCGTTTAAAAAGCTTAACTAATACAACTAAGACAAATTCTATTCTGATCTGTTAAGGCATCACTTATCAAAGACACGATATACCCCATCTCTCGAATACTTACATATAAGATAACCATGCAATGTTTCGGTGTGCAATGCACTCTTTTTCACACAACCACTAAGAAAATCTGAATAAATATAAAAATAATACTAATTTAGAGAGACCAAAGCATTTAAGTAGCTTGCCCTAGTAATTTTAGTATTATATATTGTTGTAGTTTTAAGATTTAGTAACTTTGAATTATTCACTCATAAAAGGCAAATCTTTATAAACACATTTAGATGATTTAAACTGTTGAGGCGAATATTTAGCCAAGCGTCCCTTAGACTGACGCTGCCATGCCGCTATCAACTGAATATATATTTAATTTGAAATTAATATTTTTTCACCATCACCACAAGCATTGACTGATGTCGATGTTTTCTTCCTTTCGAAAAGAAGTTATTTCATGAGTATTTCTTCTTCTTCTTCTTGATCACCTTCTTTTCCAACCGTCTAAGGGATCAATTGTGTCTCCTTGAACTCAAGAAAAGATTTAAGGGGGTATTCTAGTCTAGAAAATTGAAAAAATCGATTTTTTCTTTTTTTGTATATTTTCAAAGCTAAGACTTTCAAAAATACGCTCTTAAAAGGATTTTTCAAAATTCGAATTATTTTGGGAGATACAGCGGATTTTATGACGTGACATCTAAGCCGGCCGAGCGGAGTGATCACACAATGAACGGCAGACTTGAGGATTCATTCTTTCCAGAAATTCTTTTATATCCGACTCGAGCTCTTTATATAATAGATGTGTACTTTTAAATTTCCATATAAAAGCCAATATTATTATCCGAGTTATTCTACTGGAAATCTTTCTCAAACTTCAAACGCGTTTTTCTCAAAACTCCTTTTTTTGAGGTGGTTGACACGATATCTCAAGTTCTATCTGACCGATTCCTTTGAAATTTTGTGAGTATCTTCTTTATACATTTTTTTATCGTCTTACTCTTGGATTTTGAAAAATTTTAATTCCAAGTATTTTTAAAAAATTCGTAAAGGTCGAAAAACAGGGGTAAAAAAAAATTTTTTTTTTTCAAGTGGACGCCATTTTGTGAATTTTTTTTTTTATATTTATTTATTCTTACGGAATTAAAACAAAGATTTCAAACATTTATTTAGACTTATGGAATTAAATCACATTTAACGATTATTGACTATTATTTTAATTATTATTTACTGTCATATTGTTACCTACAGGATGCTACTATAATTACAAAAAAAAAGACTACTATAATCAAAAATCTTCTAGTTCGGTTTAAGAACATTGGCAAATTTAAAAGATTTTTTTCATTTCAAATGCCATACCAACTACCCTTCTTCTGATTTTGATGAAGTTATGACACATGTATGTAAGTTCACATAGGCGCTTTTCTATCTCATATTGAACTTTATTCAAAATATTAATTAATTGATTAAATTATCGCACAAAATGCTTTCTTCTGATCATGACGACGGAAAAATATGTACTTGAACTGAAAGTCTTTCAATTTCCTGTTGAATCAAGGTAATCTACGATTTCAATTGAGAATCTTCCCTTGTGGTCACGGAACATGCGATAATTGGATGCGAAACGCCACAACACGACCCAATGTTTGCTTTTAGCATACATAGACATAAAGCACATTCTTATCTTCACAGGGTAGCAGCAAATGATGCAATTAGCTCGGTGTCGGCTGCTGGTACAATAATTTTGGTAGCCTCGTTAGCGCCTTTGCTCAATAGATTATAGTTGTTGGTTACTTCAATAAATTCATAACCTTAGCAGGGCATCAGCATTTGCTTTAGGATTGACATCGTCAGCCATGTTGGAATATTGAATGCATTATTAGTTTCCTTTAATTTAATATAAAAATTACAATAAGCTTAAGCTTTACCTCAAAGAACAAGAAAACTAAGGGAGCACGAAATTTCTCATACATAAAAGCGCTTTTTTCAATATATTTGTGGCATGCAGTTCATATTCCTTTAATTAAGTAGTCAATGACGAAGTTAAAAATTCTAACAGAAATTCGGGTCAACCATGCCGTCAACCTAAACACTACAATAAATTATATTTAGATAGAAGGTAGAAGTGTTTGTCCTTTTTGCCGGCTGCTAGCATAATAAACCAAACCAAGAAAAAAAAAATTAACTTTGGCTATGCCGAAATTGTTATACTCTTCACACAACCGTAGAAAATGTTTTTACTTAAATTCCTGTGATTGACAATACAGCAATATTTCTGATTTGACTTATGTTTAGGGTAGCATTTCAACACCAAGACCGAAATATTTCTATGGAAGCTATAGGATCCAGTAATCCTAGAATCTTCAATATGATATAGTTACTGAATATAGTAGCTAAATTTAAATTCGTATATTGTCTTAGAATATAAATACTTTATAGGGTATCCAATGTCTCCTTCTGTCAGTTACAAACTAAATGACAAACTTATAATACTGTACACTGCGTTAAGAGTATAAAAAATGTTCTCCTTTTTCTCATTAAAGTGACATATTTAAAAAAAAAAAGATTTTATTATAATTTTTCATTTTCATTTGAATTTTTATTAGGAAAATTTAAATATCATTTTCCAACATTTGCTATTTATAACCAAAGAAACATAAACAAAAACTCATATTTATATTTTGCAGAGGAAATGCTTTGTAACAAAGAAACGTACAAAGTTTTAGCAACAAAATAGTAAAAGAAAAAACCATAATACAGAATCACGCAGCATCACGCAGCCGGAAATGTAGAAAATATAAATACAAAATAAAAAATTTTCACAAAAAAGAAATCAACGGAAACCTGAAACTATTTAACATTTTCATCTTTCAAAGTAGATGGCAAAGATTGTTTTACGTTTTGAGTTGGCAAGCGACAAGGTCAGGATATGCTAACTCTCTCTCTCTCTCTTCTCTCTCTCTGTACTTGTATGTCAAAGGAAAAATAATTTTCAATTTTTAATGAAGATGATGGCAACGAAGAGCTTATTAAAACGAACAGAACTTTTAAAAACAAAGTTTAAATCTCTGGAAATAGACGTAGCCTTATTCTCAACCTAGTGAATATGACATACACGACAGCAACAACAGCAAAAAGAATCCTTTTCATTCGTCTTCCTTCCCGATGGAAAAATAATTATCTTTTTAGTTATAAAACAAAGAAAACAACATCATTTCCTTTCGGAGTTCGTTTGAAATAACAAAACAAAAAAGAAAAAAAAAACTTTTTGCCTCACTTTGTTAACTCATTCAGTAATTGATATGTTGCACAACTTTTTAACTGGGTTATCAACTATCATAGATAGCATTGCATTACTTGGCCAAGTATGATTATGTACAGATTGGCTTATGCCAAGTTACAGTACTTTGGCCAATGAATGACAGAATGACCATGTCATGTTTATGTCAAATGATGTTAGTTTCATTTCTCATTTAAGGTTTTGAGTTTATGCAGAAAAAGTTTTTGAAAGGAAAACATTGGCACGTGGCAAAGTATCATGAAACTAGATTTTCCCTATTCCACTTTTTACAAGTCTCAAATGGAAGTTTATTTAGTGCAAATTGACTGCAGAAATAAAAGTTTTATTGGTTTTCAATTTTTTTTTTTTCTTTTTACGACTGTAACTCAGGATTTGATAATCAGTGTAGATGATGAAATAATAAATTTATAAAGAGATTAAATTACGATAATGTTGCTTGACTTTTTATATAGAAACTACCTCTTTCGATAATGGAAATTCCAACATATTATTTTTCTATGAAAAAAGACTTTCATTTAACAAATTTTAATAAAATAGCTCCAGAACTAAGAGACAAAGTTATAGTAGTCGAAAGAACAATCTCGACTCACACGATTTTCTATGAAAGGTTCATACCTTTCAATGCTGAAAGTAAATAAAAGAGTAAGATTTACTACTCTTAGGAATGATACTGAAATTTATGATACAATTGATCGAGTTTTGCACTACTTCCTCGAGGCTGCTACCTCATGTATCTGCTCTAAAGTTACCCCAGAATCAGCTTTTGGCATTGAAATCTCCACCTATAAAATACATTCTTCTTAGATTGCTAAAAAGTTCTTCAAAGTCTATTGTTGACGAATTTAGATGCGTGGGGAAGTATAATGAAGAGACGATTATTTCACCCCTACTAGATTTTATTAAATGTATTGTTCACCTCCCCACTTATTAATATAAGTTGTTTTGTTATTGTTTTGTATATAGTTTAATTTAATTTAATTTTTATGAATAACAGAATAAAGTTTGAAAAAAAAAAAAATAAATAAATCAATTGATCGGTTAACTAAACAGGGCGGCTAGGAGCTTGTCATGTAGATGTCACAGAGATGACAATGACACTAAAAAATGAAGGAAAATATGTATGAATAAGAAAATTGAAAACATTAACAGGAAAACCATGTTAAACAGATGACACAACTGGCTTGATGCTGATGATGATGATGATGATGATGATTTTGTTAAAGTAAATCTGATGTTTTCGCTTGTCGTAAAGAAATTTATCGGATATTCAATTAATTTTAACAATTCAATTTTCAACTGATTCAAAATTGATGAGGAAGCGACTACAATTGAAATAAAACACAACTAAAAACTCAAAGATGCTCAAGGACAAATTAAGGAAATGAAGAAAAAATGCAACTTACAGGGATTAAGGATTATTTCACAAATGAAGTGCAACTTTGAGAGAAAATTAATGGAAAAAAATAATGAATTGCAAATTAAGACATTCTAAATGAAATTTCAATTAGATTGAAGAAACTCAAACCTTTTATACCTTACAGCAAATTTTTGTATAAAAATATGTATACATAATAAAAGATGTTAGAATCTTCTAGTTTCATAGACTATAATAGTGTGAGTATTTTCCATGTGGAAGGAAAGAATCTAAATTATCTTTTAACTTTTTTATGCTTTTGTTTCACTGTTCCAATCTTCTGATTGAAGTGAATATGACAATTTCTTTGTGAAGGGAAGAGAAAATTAATGAGTTTTGTAATGATAAAATAAAAATAAAAAAAACTTTCAAAGAGAAATCGAACTGAATGAATGGCATACAAAAAACAAAAAAAAAAAGAAGAAACTAAGCAATTCAATGAAACTGAAAATCATTTTCTAAACTTTAAGAACTGAATTCAATTAAAAATTGTTGAACATTCACATAATTGATTTATTTTTCTTTTTTGACAGATTTTTCTACCATTGTAAATAAATAACTAATCCAAAATAGACGTTCAAAGATATTGATTAAATGATTAAGATGAATCACAAAAACATTTAAAAATTTTCTCAATTGATAAAATAGAAATTCTTTATTCTAATTATGGAGATATCATCTAATTATTGATTTTATGTTCAAGACTCAGAACCACAATAAGAGTCACTTTATTTTACTGATCCTAAAGGATTATTGAATTGGTTCAAAATGTTTATTAAAGAAACATTTTAAGCAAATAAAAGTCTTTTATAGAATAGTAGAAGAATAAAATGACTAAAACTGTAGAAATCATGAAAGATACACAATTCTCATGCTCCGGTGGATGACGTTATTGTTCAAGGCATTCATAGAAATCTACATCTAGAATCTTGTTGTAATCCTTTTTAAGATGGACACCAGTCAAGAAATACTAATAAAAACAAATTGCGCGTGTGCCATCGTCAACGTGATAGAAGTGAAACTTCTTAAAAACAGGCAGAGAGAGGTCATCTCAAAGTCAGTCGGTCTGTCCGTCCGTCTGTTTTTGGTTTCTTTGGTTTATCCACATAATTGTTGTTGTTTCGTTTACATTTGCCGTCCGTCTCTTTTGTACATAAATTAGATCATCAACGTATTTTTGTATGTTTCTCGTTCTCTTTTCTTCGTAAATTCGCTTGTTTTTGTTGTGGAAATGCAATCTCTTTTTTTTAGATATTTCCGGTAGATTTGTATTATCTGTTGGGATATGGCAATAGAAATACACATTCTGTGGAAATTTCAAGTCTCTACTTAGTGCGGTTCATGAGATACAGAATTAAAAAAACGTGACGATTTGTTCTTTTTCATTCAAATTTTTAGTATAAATTTTTAGCCAACCGCTAGAGAAGTTTCGCTTCAAAAAATCTGTACTTATAGTTGTTTCAAAAAAAAAAAAAAAAAACAAATAAATAAATAAAACAAAAAGTAGGCGAAATGAATACTGTTTTTGAACATTCATTTTCAGTTTATATTCATTTCATATTCTACACTTGAATTGAATTTTTCTCTTCATAATTTCAATTCTTCAACTGTTTATTATTTTTCTTAAACTAAAAACAAAAACAATAAAAATGAATCGCTACAGCCTTGGGCCTCTAGAAAGTTGTGATGTCATTGCCAAACTTGATCTTAAACCAGAACTATGTATCGATGAATACAAGCTATCGGTGGAATCGGAAAACAATTATGCGTAAGTTATTTTGTTGTTATACCTATATGTGGAGGGTGCATTTGGAAAATATATAGATGCTTGTGATAGTTTAATTTAATTTTACTAAAGAGGGGTTCTGGTTTCTATATGTCTTCTTTTGCTAAAGTCCTTGCACTTGGAGCAATTTTTTTTTGAGGATTGTATGGTACTCACCTTTGATATTCGCAGCCGGATACCAAAAACCCAGTATTGCCCAATACAGTTACAGTTATTGCTCTGTCACACTATGGTCTACCCTTTTCTTTAACTATTATTTTATGTGTTCCTTGGCTAGTCTACAGGATTGTTCGGGGCGCATGGTGCCTTTTTAAGGTAGATGATCAGTTTGTTCCCTGCCTTCGTTCAAGTTCTTTGTGACTTGGAGTCCATTGAAATTGTACAATTTTACTCCTACCCAGCGCTTCTTAAACTTAGCCATCCCAGAACAACTTTAATGTGACCACATAGGCTTGGCTGGCGGTTACATAGCATTCATGTAACCCAAATAATTTCCTGTGAAATGTTGCCTGTCACATAATCCGATGGACATTGTTTTAGGCTTTAAATTGTATCGAATTTAACAAAGGTTAAGCTATTGATTCGTCCATATAGTGTACCATAAACCTCAGTTTAGACACTGACAATTATAATGATAACTAATAAAATCTATATGTTATAGAAAACCACCAAATTGGGATGTCTCTACCGACTCGATTGAGATGCTGATGATTGAGAATAAACGCGAAAATGTTTCTTTTAAAAAATTACATAAAGAATTGATTCAACATAAGAAACGGGTTGCCAAAAATAATCTTCGTCGAGTTCACGTAATGTATGGATGGCAGGAGAAGTTACGCAAACGGTTTATACGAGTAAATGGTTTCATGAGAGATTGTATGGAGAAGAGATTAATAGCGGAGCATACGGCCAGGGATCAAAGTGCATTGCATCAAAGATTGACGAAAAATATCACTATTTTTAAAAAGAATATAGCTACATTATCAGAGTTTCGTGACGATTTAAAAGCAACTATCAAGGAATTCGAACCATACGAACGTCAAATAGAAGATGTCGTAAAAATGAGCAACTTTTACCAAGATCAAAGGGATTGTCTAAATCGTTGTGATGCTCTAAGTAAGTATATACTTAATAATAGATAAATCATGAATTTAATTGACACTGTTTTTTTGTTTTTCAGTGTTAGCACAGGTGGAAATATTTAAGTTCAAACAAGTAAAATTAAATGAAATTGAGGAAATGCGCAAACAAATGGCAAAGATAACAAATGAAGCGTTATTGACTATACTTGGTCTAAAGACCGATTTGACCCAACTAGAGCGTTCCTATGCCAATGCATTCGCTTTGCTCCGTAAGCAAGAACATTTATTAGAGAATGCAAAAAAAATCTGGGTTGATCGTACGTTGTGCAACGAGAAATCTGTCCTTGCTGTGAATTTGTTATACGATCTTCTACGCAAGCGTCATGGTATCATTTACTTTTAGCCATTTCGTTTTGAACACAAATGCATATATACTCATCTTAATTATTTGCAGAAAAATGGCGTGAGCCACAAACAACGAATGTTGAACAACAGATGAGTTTTATCAAAAACGAAATCGATATTCTCAAAGCATTACTCCTTGAACTAGACTGTACAGATAAAGAGGATGATAATCAAAATCAATCAAAAAGCAAGGCTGAGTTAGCGTACTGTTAATAAGCAGTGTATTTTATTTAACTAAAGCTTTTCTCTAAAGCTCGTATTATCACTTATTTTAATAACAAAACTATATTTTGAAAATGTAAACAAACACAAATTATAAAAAAAAATAGTTTACAATTCAAATCTGAAAGAGTTTTTACTACTACACTGAAGCTTCTTTTACAAAACCTTTAGTCATTCATTATTTTGAAGATGCTTATTTAAATCCATTCTGTCATTAAATTTATTATTTTATTCAGCTGAATTTATTATCATTTTAAAAGTGATCAACTTGCATAGCATACTGTACAAAATATTCTTGGTTCGATTGTTTTAATATCCATTCCTGGGTTTCTGGTCATATACAGATTTCTTGCCAATGGATTTACTAAAGCAAGGCAAACAAACTACCTCAAATCGATACTACAAAAAACATTCTAATATTAAATGCTCTTTTTTAGGGTTCCGGACCCAAAGGGTACCAAAAGTAACCCTATTGCAGAGACTTCGTTGTCCGTTCATCCGTCCGTCCGTCCGTCGGTCCTCTTGTCATATCTCATAAACCGCAAAAGCAAGAGTGTAAAAATTTTCACAGAATATGTAGTTCTATCCGGGCATCAGCAACAAATACTAAAACTACAATATTTTCAAAAACTTAAAGGGGTCCCCATACAAAAAACATTTTGGTTTGTATGGCAGCCATACGATCCAGTAATCCCACGATCTTGAAACTTGAACGGTTTGTGGTTATACATTAGAAACTTATATTGACGAAATTTCAGTTTGATCGGATTACTAGGGGGGTACCTACCATACAAACCCCCATTAAAATTCTGGTTCTTATTAGAAAAACTTTTTTGTTTTTTGTTCTATGGAACTCAATTTTAGAAACTGTAAGTTTCTGATATAGGCGGGGTACATCTGTTGGAATTAATCAAATCGGCCACCTAGGAGGGGTACCTCCCATACAAACCCACCATTAAAATTCAGGTTTTTATTCGAAAAACTCTTTTGGTTTTTGGACTATCAAACTGAAATTTAGTCACTATAAGTTTCTAATATAGGCGCGGTATATTTTTTGGAATCAGTCAAATCAATCTTCAATCTGGTACGGAACCCTCCTTGTATGAGTCTGACTCGCACTTGGCCCATTTCTTCATTATTTTTTAAACTTGCAATTACAAACCCTTTAACTTAAACCTTTTACAACCAAACCTATAAATTTAGCGACTGGATTTAATAAAATTTATCAGGAAAAGATAAGGAGTTTCTTACATATATAGAGTATTATTAATTGTATATAGCAGTGTTACATCTTTCACTGTACTAAGGGGTTCAAACTTTACCATATCTTTCGATTACTTAGTATATTACTAATCTACATATCACTAGAAAAAACAGATTAAGACAATTGCTTATTGTTTACTTTAAAATCAAAAATTAATTGCGTTTTTAACTAACATAATTATACCTTGACAAATAATCTCTTTTTAGCTCTATAAACTCTTAGTAGTAGCTTCGATGACTAGTTTATGGAGAGATTCGTCGGACTCCTTAAAATAGCCATCGACAGCAGCCGAGGAGGCTCTTCATTGTTGACAGATCTATTACCAGTGAGATATTTCTTTAAGTTTAGAAAAAGAAAATAGTCCGAATTGGTTGAATGAGAAAGTTAATCAAACTTTAATTTGTAGATTAAACCAAATTTTCGTTTTTTGCCAAATGAAACTGTTTTCTTCTTGATTTCATCACATAAACTCTGCAAAAAATTTGCATAATAAGTACTTGCCGTTGATTGTTTTTCATTTCTGAAGATAATCATTGAAAAATATCTCATGTGCACTGTCTTTGCGTTATTAAGTGACAATTCTCTCGTTTTAGTCCATTGTTTCAACTATTTCTTCATCCCAGTTGTACAGTAATGGACCCATGTTTCATTAATAGTTAATAGTTATTAATGAAACATACTTTAATGATGTGAAACTTCCCCAAATATACTCAAGACACTGTTTTTCTTCCATTGTGAGTAATCGTAACAGCCATCTTGTGAACAACTATCTCATATCCAAATTTACAGACAAAATGAAACATTCAGTACTTTTCGAAATGCCTACCTCTCTATCAGCTGGCTCATGTACCTTCAGTTGACAGTCATCTAACATCATTTTGTAGATTTTCTACGCAATTTCTGCTGTGGTCATCTCATTTGGTCGATCATTGCTATGTTCATCTAGGCAGCTCTTACAGTCTCATTGAAATTCTGCCACCCAATATTTTACTATTGTAAACAAAGGAACAGACTCCCCCAGAGTGAAATCTAGGTTCGCTGTGATATTGGTTGGACTGAGGCCATTCAAATGAAAGTATTGTATCACATAACGATGATCAATAAATCCATTTTCACAAATTCACTGAGAGGTTTCACTGTTGATGACTGCCAGACAGATACCACGCTGCGTAGCACCGTTCGAATGGGAAACTTCAGCTTTATAATGTTTGAACTTTCTGCCATGGATATTATCTAATTTTACAAGCCCTCTCTAGTCCAAAAAAAAAAACAAAAATTTATAATTGTACCTTGTTAAATATGTACATGAATTTTAAGATCTCTAGGCTAAACTAGTAAACTTCAACTTGGGACACAATATGACCGTTGCAATTTAAACATTCCATCAAAAATAAATTTCAGTTTTCTATATTTTAAATTAAAATAATTGTGCAAAAATACTACTCAAATAACCCAATGTACAACAATAAATACTCGTATGTATTGTGCAATAAAAGAAAAAGTTTAAACTTAAAACTTGAGCTCTCGAGTTTTTCCCAAAACTAAATTTAGTATGCCTTCGGTGGCGGTGGCGGTCAAACTTATTCTGCATAATCTACAATATACTACTACAGTATCCTTCATCTAAATATGAATACAAAGCTTTATCCTTTTTTTTTTTTTTTTGCACTCTTAATTTGTTAGTTTGTTACAAAGTGCAAGCCACAAAACAAGTCTAAAATTATTTATAGTTAAAAAGTTTTTAACTTAATTGGTGTGCTTCTGGATGCTGGTGGATTTGGACTTGGGGTCGGTCGGTGGTCAAGTGCTATAGACAAATTTACTTATGCTGGCGACAATCAAAGAGAGAGCACAAAGTACTCGTTGTAGAGTAAAGATCCGCCTATGGCCATAACAAGATTATTAAGTTTCATAGCAATTTGGTTAGAGAAAACTTTATGGGAAAAAAAATTTTAAAAAAAATAAATCAAATAAAATAACAGTACACAATGTAATAAGATAAGTATTTTTAGCTAAACATTTCTTCTGTTTATTTTTTCTTTTTTTTTATGTTGTTGTCAAATATTTTTGACAAATGGTGACAAGAAAATGTTTCAAATAAAACGGAAGCCTTATTCAAACCATCAAACTAAAAATATTATTGTACGAAAGGGAAGTGAGAAAGTCATTTGAGTGTTGCCAATTTGTCGGAAGGAAATCCCACTTTGAGTGTCATTTTCCGCTATCAGTTGAGATTTTTTTCCAGTTTGATTTTGAAGCTCTTTATTGGCCGACACTTTGTTGGCCAACACTTTTCGTTTTACAAATTGCAACATTGTTTGGCTTGTAAAAGTACCGGAAATGTTAAACCCAAACTCTCACCCATGCATGAATGAACGACGAACGAACCCCGCCTAAGGAAGAAGCCAACGTTAAAGTGAGAATGACTTCATATTGTCGTGTCTGTTGCAGTTATTGGTGGCGCACGGAGTATGGGAATATGGAACCGTGTTGAACGTGATGTGGTTTAATTTTTGAAACTCACACCGGAATTGTACTCGTGTTATTGTCGTTGTTGTTGTGAGTTTTGTGAGATACTTGCGTGGTTGTTATTTGTTTTTTGTTTTCATAGTGAAAATTAATAGAAAAATCGTGTGCATGAAATTTCCTATCGACGTGATAAACGTGTCCTAATTACTTGACCAGAAAATGTGAGTTTTATGCAAGAAGGGAAATTAAAAGTAGAAAAGTGGCAAAACTAATTTGATTTGTGGCTATTCAATTAATTTTTTATTTTTTTTTTTTGTTTTTTGTACATAGTGAAAAGACTTGTATGAGTATGTACTTAATATAAGCTCAAGGATTATTTATAAAATATTGAAACCATAAAAAAGCAAAAAATATAATAAGTAGAAACCATTAATTTTTTTTATAATTTTTCCTTCTTAAATTATGTATCAGGAAAACAAAAAACTTAAAGGCAATTGGTAATGAAGTCGTCTTTGTGACTCACATCTTTTTGGTGATTCCAGAAGGAACTAAGTATACTCCTTCTCGAGGATTGATTGATCTTGTCGTGTTGAAGAGGTTCATTAAGTGCACTGATTCTGAAAGCGATGCCAACGCTAGCGTAGGGCCTTCCAAGTAAGGTCTATGACAAATATCGTCCAAAAGTAATGAGTACCTTCGGAACTGCTGAAAACGGAAATGGATATAAGATCTTCAATATTCGTAATCGATTAGGTAAATATAGAAGACTGCACCAGAAAATATAAAAAATGTGATCCGCTGGTTATAACAGTGAATACATGCACCTACTGACTCGCAGGGTACAAAGTCGCTGCCAGAAACTAGTATTTTTATAATATAATATTGTATTTAATATTGCATAACATTCTTATTTATTTGAAAATTGTAGTTGAACAACAGTTCAGGTTGACTTAGTCTGTAAAAGGATGAGTAAATACCATCAAACCATATGGGTTTCACTTTCTAGGGGCGACAAATACAGGAATCTCTTCAACTTCATAGAAGGACAGTCACGGAAAATGTAGACACGGTTATTAGCTCCATGCTTTTATTACTTTATTTATAATTTTCTTACTACAATAATAAAATAATAAAAATGATCAATGAACTGAAATTCTCAGAAATCTAAGCAAATCTCTTAATAGATTAGTGCAATTTTGTTGAGATTTTTTCGTGGTTCTACTGAAATAATATGGATCACTAAGAATATGTCTTTTTCTTGATTTTATATGGTTATTCCTATAAAAATCTAAAAGGTTAAAGAAGAAATTTAGGTAGCCAATTCTTTGCCAAAGGATCGCAAAACAATCGTTTTTTGGTTTGCCCAGAAATGCTAATTATTCAGTTTATAAGTGGAAAACATCACTCTAGGGTAAACTAATAAATCGTCTGACATTGACAACCGATTAACTTGAAATTTATTCGTTAGTTTGGTTTCGAAAATAATAAATACATATTAATTTTTATATCAATTTAAACACTTAATTTTAGAAAGCCCAGGTGACTTTAACCAAAATATTTTGAATCTTAAATTTTTATTTGTATTACACAACTTTGGTTTCGTTAAATAGAATTTTGTATTTTTTTCGAACAAAAACAAAACAAACAAAAAAAAAAAGAAAAGGTGGAAATTATTTCTAAATGGTTTTGTTAACCACATGTAAATAAATTAGTTCCGAATTGATTATAAAAAGTAATTAATTAAATATAACACACCACAGACAATATAGCAAATGCTTTACGCCTCAACTAAACTGGAGAGTGTTTTTGAATGAATGAGTGAATTAAATTCTGTTCGAGTCCAGACGAAAATGCATTTATAGTAATGAATAATTAATTAGTTTATAGCGCAAGTGTAAAAATGAGCAATCATCACACAACACAAGCGAGCAAGGTCAAATCACAAATATGTACATACAAATACTTACACAAAAACACTCACCCACTATTACACATTTGAGTGGTATGACTATGCAAATACTAGTAAGCAAATGTAACTGAGTCTGTGCCTGTGTCTGTATGTAAAGCACTACAAAAATGCCTCAAGGATGCAAATTATATACAGAAATGCAAAAATTAGTTTAAAAACAAATAAGAAACACTAACAGCATTGGTAACTTGGGATGAGGCTTGTGAATGTAGGAGGAGAACATATTGCTGATGAGGCAGTTGCATTGCAAACTTGCCAAAATGGGGCTGACTGACTGACTGCAAGTGCCACAAAATGCAACAAATTGAGTTGCGAAAATTTTGCATTTTATATCTTCCGTTTTTCAACATCTTCATCAGCATCGTCATTGCAATGTGCGAGTATAAGACTAAAATACTCGTATAGATGCATTCTAAGTGAATCTTGTAACGCGCACTTAAATGTATAAAACTGTGTTCAAGTGTTTTTGGAGTTGTAAAGACACCGCTTATCTTAATTGAAATTAACATTTAAGAGGCAAACATGACTTGAAAAAGCAAAACTTAAAATAAATTTCAAAATACAAGGATTACGCAGTGAAATATCTTATAATATTTACTCCCAATTTCCATTACAAAACGTACAATATTGCTGAGGGCAATTATAAAATTGTATTAAGTGATATTTTAGTTATAAAGTCTTCAACTATGTTACTATAAAAATATACTAACAAACTATAATCAAAATAAAATATGACTTTAATGGATAAATTAAGAAGAGAATGAAAATTATTATAGTCATGTATGTAGGATCTGGCAAGGAGACTAGGAGCGGATTGTCCTACATGGCAACGCTATAATATAAGAACTACTGAGCGCGCGAGAGTGACTGTTGATCGTTAGGGTGAGTTAGTCGCTCACGTTCGTTGTTTGAGTAAGGACGCAGTCGCTCGCGTTCGCTTCTATTAATAAGTTATGTGAATAGAGAGAAACATTCTAAATAAATATAGTTTATCGTTAAATAAACTACTTTAATAAAACTGTTATAAGATAAGATATTATTTAGCTATGTGTACTTATATAATAAATAAATAAAGATATAATAAATAAATAAATCTTACAAATTGGGGGCTCAACCGGGATAAGAACTAATTCAAATATTGGATTACTACAAATTGGGGGCTCAACCGAAATATTAAGAAGAAGGAATTGACTGAGGCGTGAGCGAGGCAGGCGTGTGTGTGCGGTGCATGTGTTGAGAGCGAGTGGCGTCTGGCGTTCGAGAAGCTTCATCAAGGCGACAAAGTGACGTGGTAAAGTACAAACTGTTACGTTTGTCATACGATCGGCTGAAGAACAGTGGTGTGTGTTGGAGGGCAAGAAACGGAACAGCATAGTGGGACTATTTGTTCTCGTTAAGAATGCAGCTCAACAACATCAACTGTTGGCAGCGGCGAGGCAGAGTAGCGTCAAGACTAGCCGCAGAGGCAGAGCAGATCAACTGTTGGCAGCGGAGAGGCAGAGTAGCGTCAAGACCAGCAGCAGAGGCAGAGCAGATCAACAACAGCAGCGGAGAGGCAGAGCAGCGTCAAGATCAGCAGCAGAGGCAACAACGACGCAGGACAATAAAAAAAAACACGCCAGTGACAAAGTGGTATTGGTGACGCGCAGAATTTTGGCGCCGATTGACCAAGAGCGAACGGTGATACGAAAAGAGACAAACCGATAGCAGCAGACAATTTTGAGGATCAGAAAATCATCGTGGCGACAGTGTGGTGCTTAACATAAAGGCGTCAGTTGTGGTGACAGCTGAAAAGACGACGGCAAAGGCAGCGGCTGATTTGTGCGTTGTGAGAGCTGAGTAGCAACGAGACGTGAACGTCGTAGATGACAGCAGTGGTTGCAGTGAAAGGCGTCGTAGAGACGGGAACCTCGAAATTGGTTGTTTAGCGACAGAAGAGCGGTTCAGTTGTGGTGACAGCTGAAAAGACGACGGCAAAGGCAGCGGCTGATTTGTGCGTTGTGAGAGCTGAGTAGCAACGAGACGTGAACGTCGTAGATGACAGCAGTGGTAGCAGTGAAAAGGCGTCGTAGAGACGGGAACTTCGAAATTGGTTGGTACGTTTTAAAAATGGTAAATATACTAACATAGGTGAATTAAGAATAAGAAAAGTTAATTAGAAAAGTAACATAAGTCTTAAGGTAATTTAAGAATATTAATTTGTAAAATGGAACTTGACCAGATCCTTGCACTTCGAGTTGATGGGCTGCGGAAAAAATTGTCTGAGTTGGGATTGGTGACGCAAGGTAGGAAAAGGGACTTACAGAATAGATTGCTTACTCACTTCGGTATTCAGGATGAGGATGAGGAAGAAGTTGAGGAAGATGAAGTGTCTGTAGTAACAGCGTTAAATGGTTTGAGTGGGGATATACAGAATAGGTCCTGGTTCACATTGAAAGATGTAGAAGGAAGTGTGTCGCAGTTCTCTGGCTCTAATGTTCCTGACGTCAATCAGTGGATAGAAGAGTTAGAGGAATGTGCGATAACAGTTCAATGGAGCCAATTGCAATTATTTATCTATGCAAAACAGTTGTTGACAGGAGCGGCAAAGTTGTTTGTGAGGAGTCAAAGAAATGTTCGGGATTGGAGTACTTTAAAAAGGGAATTACAACCGAGAGTTTCAAGTAAAAATATCAGCAGCGACTGTGCATAGGAGATTGAGTCAGCGACAGCAAGGAAAGGGAGAAACTTTACAGGAATTTTTATATGCATTGATGGATATCGCCCGACCAATAGAAATAGATGAAGAGAGTTTAATAGAGTATTTCGTGGAAGGGGTACCTGATTCAAAAGCAAACAAGATTATGTTGTATCAGGCCAGAAACATCAAGGAGTTGAAGGTCCAAATTGAAGTGTATAACAGATCACGACATTCAACTAAGCCAGCCTATCGAAATGAGCACAAAGCTGAGAGAGCCACAGATAGAGTGAGAGATAAGGTATCAAGTACAGGAAAAGAGAAAAGGTGTTTTAGCTGTGGAGATGCATCACATATGAAGAAGGACTGTACCAAGAAAAACTTCACATGCTTTAGATGCGGGCAAACAGGTCACCGGGCGGCAAACTGTAGAGTTGAAGTATTAGTAAAAACAGAAAAGAATACAAACATTATTCAGGAGGACATGGTAAGGTGTAAGGCCATCAAGTTTATTCACCTCATCTGGACTAGAGCTGAAAGAAATATGTTATTACACGGTAAAGTTTAGAGGTCTTGTAGATACTGGAGCAGATTTATGTTTAATACGACAAAGTGTGTTTTTGAAACTTGGGAATCTACCTTTGACGGGGTCAGGAAGAAGTCTGACTGGAATCGGAGAAAGCCAGATAGTCACGTTGGGTAGTTGCAAGATAAAGGTAAAGATAGATGGTATCTGTATGCAGTTAGAGTTTCATGTAATTTCAGACGAGGATATTGGGTTTGATGCCATATTGGGAAGAACAATTTTGGAAAATGTCGATATGAGAATTACAAAAGAAGGAACGAAATTCTTATGTAAGGAAAATGAAGGGAACAAGCAAACAGTAGGAAGTAGTTCATGTCAAGAACTGGTACTAGAGTTAGACAGCATATGTACATTGACGGTAGAGAAAAAAGGAAACAGCATCAATTCAGATTCATCTCAATTAAGTGAACAGCAAGGGGGCCATGTGAAAACATTTAATTGAAAAGCATGTGCCGATAAGGAAGCTGAATGCTCCTGAGGAAATGAAAATATTGTTGACGGATGAGATGGCTATATTTCAGCATCCCAGAAGTTTACCTTATTTTGACCAAAAGGTTGTTGATGACCAAGTTCAAGAGGGGTTGAAGGAAAAGTTTATACAACCAAGTATGTCTGAGTGCGCAGCCCCAATAGTATTAGTGGCAGAGAGGAACAGGAAGAAACGGTTATGCTGTGATCTCTCTAATTCACCAGCATTAGTTACTCGGTCCATAGTGGCAGTATTAAGAGAGTTAATTACTGACGATGATGCAATTGTGTACATGGATGATGTAATCATACCTAGTAATGATACTGAAGGGGGTTTACAGAAATTGACACGGGTACTTAAGGAGGAAACAAGGAATGGTTTGAGATTGACTTGGGACAAGTGTCAGTGGTTGCGGGGAAAAGTGAAGTTAAAAGGAAAATATTTAGGAGCATACAATGTAGTCGCGAGGAAGAAACATGGGCGGGATGAGATGTTGAAAAGATCGGCAATGGAGAGGGTCCGTGTAGAACATCGACTGTAGCAGAGTATATGAAGCCTTGGGGTAACCGATTCGAGACGAATGGTTCGTCAGGAGGGCCGAATGTAGGATCTGGCAAGGAGACTAGGAGCGGATTGTCCTACATGGCAACGCTATAATATAAGAACTACTGAGCGCGCGAGAGTGACTGTTGATCGTTAGGGTGAGTTAGTCGCTCACGTTCGTTGTTTGAGTAAGGACGCAGTCGCTCGCGTTCGCTTCTATTAATAAGTTATGTGAATAGAGAGAAACATTCTAAATAAATATAGTTTATCGTTAAATAAACTACTTTAATAAAACTGTTATAAGATAAGATATTATTTAGCTATGTGTACTTATATAATAAATAAATAAAGATATAATAAATAATAAATCTTACATGTATTTGGTATATTAATTGTAATTTCATTTCTAAGTCCAATTACCAAGAAATTTGGCACTAAAGTGGTTTACGAGCGGGCCACTGTACTACCAAACAAACAACTACACCGAGTAATAAACCATATTTTCCGAGCGTTTGACTCAAAAAAATTTTGTACTCGTAATGCTGTGTTCCTCGATTTCGAGCAGGCATTTCTGTCCTTCACAGTACTTAGGACTCAATCTAACTTACCTGAAGGGATGACTTTTCAGCGTCAAATGGCGAACTGTTCTATCAGACATTTACCCCGTCCTGGCTTGGGTTTCCCAAGGTAGTTTTTTGCACCCAATTCTCTCTTCTTTATTTTTAGCAGATATGCCAATCTGATGGGTTGTGCATCAACCCAAACAAAATTATGTAGACCATCTAAATCTGAAATGATAGTGTTCCCAAACTCTGGTTCCATTTGAGTAATTGTCAGAATAAAAGTAAATTTTTCTTTTCTTGTTTGAAAGAACAACTTTAGTTAAAAAATAAAACATAATTTTTGTTTTCCTTTCTTCTATAAAAAACTAAGATATTTTTAAATAAGGAAAAATATAAACTTATTTAAATTGATATAAATATACTCGTATTATATTATTTTCTAGAAACAAAATAGGGAATTGTCTTTATTAATACACGCTTTAGACGCCTAGAATATTTAATTTCGAACAAGCTGTTTACTTCACCATAACCTGAGACAAATTGCATATCTTAAAAAAGTTTTACCATCTTTGCCAAATAAACAAATCATTAAACACAGCTGAACACACTGAAAGGACACTATCTTCCTGGAAGGTTGTCAACACTAAACAGAAAGATTCACTTTAAAGTTTCGTGGAACCAGACTACCTACCCAATTCTACTTTAAAAACATTTCATGAAATTGATATTCAACATGGTTAAAAGTGCAAGTTAATGGCTTTTATTCTATGTTGACACGATACTGCCCTAATTTACCTGTGATGCAGTCAAAGTTTTTATGACGTTATGCCACTGTTCACTTGGACAAATATTGAATTTTATATATATTTGTGGTATTTGATAGTGTTTTGTTTTTAACTGAGGTATATTACCAATTCTACAATATATCAAGCACCTCTGTGCTACTTAAATGAGTAAGATGTTTTTTTGTATCTTTGCACAAAACTTTATCATGTGAATAAAATATAATGGTTTTCTTTTTATCGAAAGCTAAAGAATTTAGTTCCCATTTGTTGCAATTCACTCTATCGACTAATGAAACATTTCTTAAGCTCTTACCGAAATATTATGTGCTAAGAACAAATCTAAACAAAGAGATATTCAAAAATGCATAAGATAGGCAAACTTTTGCCTGAATACCAATAAAGTATCGACAATTCAAAAGATAGGCAAACTTTTACTATATCGATAAACTATAATCTAACTTTTTAAAGAACAATGAATAGAAGAGTGAAACTTTTAAGCATGAAATTTCTTTTCTATTGAAAAAATCGAAACCAATATGCATGAAATGAGAAGAGTTTCTTATTTGTCTATCCTAAAGCTTTTGACTTTTCCACGAAACATAAATCACACAAAAACCCCATTAAAAAAAAAATAGCACATCAAACATTACGAGATAAAAGTGAAAGGATTTCACCACATAATAAAGATGTCCATCAAGTCCAATAACCAAAGAAAATAGGACATAAAACAAAATGATGTAACTGCCGACCAAACTCTTTACTTGTATGCAAAATTCCATTTTGAATTTCTCTTTTATGATGACAAAAATTCCTTGTATCTTCAGCAAAAGAAAAAGCATGAAAATCAAAACAAAAAACTCACACGTCATGTTCTATTAACCAAAATAAAAAAAAGTAAGTACCATAAACCTGACTTTGGTCCTTTTTATCACTTATAAAACAGAATACTGAGCAAAATCCAAAGGTCTTTTGTCTTAAGAATGATTTTCGCATCAACTGATGGAATATCTTTGGGTTTTGTTGATGACTACTTACTTTCTATGGTTGCAAAAGCAACAAATAAATAAATGAAAGCACTACTAACAAAAAATGTTATCATTAAAGTATAATAATAAAGTATGTTAAAACACAATCATAATCGAATGCAACGTTGTAACAAAATTTTAGAGCAATCGATAAAATACTTTTCGAGTTTACTGGTCACATACAAATGAACATTAAGGCTGATTTAAAAAGACCGGTACCACTTTTCAAAAATACCATTAGATTGCGGATGATAACTTGCTGTTGCTTTGTTCGATGTAGAATTATGTCGTGAACAAAATTACATCACGGATGATCTTTTGTCATATATACAAGCAAAAACACATTTACGTTTAAAGTCCAAAACTCCACCCGATTAAAACTGCCTTGCATTCAAGTACAATCAAGTTGAAGATTATAGTCTGAATTTTTAAAATTTAAAAGAAAAATAAAAGGAAGATTGTTTCTCTCTGGAAAAATTAAACTTTCTAATAAGGGATAACCGCCAGAGCAATTAAAAATTTTGCTTGGCAAATATACTCGTATTTCAGATTCAAAGTATTTCCTATCCATCATGAGGAATTACAATTCATGCTTCAAAATATCGTCATCTGCGCTGAAATCATATCAGCTCAACTCAAGTGAGAGGCAAAATGTATCATAAAGATTCCCTTTTTCCGTTTCCAGACATAAATTTCTTCAAATATATTTCATCGGTAACTATGACGAACCTGGACGATAACAACCGATGAAAACTTTGAAAACAGTGAAGAAGACTATTATGCAGAATCGGCAAATTACTATTAGAGCAGTTGCTAACGATGTCAGTATTTCGAGTGACTCATGCCATGCAATTTTTCCAGATGCTTTGGGAATGAAACGTGTGCCAGCGAAGTTTGATTCGAAATTGTTAAATTTTGAGCAAAAGAAATGTCGCATGAGCATCGCTCAGGAGCAGTTGATTGACGTTAACGAGGATCAAAAATTGCTGAAAAGTGTCATAACTGTTGACGGAACATGGGTACATAGTTATGACGTCGGAAAAGAATTTAATACATATTCTTTGATCAATTTTTTTTTTTTTTGGAATAGTTAAAAATGGAAGACTAGCCAAAACACGTCCTAGTTTTGTACCTATTTATAAAAAAAAACCTAATAATGCAAAATGGCTGACAATGACCACATATGTTGGGGATATACATGTATGTACTGACATAGCAAAAAGTCGCAATACTTTTTGAAAAAACCTCGTACACTCTGGAATTTCAGTGGACTTCAAAAATTTCAATCGTGTCGTAACACCAAATTAAATGATGCCATTTAATAAGAATGAAGATTCAATATACCAAGTATATATAGGCAAAGTGACAATCGTTATAGTCGGAAATCAATTTCAACATAGAAACATTGTTCTTTATCGGAGAAATGATCTACTGATAAAAGTTGCAGAAACTCATCGATCAGCTGCAATATCCAGTCGATTTATCGAATGGTGCAGTCAGTGGTGAAGACATATTTATAATGGAGTAAATGGCTTCCATTTTGATAATATTGAATTCCAATTCTATTGTAATTCCAAATTAAGACGGCAATTTATACATGCCTTATTTTGTATGCCCCTTGGCCATAGTTTTTCACAATAACATTCAAAGGTACAATATTAAAATTAAGAAAAATGTATGTTTGAAAAATGAAACGAGCGATTAAAGAATCAATCAAGCATTGGGAAACAGGCCTGAAAACTAAGTGATCAAACTTGTTTGCCCAAAATACACGAGCGTATGGAAGCAACACTGGAATTTCCAGTCTGAAAATAGTTCAAAACAGATAAGCAAAGTAGAGCAAGACAGGAAATCATTCTAGTCTCATAATACTCATAACGTAATAATATAACATAATAACTCATAACGGTTTTTCTTAAACAGACGAGTAATGGAAAGCAATAATGAAAATTATTTTATCTGAGGTTGCACTTGCTCGTTGAATTCAAAGAATCACCTACCTGAATGAAATGTACTCGCATACTCTCTGCTTTAACTTATTAAAAAGAAATGTATCTGAGTCAAGATGTCGCAAGTAGCATGATGTATAATATTAAAGTATTAAAAGACCTTTAAAGTAAATACTTAAATATATAGTCTTTTATTTATCCATTATGGAACATATATAACTTATCAGTTTCAATGTATCAGCATGAAAAGATCGAATGCCTTGTGCGAGTTTATCCGAAGCCATTTCATCTTTATTTAGTTCCCAACGAAATTTGCTTTCATTTATTTTTAATTTTTCGATTTTTTGTTCTTTGGCTTTGGCCGGACATAGTTGCGTCTGTAATTCACATTTTTCATCTTGAAGTTCTTGCATAAGTTTTGGACTTATTGTCAATAAATCACTGCCAGCGAGTGCCTTAATTTGTTCCTTGTTCCTAAATGATGCAGGCATAACTTCAGTTTTATAATCGAATTTCTTGAAATAATTGTAAATCTGTGTTGCCGACATAACACCGGGATCTTTCAAAGGATCGTCATACTTCTTGACCCCGGTCTTGGCCGCATACCAATCATAAATGCGACCAACAAATGGTGAAATGAGAGTCACCCTAGCTTCGGCACAAGCAGCTGCCTGCATAAGAGAGAATATCAAAGTCATATTGCACTTTATATTGTGTTCTTTCTCGAGAATGTCGGCAGCTCTTATGCATTCCCAGGTTGCGGCCAACTTTATCAGTACTCGTTCTTTCTCTATTCCAAGTTGTTCATATAACTCGATTAGTTTAATAGCCTTTGCCAAACTTGCTTTTGTATCGAACGATAAACTTGCATCAACTTCGGTGGACACCCGACCTGGTATTAATTTTAATATTTCAGTGCCAAATCTCACATTGATATAATCTCTTGTCGCAATGAGCTGTTTAATTTTACTGCCACATTGACACTTTCCAAAATCAATGGCACTTTGTGTTATTTCAGCATAACGATCCATTTTTGAAGCGGCAAGTATCAACGATGGGTTTGTTGTAGCATCGGCAGTATCATATTTCTGAAGTTCATTAAAATCACCTGTGTCGGCAGAAATTATTGAAATTTCCTTCAACTGATCAAGAACTGATGAATTTTCACGCCATGGAATGAATTTCTGTGCTAATTTAATGATTTTTTTATTTCTTAATACTGGAATTTGAAGCATTTCAAATTTATATAAATGTAAATTGCATTTTAATACAATTGGCTTTTATTTTTTTAATAACAAAAGGAATAAAATTAATATTGACAATTTTTTAGAGATTATAATACATTTTCCTAAAATAAAGTAAATTGAAAATCAAATCAAATTTGAACAGCCACCTTAATTATTTATTTTTAAATGAATTTCAAGTCCTTTCCATGACCCAAATTATGTACCAATAGGTCAAGCAATTCTATGAAACAATAGTACTTATAAAATGAAGAGATAGAAAATTCGCGAAAATCTTTTCAATTTTATAAACTAAATATTCAAACTTAAAACATAAGAAAGTATTGTAACTGAGATGATTATGGGTGACTCATGAACTGACCTGCTATGCAGTGCCAACAAACACTATTGAAGCTTTTTCAGAGGTATGTATGCCTTCTATAGATTCAATATCCTCGAAATTGTTGTAATCCAATTTTAAATTCTAACTGTTATTAACTGAAATTTAAAAATAAGGTCTTTGTTTGCAAACAACTCTTAAATATCCTGGATTGCCATATCTTTGAAGCCTTCTTACCCTCAAGAGAATGAAGAACTTATAAAATTTCATCTAGTCTACTTTGTGGCAATTGAAGCACGTGGCTTTCAAACTTTCCTCTGATATCAATACAATATTGACATCTTAAGCTCCTTTTAAGATAAATTTGCCAACTGAACGCAGTCTTTAATGAAATATTTCTTTCAGCCACTCACATCACATCAAGAGAATATTATGTTCAAAATCCATCGTAAAGAACAACATGTGTGTAGTCTCTCATTCTAGTTATTTGTCATTCTAATAAAATATTGACTTTACTTTTTAAAATCTCACCTTTGACTTAGGTTAGTACTTTTCTTATATTTTTCAATTATATGTGCGCTTAGTAAGCACACTGGACAGGATATTTCTGAGTAATTTCAACCACAACCCAGGACAAGCTTAACGTGATGCTTGAATCAAGTTGTTGAATGGAAAAGCCACGTTTTATAACTGTCTAAATGTCATGAAAAGGATTTTTCATGGTGACATCATTGCAAAATTCCCATTTGCTTCTTTATGTTCTCACAGCTTGGATTATGAAAAGACAAAAACAACAAGTAAACAAGTGCACTTACCAAATAAGTATAAAAGTGTTTAGAATTTATGCCAAAAATATTTTGTTCATATTATACTTGGTCACATTTTTAATGAGGATTTGTATTACGGCTTTCATGAATTCTGAAAAATCCATAAATTGAAGTAAAAATAAAATAAAGAAATTACTTTCGTTCCACTGAATCTTACATACCATTCCAGTCCTATCTGGAAGAAAAATTATGGTAGCGCAATTTATGTGAGACCTTGTAAGTCGTTTCGTGAAGTTTTATTTAGTATACAAAAGTTTTTCATACAAAAACTCTTAATTGTTTTACTTAAACTAATATTGTAGTTTGGTGGAAAAATGTTTTCAGAAAATGAGAGTCATGTTTGATTAATAATAACTTCGTTTCATATAACAAATGAACTTTATTTCATTACATATTTTCCATTGTTTCCATAATCCCGTCTTTGAAGAATTTCGAGAGTTTCTGATCAAAATAATGGCACAATAACGTTTTATAGTCGTCATTCATTCATTGTTACGCCACCAAGATAATTCTGCATAGAATAAAATAAATGATAATGAAATGGTGAAAGGTTCGAAGTTTATGGTGGATGCAGAAACACTTTCCATCCGAGTTCCCTCAATTCTTGCCATAACAGGAGCGTGTGTCCTAGCGTTATCTTGGTGGAAAACTACGCCGTTTTTGTTGACCAATAGCAGTCGTTTTTCCTTCATTTGTTGTATTTATGGAGTTACGAAGTTACTACTTCTCTGTCCCAAACTTATCTCCTTTAATTTAGTGTATATTTTCACAACTCGTCTCAATTCTCTTCATCAATAAAGGCTAATCCAAACAAAACAAAACAAAAACATAGAGGTTCAAAAAATATTTGTTCTGATTTCAGTTACCCTCAGTTTGAATGGCCTTCAGTGGCAACAACACAAATTCGAATTTCGCTGTTTCTAAGATTAAATAAATATTTATTATTTATTTTTCAATAAAACAAAAAAAATTATTATATGCGCTTAGCCGAATTTGTTTGGCACAAATCAACAGAAACTTCTGCACTCCAATGCATTTTGCAGCTGCCACCCAATATGCAGCAATAAATGAACACAAGGCCAAAATGTTCTGATGGCGCCACCAAAGCGGCCGCCCAATATACATATACATTTTTTACAATATTACCAAGTGACTTAATTAACTTTTTGCTGACTCCACAACTCACCCAATGCACCAATATACCAAACACACTCGTACTCACTATCTCATGTACAATAGAATTCAGTCGAGTATATTTACTTCTACTTCTCCACCCTCATTTAGTCGGCATTGTTTATTCGCGTAAAATAGAAAAATAAATAAAATGAGTAACGAGCAAAAGGCAACCGGAAACGGATAGGCAAACATAGCAGGCAATAGTAAACAACAAACAAAACAAAAAACAAAAAAAGAAAATGTCTGCGAGGTAATAAAAATTAGAGAAGAAAAAAACCAACTTAAGTTCTATTAAGAGAAACATAAGCAGAGCTAATTGCTTTTGTTAATTTTAAAGCATATTTTATTCATACCAATTTTTCAACAGTTCAGTTCACTCTAACAGCAGATTGTCGTTGGGTTGGAGAGTGTGATCAAATGAAGCAGCCGCCATTGCCACAATAAACAATGGAGCGTTAAAACGACAAAACAGGAAACGGAAATTAAGTGCCAGGACACTGCGACAAGTTGATGTTGGTCGTTTTCGTTTCACTCCAGCAGAAAAATACGTGAAATGTGCAACGTTCACCATTTCGGTGAATGCCGAGTGAATTGTGTTTTGGGTGGTTGATGGTGTTTATTGTGAGCTGCACTTTGCCTACTAGCGAATAATGGTGTCCAGCCACACAGCGGCCATTATCCAAGTCATTTCAGTATCCCAACCAACCATTCGCAGGACAATTCACTTGTCAGCCACAGGCATTTTTCAACTATTATGTAAAATACAAGTTAGCACGATGGTGTACCTTGTTTCATGTCTGTTTTTATTTAAAGATATATAATATTTTTATAGTAGATTTGTATGTACATTTATTTATTTATTTGTAAATTGCCTTGCCAATGAATTGAATTGTGAGAAGGAATATACGATATATAAGTCTCTTAGAAATACAATACATGTAGGTTTATCACAGTTTATTCATTATAATTATCAAGTTATATCTCACTTTTGACTTTTAATTTGGATTTAAGAAGAATTTTTCTTTTTTTTTTTGTGTAATTAATATTTATGTGGTATTTACATGGTGACTTATATTAAGCAGTCTACAAATGGCGGAAACGCTTTACTGACGTTCGCCATACACTTAAATAGCAAAAACACTGATGAGGTGATTGCTCTTTTAGTTAACACATTAAATTTATAAAATTATTTTTTTTAATTGGGAGAGAATTGAAATAATTGCAAGAAAAGGTTACCCTTCTTTATAAGTACTATTCTAATAGAATTGAAAAGGTCCCCCCTATACAATTTCGTTGGAATAACATTCAGCAACACAAGGATCTTCTCCCCTTATACTTACTATTGGGTTTGATAAGTATTCCCAATGAATATTTGAAATATAATAATAAAAAATCTGTTTTAAATAAAATATATAATAACAAAATAAGAACACAACAAACCACTATTTCCCATAAACAATTTCATCGACCGCAATGACAACCATTCAATGACTGACATTCTAACAACCTGTTTGCTTTCAATGAAAAGCATATTTCATTTCATAAATACCCCAACACCCATGTTATTAAACATTTCCTCACATATTTCATAAAATTGTCTACTCATTCATGGAGAGCGACAGAGAAGAAGTTGAGAAGTCAAGTTCAGTCCAGTAGTCGGTAGACTAAAGAAAAACGCAATTTATCAAGGCAACTGCTCAAAATGGCGGAACTAATGTGTCGCCAGATTTTGAATTATTATACCATGAACAGTATTGTAAGTACATATACAACTAGTAGTACCAGCAACAGCATCAGAAATATCACCCACCTACCAAGCAAGCATCATTGCCTTGAAGCCAAAAACACTTGTTCTCGTACATACAATCCTAGACGATTTAGGATCACGTCTCACAGTCAGGCGACAAACATTCGTTCTACAATAATTTATAACTTCAAAAATACATAAGTATATTTTATATGAGCTACGACAAAATGCTGTAAAATCGATTATACAATATTATACTTATCATATTAGTGACTTAAACTTGACTTGGAAAACTTTAAGTTTATTAATTTTTTCCTATTTGGTCTTGGTCAACTTTAGAAAACTCAAACTCACTTTCTATCCATGGAACGCAATGCGTCCATATGGTGTTAGTTGTAGGATTTGTTGTTTGCCTCTGTCAAAACGTCATTGCCATTATTGTAGTATAGTTATGATGCCCATCTTATTGGCCATTTTCTTGGTTCACATTACATTTAATGCATTTTTTAGAAACTCGAACTCGATAACGAAAAAAAAAAAACTTAAAGCACACAAAACAAAATAAATAATGAAAAACAAAAAAGGAAAAATAAAATAGAAAAGGACTCATGGCGCGTGCAATTCATTATATTCATTGTACTACTACGCCGACCGACACCATTGTGTCCTTCAATAAATGCTCTTTGTTAGACCACCAGCTAACATAGAGACGACATAGAGAGATTATTCTGTCCTGTCCTGTTCTGTCCTATCTGGTTAAGTTCGGTTAGGTTAGTTGGGTTGATTGTCTATGGGCATAGCACGAGCATGAACTAAACGAGAAGACGTCAATATGCTAGATTGCCACAGTCGCCATTAAAGCGTTGTTGCTGTTCTTGCTGCTGCTATATGGTACTTACGCAGTTCATCATCACTTATATAATTTATTGACTCGACTACATTAACTTGCATAGGGCATTTCAATTCTGTATATAAATTGCCACAAGAAAAATAATATGAAAGAGAATATAGATTGGTTTCGAATTTTTGTGCTTACCATAAACTAAAAATAAAGCCTTGACTTTTCGGAGAGATTACTTGATTACTTAGTATCTATCATTCTAAACGATATAATACAATATACATATTGAGCTAATCACCCATTATTTTAGGTATTGGTTCTGTTGAATACCATGTGAGATCTTGAGTCTAAAGAGAGAACGTTCTCATTGTATTATTATTCTAAAGAAATTATTATCATATATGTAACTCATTCTTTTAATTTAACTTCAATGAGTCTAGTGAAATGATTGGAGTTGACTGGTTCGATGAATGATTCATAGAAACTTATTTCATTCCTTGAGGCTTAAGAAGATTGCAGGATGATGATGATATATACAAATTATTCTAAAGAAAATATTACAAAGAGTAACTTATATGAAATTTTTGAAATTATTTAAATATAAGTGTAACGATAAAGAAATTTTGATTAGTTTTACCTAAAATTATACCATTGATATATCCAATATGATCTGACTACCTAACAACATCTCTCTTCAGCATAGGTTTCTACGATTTTGATTCCATTAAAGATTTCTTATATTATCAATATTTTGAAAATAATATTCGATTGATTTGATGCAGAAACATATACAAAAGTTCTTACCATAGATCTACCTTTTGGATCTCCAAAATCTAGTTAAGATCAGTAACCAACCAATGCACAAACTTAATATACCTTTAACTAAGCAAATGCAACGAAAACATATATGACTTTTCTCTATTAATATTTGTCACTCAACTCAAAAGATGATAACTTGAAGCTTCTTTTTTCCCTTAACTTACTTTTTGTATATATGTAAGTACAAGCAAAATTCAAACAATGTGTGTTTTCATACACGTTCTCGTACAAACATTACATGGACATTTACCCATCCTTGCTGCCTAACAACCAAACAATCAAAGATGACAAAGTGAACTCGTACTCAGGAATCTTTAACTAACTAGATGTTGATGCCGATGTTGTTGTTAATGGGTGAATGCCTGATTTAGTTACACGTGCCTTTATGTTCATAATCCAATTTCACGTGTTGACTTACGTTTTGCATTGACAATAGAATCTGTCATTTTTACTTTTGTCTTTACCATCATCATCATATTCAGTTTGAGATTTAAACATAATTTCAGTGTCTTTTTCATTTCTTTAATTACACGCTTACGTTCAATGAACTTCTCGTAATCTCATTTAATGAAATTTAGATTATTTATTAAAAATGAAAAAACAAAATTGCATTTTTTTTTTTTTGTTCTGTCCCACACAAAAGTGAAAAAGTTTTCATGAAAATTATTTCATGAGCGCCCCATTAAAAGCATTTAAATCAAATTTGAATTACACAAACAATTATCAATTACATATTTTGCACTAATTAGCGCACAGAAGCACCGGCAAAAATGTTCAACCAAAAAAAAACACACAAGATCCACTCACTCACCCATTCAGTCATTTAGTCACTCAGTCAGTCACTTACTTAGTCAGTGAGCGGCCAGCCACCCGCTTTTGTAACCACACTGGGGACTTTGGGGACTTTGTCGCTTTTGGCTCGCGGCCACAAAAAATAAAACCACAATAAACGACCGTCAATGGATGCAGATACTCCTACATATGGGGTGGTGGTAGTGGTAGACCGACCAAAGACCAACCAAAAAAAAACTTTTTCCACACCGAACATTTTCATTTAATTTTTCATGTGTTTTCATTTCGGTTTTCTATTACTTTTTTCTTTTATTGTTTTTCTGAATTTACCATTTTTCATTTCATAATAATAGCAGTGAAAATCGTACAACTAAATCCCTAAATTGTCTGCAAAGTTTTTATTTCTCTGCAATTATTTATCTCTTTATTTTTCAAAATAATTTCCTGTCTCTGAGTCCATGGCTGTGTGCTCTGAGTGAGTACACTTTTACTTACTTAGGATAAAATAAGTATGTATTAATCATGTGAATATTATGGCCTATTAAAATTGCCAAAGTTATGAATAGAAATACTATAATCATAATTTAAATTACGAGTGAAGAATAACTATAACTCGCTATTCTCCGATTGACTAAGTTAGAAGCAAAGAGATTTATGAGGTCATAATACTAAATTTTCAGTTCAATATTATGTGTTTAACACTATTTCATACGAGATTATTTTACTCAACCTACTGTCTTCTGAACGAAAAGGCAGATGAACCCGCCAGAAAAAAGAGCTGCCAACGTTCTCATTGCACGAGAACATTTTTGCCTTCGAGTTGCACATTGAAGAAAAATCGCAACAATATTGGATGGATAAAACAAATCATCATACCTTGTAGCTCCAGTAAAAGAACATAAGAACTACTAGAACTTACTCGGAAAGTTATTCATATATTCTCAGGCTTCTTAACAGGACATAGCATGGCTATGAATCATTTACATTATTATGCGGATTAGTTCAAACGGCAAATGTGAATAATTTAATCAAGAAGAGTGGACAGCAGATCATTTACTATGCCACTGTGAGGGTTTTATTTTGGACAGTACCTAGAACTAACCTCACCTCCTAAGAAAATCTTGGAATTCTTAATGAATTTCAGAATCTGGGAAATACTGTAATAATGGAGTTTGTTAAAGAAGGTATCGAGGTGACAACATCCCGTCCTTTCCCTTATTTAATCAAATTTTACTCCTGATTCTCAGTTTACTTAAATATTTTTCTACCACTATACAAATGACCTCAAGCCTGGAGTCCTATAGATCTATGGCATGCACCTTGAAGTCAGACTCAAGACGTACCACCTGTTTTCGGCTAAATTTTCAAATTTCGTCTAATATCAACAGGACCTGATGATCCCGGAGAATGATAATATATATATCATAAAACTTGAAAATTAGAAAACTAGGCTGAATGTGAAAGTGGAAAACGGGGTCACACAACTGAATCCCATATGTTCATGGAGGGTTCAAAATTATATTATAAAAAAAAACCCTTTCTACTTAAAGATAGTTTCGAACTGCTCCAAGAAGACAGAGCTCTCTCTTCTTTTATATGAGTTGTCAAAGGCCGTCTTTCGCCCAAGGTCACCCCCAAGTATGGACTCCGACGAAATAATTTAACTATTCGAAGAAAACACTTCAAACTCCTCAAAGCTAAAGATGAAGTTTTTATAATAATTACGAGGCCTGTTCAAAAAGTCTCGCGAATTTTGAATTTAGGCAGGCTACGTACATTTACGATTTTTTTTTTTTTACTATGATGGTAAATAGTAAATAGAGTCTTTTAACTTTTTGAACAAACCTCGTATATCTAAATATTCTTATAATTAATACATAAATCATTGATCAAGTGTTTTGAATGATTGATAGCCATTTAATTTCATATGATACAAAAAAAAGTGGGATAAATTATATAGTGTTTAGGGAGATTGTTTACTTAAGAGTAGAAAAGAGAATTTTATAAATTGAATATCTATCAAATTTATGTAGTAATTATTTTTCATTCCATTTAAACACAAAATCCAATCAACATGTTCAGATTAGTTAATGTTCTAATTTCAATCAAAAGGCATAAACACGTGTCGTCATGACGAACATTAATTGATGTTTATAATCTGATTATGATGTGCTTACATAAGATACACACAGATCAAGAAGATTTACAAACAGGCAACAGCAGCAGGCTAATAAGCAATTAATATTTCTGCATGATTGCTTTGTGCATTTTATACTAAATTCTACTTATATATTTTTGTATAGAACGAACGAACGAACTTGTTATTAGATTATTTCAAATACTTTACTGAGAAGAAAGGTGGGGAGCAGGCAATAAGTAAATGAATATTTGAATTTGAAAGGAAAAGCAACAGCTTAACGTAATCATCAGTAGAAGGAAGGTTGGAATAAACTCATCAACATCATCGACATCATCATTAAGGACACCTTCTCATATTTCTTAACAATTGCTGTTTATATGGTTTTAAATTGGCTTATTATTCGTTGGGCATCTCAAAATAGAATTGGCTGACATTCAAGTCAAGTCAGAAGAAAACAGTTGAAAAGTCATACGAATGCAAGCGAAATATGAAATGTGGTAGCAAAAAAGAAAAGATTCAATAATCACAGTAGAGGTGTAGCAACAACATCAACTTTATCAGTTGAATGTTTCTGACAGCAGATGACATAAACAACTTGACAGATAATGAAGACAAAGGACTTGCTTCTATCTTTCATTCTTATTGCTCATTTGATTTTCTAATTTTAGTTGCTTATTTTTTTTTTTGTTTGTTGGTTCATAGAAATACAATGCTACTTAGAGAGGCAACTCATGATTCTTATGTAGAGTATACAGTAGCATCATTGTTACCAATGAATATAATTTTTTATGCAAAAATAAAGCCTACTACTTTTGGAAGGCAGAGCCATTCGCTCGTTTGTTCATTGTCTGGTTTGTAAATAGATACTTTTTGTTATTGTCCACATAGTATGTCGTCAGTTTTGGCTGACTTAAGTGTTCTATTTTATCATTGAATTCATCCATTCATTCAATCATTTGGTTGCATTTATAGAAAAGCTGTATCTCTTCTTTGATTTTAATAGAAATCATATTGCGAACTGCTTCATTTTATGGCATTTGTCTGGTATTGCGTCTGCTATTTTACTATAGATGGATCTTATTATTGTTGGTTTTGTTGGTTGTGCGGCTTTTATGGATTGACATGCTGTTGCTTTTCACATTTTGATGTCTTCATTCTAGAATTATTGAAGTAATATTAAGGAATTTAATACAATTGCTTTGAAAAGAAATGCAGCAATAAGGGAATATTTACTATTGAAGTTTTTATTTTTTCTATCATTAAAGGAAATTTTAACAAAATTTAATACAAAATGTTCAGCTACCAAAGAAAAAAAAAGAAAGAAAGAAGGGAACTGTTCAAGTTCTGGATGCAGATTGTGGCCTAAAGGGTAGATCATTCGCTGAAAAAATCAGGACTTTCTTAAACCAATAGAAGGATGGGTATTTATTATATTATTATTTGTTAAAAATCCTACATTACCCAGTATCTTATAAATCACATAAAATTGTTCAAGACTGAAATGATGACTTCGGATGATCATAAAATTGTTATCAGAAATACGCTTCAATGCACCGACGTTGAATGAAGCTGCCATTGTGGTTGTTGGTGAGAATTTGGTGTCTTGCGACATTGTGGTGCGACGACTGATAAACTGATAAACTTCACCGGATCTACGAAAACCATCGTTCGTATGATGCATTACAATACCAGCTGACTGCAAAAATTAAAACAAATTAAATTATACCAAAACTATATTATAAACTTACCCCTTAACAGGTGACATAAACGTGGATCTATCAACAAATACGGACCCATGCTAAGAATAAAGTTTAATCCATAATATTGTCATGTTGTTTTGACTGTTCCTTTGTATCCGACCTATAATATAAATGAAATCCATTCATCTGAATTATGTTAAAATGCTTTAAAATATACATGTTCTCCCGGCTATGATGCAAAGACATCAGGTAGTTTGCTGCCCATGGCATCTTCAATCCCATACGCACTCAATCTCCAGGCGTTAATGTTGATGTCATACATACATATATTGTATATCATTTGTAAAGTCACATTTGAATTAAGCTTTCCAATGTGTTACAATATAATCTAAACAGAATCAAAATTTGAGATTAAATCAAATCTTCGTTTCTTAATATAATAAATTACATATTGTAGTGCACTGATGCCTTCATGATGATGGGATTAAAAATTAGTTCGGTCCATTTTCAATTAAAAAAACACTATTGAACACACAAAAACGGACCGAATTAATTTGTACTTCCACTAGTTCCCCCTCTGGGAAATTCTTCTGGAGTTCTATAAGTCTTGATGCCTAGAACTCATATTCCTGGATGGGAACATTATTTTCATTAATAATTTGTTATCCAGGTTATCCTGAATGAAAACAATATGAGCCACCAACCCATGAACGTTTTGGAGTTCGAATTTGAAACTACCTCGGGTACGAAGTCTAACCAGAGGCTATTTTCTGGTATCACGGGTGGTCAGGAGCCCACGGAACTTGTTTCCGTCCTGGCCAGCGGGTACGGCCCCCTTATGGGAGTATCGTGGTGGCTGTGGCAAGTGTGTGTAAGGAGACGTTGATTGACTTTTATCAATCCATGTGCTTGGCACCGTGTTCTTAAGTCTTCACAGATAGGTGAGCACATAAAACACTGGTACTTCATTGTACTTCCAATAGTACATTATATTCTTAGTTCTATGCTTACTTGCTATACTTCTACACTTACTACTATGTAGAATATCTCTGTTAACAATGAGATACTACATATATTCAACAAAGCCAACATTACATTAAAATGACTTACATGCATGTTGTTTATCTTGGGTCTACCAGCATTTTCTTTATATTACAACCATTATGCGGACTGCCTTGGTCTTAAAACATTCCCACTTCAATTGGTACTCATGAAATTGAACTCTATATTCATTGTATTGAGTGAAGAAGAGTCCTATTTTCTGTTACACTCACTCTAAATATATGCTTTCAATATTGTTACTCAATTTAAATGAACGTTTATTGTTCGTTTAGACACGAATACAAAGTATAAAACAATGAGTGCAGTAATATAGTACCGAATGAAATGAAGTGAGTGCAGTAGTGTTTAATGTTGTTGTTCTCCCTCACGAATATGTCAAGTCTACAGTGGCGAGCTGAGGAACCTTTACCTACAACCAAAAGAAAATGCAGACTTATCTTCTAAGAAAACCTTGGAATTCCCAAAGAATACCAGACTCCAAAAGGAGTTCTAATCATGGGGTTTGTTATTGCACAATTGAGTAAAATTGAGGCCGCAGTCATAAAGTGAATAGCCAACGTCCTTTCCTAATATTATATATGACGACAGAGCTAATAATCATTTGTTACCAGTTTCAGTTTCTGTAAAAACAAAATTTACAAATAAATAGAAGAAACTTCATCATCCCAGACAAGTACTGCATTTGTATATCAGGATGTTGATGATTTCTTTATTCAAATATCCTTTCCAGCAAGGCTCCAGGCAGGTGTAGAGTTGAATGATAGATAAATGCATTTACTAAGAATGTGTAAGCAATTCAACGAAAATGAACACTTCACTGACAATAGCCTAATGGCAGTGACGACAATGATGGCACTAGAAAGTGATGAAAGTAGATAAAAGAAATTTAAGCAAAACAAACATATTACATACTTGTTCTACTAACAATTCTTCTAGTATACAAAAGAGCATTTGATGCAAACAACAATTTGATTTTATGTGCAAATGGCGTTAAAAAATGAAATGAGATACTTTTGCATGCACTTCTAAAGATCTAAAAGACAAAAAGTGAAGATAGTTGAGCGACAAGTCGGCGTTAAGTGCATATAACTAAGCTTAATTCAAGTGTTTACAGCAAGAGATTCCTTTGTTGTTGAGCAGCATAAAAACACAAGACAAGTTACGAAAAACCGACCCAACTGACTTGAGACCATTTTCCAAGAAGAAAGGATATGAAAATTATAAAATCTGCATAGCAGTGAAAGGAAGACTAAAAGCCTAAGGGACAAAAACTTAATGCTAAGCAGCGATGACAATATCAAGAAACTTGACTCTACTAATCACAAAAGCTTATAAAACTAATACAGAAAATGGTTTGTTATGCTGGTGGCAATAGAAATTCTTGTCCTTTAATTGAAGAATTTTCAGAAACAAAAAGTAAGTAGTCCTCAGAGTGGTTGGTTCGCGTTGTGCAATCGTAAGCACGCTGTTGCATCACCACAAATGCCAAAGCCAACGTTGCGCTCATCATCAACAACAGCATCATCACCATCATCAGTGTCATCATCATCGTAAGCAACATCATCTTCAGAGTTAAGCCTATAATACAACCAACTACCACATTACGCTTAACGTAATTGTGCAAGTGGCCTATTTGATTTTGCCAAGCTGTAGAAATCTTTATCACCGCACCACAGTCTTACCCCGATGACGATTACGACAATTGCTGCTAAGCAACGGTTTGGAAATGCTCAAACGGGTAATAGTGTTAATAAGTGGCCAAGTTGTTGCTTTAGTTTGCTTCTTGTATATTTCTTATAAAAAAAAAAAATATCCTACAAAATTACATTTCACAATATAGTAGGACAGCAGCAAAAGCAACATCTACACCACTCAAATGAGGTTACACATTCAACACTCGTCAAGTCTTATGGGGATGGTGATGAGACCGTCTCAATCTCTGTCTCTCTAACCCCGTAAGTTGATCAACTAAGACACAAAAGCAAATATCTTAAAAAGTCTAGTGGGAGCAACTCAATGTTGACAATGTTGCCCACAAGCAGTTGGGGGAAATAAGTATAATAAAATATACGAGCATATTCAAAACTTTTCTGTATATGTTGGAACCAAATGTTGCCACCCACTTAAGGTGAACACTTAACTTTTTTTTAAGTTTATCAAGTAGTTTACAATATGTAAAATTAAATAGTTTGTAGCTTTGAGGACTCTGTCATACTTTCTACTTCTTCACGAAAAATTTTTTATTTAAATAGAGTAAAACCCCATAAAGTGTATAAAAATACAAATTTACATGAGTTTAATGAATAAATTGAGTTATAGGTTCCATTGAAAAGGAATATTATTGTACAAGATGTGGCTCTAAAAATAAGTAATGTCACATGATAAAACAACAAGTACTCTTACAATCAAAATCGTCTAGAGTGAAGCCCTTTTACACTCTTCAAACAGTGAATAGTATTACACGTTTGTCACATAGTTTGTAATACACAGAAGGAGGCATCGGAGATTCCATGAAGTATATAATACATATTCTTGATCAACTCGACAAGATGAATTGATTTAGCCCTGCCCGTCTGCCTGTCTGTATGTATGCTAGTCTCTCAGTTTTTGAGATAGAGGGCTGAAATTTTAAACGATTTCTTATTACCAGACGCTTCACATTTGTCGGAATCAGCCGCATCGAACTACTAACTTTCATTAAACTAGAGGTCTGCATGAATGTACTACATTGCCATTTTGAATGGATTATGGCAGACGTCTAATACAAACCCAAACTCAAATTCATGTTCTTAATCGTATTAGAAAAACGTTTTTGCTTTTTGAATAATCAAACTGGAATTTAAACGCTGTGTCTGACCCATGTTTATCAACCATAGAAATTTCAAGATCCTAAGATTACTGGATCGCACAGATGCTATACAAACACAGATTTAAATTCATGTTCTTATATTTTTTGTAGAATCGAACTGAAAAATGAACACTTTAACTCTATCCTAAACATAAGTCAAATGAATAATGTAATATTTCTGTATGGTCAATCACAGGACTGTAGACAAAAACGTGAAGAACTTTACAACTTTGCCAAAGCCGAAGATAACTTTCTTTTTTTTATCAGATCGCTGTTTCCTTAGGCATATTAGTCCGATCTTTGACCGTAACCATAGTTGAATATTTCTTTCATTCTTTCTGATGATGTATTTTAAGAGAGACACGAGTTGAAACCAAATTTTGTAAGAAACTTGAAACAGAAAAAAAAAATATTCCCATTGCAGGACTCGAACCTCACGCCCTCGGTTTGCAAGTCCTACTCTCTAACCACTACGCCACAGATACATTTCAATTGTATTTGCCTAAATAGCTCCAATATAATAATAACATCGTCAAATTTTGATTTTCGTCACATATCATTTTCATATTTTTTTGAATTTACTCCCATTCGCTAAAGAAGTTTCATTTCAAAAATATAGACCATCACGTTTTCGAACTTGTATTTAAGCATTTCCAAGATGACGGAGTAGACATTGAAGATGATAAACACCAGGATTCCATCCATATGATCTGATCTCATCCGATCTGATCGTCGGTTAACGACCCGAGCGATTTCACAAACTACCTGTTTTTTATATCCACACCCAGCATTTAGAGAAAACTCTATGGTACTGTGCGACAAGTATTCCATATCTATACAGAAGCAAAACAAAAATGATTTTAGTAGATGGGAGTGTAACAAAAAGTTGTTCTATCTAAAATTCAAGATTATCTCAGCAACTTAAAATCAGGTTATTCGGACCGACATCTGTAACATTAAAAAGACATTGAAATATGTATGTGTAAAGAATAAGCATTTCCTTTCCATTTTAACCTTTTTGTTATATGATAATCCTGTAAGATTCAGTTGAACTCACTTACCCACATACTAGTACATGCCATGCCATTTGCACACAAATCTCTGCCAAGAAAATGGACAATACGCGTTGATAAACTGCTTGCATTATAAATCTCCAAGCAACCAACAATAATACCAATATTATCACATTTTACTGCATCACTTTTCATCAGCACATTATCATCATCATTATCATCATCATGCGACAACAATCATCTATTCAGAGAAAGAAGAAATAGTAATAGTAAAAATAAAATAAAAATGAAATGAAAGAAATCTTCCAAAGTTGAGGCAACTTTAAATCCACTTACTTATCCACACCTATATAAGAAGAGTTTGTCAAAGATATTCACTCTCTCATATAAAATGACTGCAAGGGATAAACCTAAGATACTAGAATGCGTTGCGTTTAAAAATACATTCAATACGCGCTCTGCTGTTACTCCTGCTGCTCCTTCTGTTCTTACTGACGACATCAAATGTTTGCCATGACTGGTGGGTTGGCTGGATGACTAACTGACTGACCAAACAATATAGCCGAGAGCCAGGCCACAGAACTGTGCTCAAGTGTCAACCATTAAGTGGTTAGATATCCACCAAAGCACAAGCAAATTGTGTGCCAAAGGTCTGTAAATTGAATAGATAGAACAAGTGTTTGTAGTTCATGTGAATAGTAGACAGACGAGACGACGTAGAGTAGAGACGAAATCGAAACTTAACTAAAGTATTGTACTATGTACATCGATATTATTTACAAGAAAATATAAATGTTTATTGAAGAAAATGTGCTGTAGTTCCAAGAGAATAGAAGAACAGAAGTACAAAAGTTTCCATTGATTTTGGGCATTCTTATTGAATTCTTCTTGAAATCCATCGAATTTTTCGTTGGTTGTCTCTCTGTGGAAAAATGGAGAAAAGTTTAGTAAATAAAATGAAGAAAATACAAATAAAAAAAAGTGAAAAATGTTCTTACATGATGATGTTGGCGGCGGCATAAGATACTTTATACTTTAACTTGTAGTGCAGTCAGTATTTGGCGCTTGTAATCAGATTTTAGCTATAGCAGATGAAAACTTTGACTCTTTAAGCGATTGAATTGTAACTACAGAGCAATTGAATTAAAACGCTTAGATGCTTACCAAACTTTTTAGACAAATAAAATTGTGTTACCAAAGATTGTGTAAACTTAGAAATATTTAATATGAAATCTTCTTTTGCTTGTTTGCCTTGAAAATAGTTTTGTTATATCAAAACTTTCTGTAGGGGTGTGGATTCCATATCGGCATATAATATGATTGTTGCATGATGAATTTTACTTAAACAAAGCAGCATGAAATTTATTAGATCCTCCCTTTTGAGAGCCCATAAATGGGTTTAGGAAATATTTTCCTTGCTAGTGACCATACATTTTATCACAGCTTTCTGGATTTTTATTAACTCAAAGAAGGACACATGCTTATTTAGTCAATTTTATCAACAAGATAATGTTCATGAAACCCAATCAATTGTTATGCCTTATGATATCCCAGTTAGTCGAGAAGTAAAAGCCATTCTCTTATCATTAGGGCGGAGTTTTTTAGCCTATATTTTAATAATGTGGAGAAACTAAGAACCGTATAAATTGGTTCCCATTAAACTGGAATTTTTAAATACAAACTCATTGCTTCATTTACCAGTTTTGACTCATTTGTGATCCATACCAAAGAGCCAAGAGAATTGCAAGGAGTTTTATAATTCTGTAATTTGAAATAATGTTAAAGTTTATTTTTTCCCTTGTAATTATACTTTTTCTGAATAAATGATTCTTGTAGCCAGGGACATCCATAAAGGCTAGGCGGGCAGCTAAGCGTTGGATGTGCCTGCCAAGTTCTTTCAAGGCCGGAATGCGACTTTTTTTTCATAACTGACGAAACAAAAGTGGCCCCCAAACCAAACTATATAGCTACGGGCCCAAAATAAACTTGGATAGGTACTTTTTTATAATAATATATACAACATGAAAGGTTCAAATCAACTTAGAATAGAACCTTCAGATTCTAAAATTGATTAATTGGTATTTCGTCGTGTGTACAGAGACTCTTTTGAGGTAAAAGAAATAAAACACATTTTTTACATTAGGATTACTTCTATATATTAACATATAGTACTTGATACAGAGCTTTAAAGTTTTAAAATGAGGCTCATCATCAATCATAGATCATCGGAGTCATCGTCATCGGAAATATTTTTGCCCTCGGCTAGTATCATAGCGTCTTCGTCCGAGATTTTCTTAAATGAATTGGGTGGCTTGCAGTAGGGACATGTATTAAGATCCACACCACTCTAATTTACCAAAGAAAATAAAAATATTAAGAAAAAACAACATAGCACATTAAATTCGATTTGAATAATAGAATTACAAATATTTTTCTTACTCAAAAATCTATGAAAAAATGACAATATGAATTTTGTAATCAATTTTACCCTCTTCTACCCATAATTGAAGAACCGTGTTGATGACTAAGGGGCCATCCATAAATTACGCCACACGAATTCCATTATTTTATGACCCCACCCCCAGTTCTTGTCACAGGTGGTGACATTTGTGTGCTAATTTCTACCTTTTCCTATAGTTTTCTATTGTTTCAGTTGTTAATTTATAACAAATTTTTGTAATTCCTTAACTTGTTAAATTGTACGGTAACGTTCAACTACCCTTCCCTTTTCTTTATTTTTCCTTAGTCTCTCCATTCCAGAAGCTGAATTTCGGCTTCAATTACTACCGCTTCAAGGGTGCTACTACCAGCAGAACTAAGCCTGGGCGGACTATCGACGGATTCCCTGAGCTAAGTACCTCTTAATTACCAACTCCGTCGACTTATAACGTGGTTAACAAGTTGTTTTCTGAACATGTTAATATTTAACATAACATTGAGGAACCCGATAATATAGTATTAACTTAATAACTCTTATTTTTTTATGTTCACCTGTTAGGGTTCCTATTAGGTTAGGTTACAAAGCTTCAAGGTTGAGTTGGTAATATTTCCAAGTATTTCGTTTACAATGACAATTTTTCATGTTAAAACATTAGGCGACATGTTACGTTATGAATCTTATGATTCCTCCTACCCATTGTTACATTATTTGACTCCCCGACTAAGTGGTAATAGCCAATCACAATAGTGTGAATGGTATAAATACACTTACTTGTGAATGTTCAGGACACATGTCAGCCACTCGACCTTTAAAAAATTGGTAGCACCTTTGGCAATTAAACACCTCTTTCTTATGATCACAAATACAGAGCATGTCAAAACTGTTTTGGATATCCATTTCTTCAGCACTTTTTCGATCTTTCTTTGGTGTTGAGGTAAATATTGGATTAAAGACAAAAAAGTTTTCTGGAATTATAAACAATAAAATTAAATTAATATTCATACCAAGTTTCAGTTTCATAGAATAAGCACAAAATTTCTAGTTCTATAATTTTTGAATGTGATTTTATCAGGTGCTTTCAAATCGACAAAAATATAAAAAATGACAACAGATTATAAATTAAATAAGGATACTGTCAGTAGTGATTGACTTTGACATCATACCCAATAATACATTTGGCTATGGAAATCCAATCCAACGACCAATAAAAGCATTGGCAATGGGCGCCGGACCACCTGCTAATATTGATTGTAATTCAATCAATAAGGAAATTTTGCTGTGGTCCAAAACGAATCCAGTTGCATTAACAAAATGCGATTAATTTAATTCAGAGCAATGTTAAATGTTAAAAGAGTTTTGCCTTCGCAGTAATTGAACAAAAAAAAAAATAAAATTAATGAATAAATTTATTGATTCAGATCCTGGCTGATGCTTCTTTCCAATCATTTCAATCTTCAAGAGAAATTGTGTAGTGTAAAAGCTTCTTCAAAACATTTATATAAGTACTTAATTTATCACAACTAATTTTGTTAATATTTTTTTTTTTTTTTTTCTTTTCTGTCTTCCTCTAGAAATATTCGTTTTTTATTAGAAATTGATTATTTTACGAAGGTGAAAGAAAGTTTGCTTCCGTCATAAGTAGTTATAATTGAAAAATCTCCTTTTACATGGTGATTTCAGTCCCCGTTTTAGTCTCATTCGAACTGTACTGCTTACCCTACGTGTAGAAATTGAAAACTGAAACGGAGTCTGAGACTGAAACGGAGTCTGAGACTAAGACTGAGACTGAGAACTAACCGGAGAGCCAAACCTATTTGTTTCAGTTCAGTTTGATAAAATTTTTGATAATTCGACAAATCCTAAGTGTAAAAGTAGAAAAAAAAAGGATGAATGTACAAATAAAACTGATGCTGCTATGTCAAACCTTTGCGCTTAGGAGAGACTCCTATCCAACCGTTTTGCTGCATAACTCGGTCATACCTCAGGTGGGCGCATCCCGTTACCTGGGCATTAACTTGAGCCGGAGTCACACCTGGCGTAAACGCATTGTCAAAACTTTCAACTTGTCGTCAAAAACTTAAAAAGCTGAACTGGTTTATTTGACACAGTAGTCAACTTAGCCTAAGTTACAAAATTCCTATCTATAAGGCAATAGTTGTCCCGTCCTGGACACATGGTATTCCCCTATGGGGCACCGCTGTCGAGTCAAACGTCAATCTCATCCAGAAGATGCAGAGATTTGAGAATCCTCTCAGTCCGTGAGCAAATAAATCTTCACACAAGCCGGTATAATGACGAGCTAAAAACGCACCTCAACAAATTAACATAAGCTCTTGCCATAAACACCGTCAGGATGAGGCTCAAACGTCTCCACTCTGATGACCTTTGGGTGCACTCACGCAAAAGAGAACGTAGGCTCCGTTTTTGATCTAGCAAAACATTTCCTAGCAAATTATTATTTACGCTTTAAGCTATCAATCAATTTCTAGTCTTTATCACTTTAATTATTTATAGTCGTTAAGTTGGTGGTTTATTTTTGTGCATTTACCTATGTAATAATATATTGTATATAAAAAAACCTATGTCCAACCACGATTTTGTTGTAAGTTTCACTGAAATTTATACAAAACAAAATACAAAATTTTTCTAAACTGAAACGGATGCTGAAACTGACCATGTAAAAGGTCCTTTATAACTGAGGCACGATTCCTAGTGGTCCGATTTGGCTGATTCTAACAATTGTACAGTGCATACACATATTAGAAACTTATAGTGTCTAAATTTCAGTGCGAAAGTACAAAAAACAAAAAAGTTTTGTGGTAAGTGGTGGATAAGGATAAAAATGGATGTAATTTTCTCACGAGGACTTTTTTCAACACTAACAATATGCAGATGAGACAGAAAGCATCTAACATCTTGTCTGCTCTGCACTTATTGATACGTGAAACCCTCTTTGAACACCTGTGGCGCTGAGATTTCAGTATATTGTGTCATATGTTCGGACTATATCACCACCGAGCCATCGAGGTAACTATGTCGAGCGATCTGCCCATTAGTATTGAAAGGTTGCAGCGAATTTCATAACACTGACTTTCAGTTAATTGCATTGATTTATGGCTTATTGATCAACATTGCTTCTAACTCCACCTACCGGAATTCCATGCGAATTGCTGAATAATGAGTGGAAAAAAAAAACTTGCCAACGGTTAGTTGCCAATGCCAGAAAATATGTGTGTCAGCCAAACATGGAAAAGGATAGGGGGGAAAACCATGGTTAAATTATCAAAATATTGATGTTTTAAAAAATTAAAGAAATTTGTTAAGTTGTTAGTTCTTTAGGAAATTAAACAAATTTCCAATAAATTTCTGATGGTATTAATATTATATGTTATATGCAATATATTGAACTGAAATTTTTTAAATTTACCATAACAGCATAACAATTACCATTTTGTTGTAAATCCATTTCATCCTCAATGACAGACGGTGTAGATGATGTTGGATCCGAACAAATAGCACAAGGATCGGCATGCACTATGAATGTTACCTATAACATTAGTAAAATTATACTTCTATAACAAAAATATGTAAACAAATCAAATGTATAATGAACAACTTACTTTCGGTTTTCCGAGATGGTCTCTCTTATAGCGAACTAACAATTAATAAGATTACATATGAAACTATTAAGATTTACACGTAATAGATGGAATATTTGACTTACTTTGTTCCATTTTTTTTCACGATCTCCTAACAATTAATAAGAATATGGAAAGCTAAGACAAATCTTGCCTGACAGAAGCAGTGCAGAAATGAAAATTAATTTCTTTTGTGTTTTTCAACCAGATTGCAGACTTATCAAATCCAGAAAGGACCTGTAATAATTGTAAGAGAAAAATAGATGATGATAATAATAGATTTGAGAATATATAAACAAATAATAAGTGTAATAAATGAAGGAAGCATTTGGCCATTTTGTTTCATTTTTCCGAAAAAGTTAATACACCAATGGAATTCACAGTGTCAGACATAATGGTGAAGGCTATGACAGCAACAAGATTTATAAATTTAAACTGCAATATGAAAAAATTTTGAAAGCATCGCTCGATAAACTAGAATAGTATAGAATGGAATACATACAAAGGTAGAAATCCACATACAAATATTTGCATAAATTGTTGTTGTTCTAATCATAATTCGCTCATAGTTTCTAATTTCTTTAGTTTTTTTAAACCAATTACCGTTTCTTTATTTTGTCCGTTGAACACCGGCAAAATGTTCAGAAGAATGAGAGAATTTCATCATCCACAAAAAAAAATGCGAATAAAGATTTGAATAAAAATCAAAACGTGTTTATTTTCGCCAAACATTTGCACAAGCCCTCAAAAACATGGCCATCGACGACACAAATGGCTTGCGCTCTTTCTCTCTCTCTCATTCACTCTTTTCATAACATTTACGCAAATATTTCTATAATGGATTCCTACCTTAAAGGCTTACATTCTAGCTTATAAGCGCCCCCGACATGATCATGCAATTATTGTGCATTTTATCATAGTGTTAGTGAAATAAGTATGTGTGCATGGCATGACCATAGCATGACGAAATATCTAAATCGATTAGATTTGGTAAACAACATTCTCTCTTTGGTCATGCTATCTCATTTACGCCTTCACGAAGTAAGTACGTGTGAAAGAAGCGAATATAGGCAAGTGCCCACTTTTATGAAATATTTGGACAGAGCAGACGTGAGCGCGTTAGATATTTCATCATGCTATTTATTCTCTCATCGCTCTGTTTATGTAAACAACATTCTCTCTTTGGCCATGCTATCTCATTTACTTAATCTTGTTGGAATTAGGTTTTTGCAACAAGAAATCGTTCCAAAATACACAGTTCACGTTATTAATGACTGACAACTACGTAATGCCTCACGACAATTGAACACACCAATTCAAATCATAAACTTCAATGTGTTCCTGACAAAAAACTAAGCAAACATATCTTTACTACAATAGTAAATCGAAACTGAAGGACAAGCATACAGAAGAATATCAACAAATAACTCCCATTGAGGTGGAACATTTAGTCATGTCAATGCCCAAAAACTTGCAGACAGTCAGAGGTGCCCGTCAAGGGCTAATCGAATATGAATGTACCCAATGAGTTTTAGTGCCTTAATTTAGTTTTTTCTGGTTATTTGGACTTTTGTCATTGTTCTTTATACTCTTCACGTAGTCAATAGAAATATAACTTTGTCATCAAGTTTGTAACACACAAAAAAAGACATCGGAGACCCCATACACTTTGTATATAAGTACACGACGAAACGAGTTGATTAAGCTGTGCCCCACTGTCTGTCCGTCCGTCTGTGTTATTGTTGGATTGTTCATTATTGAGTGAACAAAGAGTTGCTGAGCAAGAGATATTGTTACTTCCCTAACGTTCACTTTTACTCAGTTGTTTCTTTTGACCAGTTGTTCCCTTTGCTTGCTTGTTTCTTTTGATCAGTTGTTCCTTTTGCTCAGGAATATAATCTTTTTTTTTATTTTTGATGTTGCTCTTCCGAAAAGCAACACAGAAAAGAGAATCGGAATTTCGTGGCTTGTTCAGAGTAAAAGCACCCACTGACTGTACTGAATCACCATAAAATGTCGCACTTTTAATGGTGACACTGAATCACTTCCCAGAGAAATGTGTGTGTGTGGGTGTTGAAAATATAAACGAAAAAATTTTTGTACTTACAATTTTTTTTATTATTTAATTGTCTATCACTTAATTCCAAAAAAAAAAATTGAGAGGTGCTTGGCTTCATAGAAACAAATTTACAAATAAAGAGAAAAAAACAGAGCTGCCAGCTTAACGTTAATTCGTACAAGATGTTGCCACAGTTCAAACTTTAAACGATCAGCTGTTTTTTTTTTCTTTTTATACCTTGCAATGGGCTTAATTAGGTGTTTATTAAAAAAGGTATAAGCAATTCTAGTCGTCACCATCTTCATTGATCACATAAACACTACTTTTAGAAATTATTGGCTACTGGTAGCTTCTAAGATGCTGCAAAGAATAATGGAGGAGAAATAAAGATACAAACACAGGAATACAAACACAGGAATACAACACAGCCTATTATGTAGGAAGCCACCATTTTCGGACGCAACAGTCACTCTATATGGATCAGCTGTTGAGTCGTTTACTGGAACAGTTGAATGAACCTGAATCTTATTAATTATTGCGCGAAGACTCAACAAACTGCAAACTGTAAGAGAGATCAACCCGATTCCAATGATATGAGAAAATCGCATTGCGCTATTATCATTCGGTACAGCACGACCCTCCACACGCAACACCATTCTGGTGTGTAACTTATGCAATCGAAAGTTGCCCTCCTATTCAAGATTGTCGTTTATTAAAAAAGACTATGAACTCCCCATAACGTGTGATGCCACGACAGATAAGTCTGGGCGAATAACAATCATGAATCATGCGTTACTCCGACTTGAGGAAAATTTTGAGAGCAACTGGGGATACTCAAATACCCTCATCCACAAATCCAAGCACCACCATCGGGCGTAAGCCTTCTCGCTAATCGCTAAGGGGAAATTTTGAATACGCATTCTTCTTAATTTATATTTAGAATAGCCTACCATTCTTTGGTTCCTCAAATATCCGATGTTTGTATTGTAGCATAGAATCATGCACCAGAGATCTCAAGAAGAATATACTGGCACAATCAGCATGCGATGTGCTTTTAACACATATGGAAGTTTTACTAAAAACATCTAATAAGTTGGTAGGATACTCATCGTGTATTGTTGTCCTTTTCAAAAGGTTCGCTATGATGAGATTGTGTATGCCTTCATTGCATACCATTCTCTCGTTGAATCAATTCCTTTCAGTTTGGTAACAGTTGTTGTTAAGAGATGATAAACCAATTCTTTGCATAAATCTGAGCAATAAATTCGCTCTTTTACTGTAAAATGTCCTCACGTTGCTTGCGAACAATTTGCTTACGCCCAATAAGCAATATTTTCAAAGTTTCTATCATATCTCTCCACATGCACAAGCTTACTTCACTTTTGTCCTGATCTCATCTCATTTGTTATCTATCAATTTAATGTTTGTATAGAGTTCAGACAACTCATAATCTTTTCTTTTTTTTTTGTGTGTCCCTAATAAAGAGACACAGACTCTACCATTTATCCATTACAATTTTTAAAGCGCTTAGTCCTAAATCTCTGAGAAAACCAAAAGACATGGTGGCTTGCCTTTCTCGAAAATAGAACACCTTTATTAATCAGCTGTGCCGGCTATCTATCCATTACAATTTTTAAAGCGCTTAAACCTAAATCTCGGAGAAAACTAAATGGTGGCTTGCCTTCCTCGAAAATAGCACACCTTTGGTAATCTGATGCGCCGGCTATCACTGCCCATATAGTTGGTGAAGCATCATATCCTGCACGAGGTGTCCTTGGTTTCAATGAATGGCGTTTCTAGAGTTGTTAATTTCCCGATATTATTTGTACCGTGGCTTTGGGATGAAAATGAATCGGATAACGTCAATGCCACCAGAGATCTGGTGCCCTCTACCTTCTTCTCATAATCAACCTGACCTGGATGAATTATGTTTTATTAAATTTTATTTTTAAAATGCATTCTCTTACTTTTCTTTAAACATCATATAAACTGGAACATATTTTCGCCACTTTAAAAAGACAAATGGAATTAAAATTCCATTGATAAAAAAAGAAAACCAAAATAAAAATATGATATATCAAACATGGTGTGGCATCAACGTCGACATCATGTTTGTTGAAATTTAAAACTTGATGAGAAATTCCTTTGATGCACCGCATTTATCACAAGTGCATATATCCCTCAAGAAATAGACCTGCAGCAGAAACAAAATGATTAATAATAAATAGGCTTAACCAAAAATTCAGCAAAAAATCAAAGACCGCAATAATAATTAAGATGTATGCAACAAACCTTTGGATGCACTGGACATTTCGATAATATGCGTCCAACAGAGACATTTAAACAGTTTATACATTTAATGCTGTGACGCGGACGGTTGCAAATGCAATTCCCCTCTCCTTTGCCGTCGCTACGATCGTTGCATTCATTACAGCCTCCACCACAAAACACCAAACACGCTACATTCAATTTAAAACTTAATTTCTTTGCTTAATCATCAAGAATATTTTCAACTTACAGTCATTTCTATATGGTAAATTTCCATTAGACATTTTGCCAAAAATTATTCACAAACTAGTATCTGTCGCCTAATTTTTATTATTATTATTATTTTATCGTTTCTTTATGCCGCATTTGCACATGTATGCGTGGAATAACGGAACTCAATGCTTCAGTGCTGTAAGTTATGAAACAAAAAAACAAAACAGTGCTGAATAGTATTGATAGTAGATGAACCTTGGGAAAACATCATTTCCGTTTTTGATGGTCATTTGCTTAACGTTCAATTCCACTTATGTAGAAGTGGTCATGTCTTCTGTGATTAAATAAAGAAACGTTGGCAGCCCTTTGTTTAGACCCACAATGATTTTGTCCATGATTTATATAAAAAATCTGTCACCGTGCTCCCAAATGGCTCGTTGGTCTAGGGGTATGATTCTCGCTTCGGGTGCGAGAGGTCCCGGGTTCAACTCCCGGACGAGCCCAAGTTCAATAATTTTTTTTTTTTTTCATTTTTAAGATTTTCTTTTTTGTTTTAAAAAATAATTGCGAAAATTAAGTGTAGAAATTGATAAATGATCTTCTTTGTTTTGTTAGTTTCCTTTTTTTTGTAGAAGTTTTTCCTTCTTTTTGTTTTCTCTCTGTCTATTTTTGTTTGTTTTGTTTTATTTCTTACAATTCACATTATAAAAAATTAAAATTAAATTAAATTAAAATAAAAAAATGTTTATTCATGTCTAAATCAGATCATTTGTTTGTTTGCCCTTCTTTTTCTTTTTAAATTTAACTTTTGTTTTCTTGGTTTTGTTTTTCTTTTTGTTTAATAACATTATTATAATAGCGCATTTTATTATATAAATATTTTGTTTTGTTTTCTAAACATGCATTAGCATTAATTTTATATATAATATTTTTGTTTTTCTTTTAGCCATGCATCATCATCATCATTATCATCATAATCATACAATTTTACTTTGTTATAAATTATTTATTTTTTTTTTTTATTTTCTTTTATATCATTGAAATACTATTTTATTTTAATAATAAATTTAAACCATCTTTTATTTATTTTTTAATTTTTCTTTTTCTCAATTTGTTTGAAGCTATTTGTTTTTTTTTTTTTATTTTTATTAGTGATTTTTATTTGTTTTCTTTTCACCTTCATTTATCATTATCATTATCATATTCGTCGTCATCATCATTATCTTTTTTATTTTTATTTCTTTACACAGAATACATAAATTTTATTTATTATTTTTTCTTATAATTTTGTTCTTGTAGGTTTTGTTGTTGTTGTTGTTGTTGTTTTTTAATAAAGCAGTCTATTTTACTCATATTCCAGAATATTCTTATGGTAGAACAAAAGATACCTGAAATGAAGAAGAATAAGAATACGTGAGAAATTATAAATTCCAAATTGCCAACATAAAAATAATCAAATTCCTGTCAATGTGTCATGATCAAATCTTTATAACAATTTCGTGTTCATTCCTTTTCTTTGAATTTTTAAGTCCCGGGTACGAAGTATGGAGGGAGTTGACTTTGATGGTCAATTTCCTGTTAACGTTGTACATGGTGCCGCCTAGAAATAATGCGTTTTTTACAGCGGCCATGAATCACCAACCTCCCATCCACACACAACTACAACTTTTTTTTATATAAAATCTGCACACCATTTTATGACGAACTATAATTTGTATTTAAGTCGTAAATCCTATTTTTATCGCTCTAGGACCTCCAAAATTATAAATTGTGAAAATTAAAAACCACATCGTAGGAATACAAAAACTGCTTAGTAATTGATACCTTCAATTAGAAAGAAAGGACCCAATTTTGTGAGCGGCTAAAGATCTGATCAAGCTGTCTTCCCCTTGTTGGATAAAATCTGTGTTCAATACCTCTTCAATAGAACACCATATAAGATTATATAAGAAGGAAAGGAATTTACCCAGACCAAAATTATTGATTACATAAAATAACCATAGCAAAAATTGATCATTTCTTTATCAATTTTCCGATTCCGCTATATTTAAATTTGATTGAATTTCTATCAAAATCATTTTAAAAATAGTAATTGGATTCAATTTTACTTACCCTTCACTATCTAAAACTTGTTTTAGGGTAGCTGTTGTTATAATATGATCATCGCATTTCACCCATGTATCCTTATGATGCCTCACATATGCTGTGTAATGACCTGAATCAATGGTACCAACATGATTGACAACCGCATATAAGGAATAACGAAAATCGCCATAGGCATTATTCTTCTCGGACATAAACGGTGTCATATCGAATTCAACCGGAAACGATATAAATGTTGAAATCTTACGATCTATAAGCGCCGAATGTTCGAAACGCTTTAAATGGAACGATGCCACGCTGGGCAATGTGCGTAAACTGAATTGTTTTGTGGATTCCTGATAGGATTTACATGTTGAACATTTAATTTTTGCTGCCGATCCCAAATGTTCGGCACGCGTATAACGCTCCAGACAATCAATAAGAGATTTTGGTGTAACACCACCATGCGTTGTTGTCTCACCCAAGTCCAGAGATATATCCCAGAATGGATCAATTGTCGTTGAAACGCCATTACATGATTGACAAACCACATCACTTTGAAGCATACCCGTAAATATTTGATCGATGATACAATTGCATTGTGTCGAGCAATGAGTGGCAGCAGCGGCAGCATTACTTGTGCTAGCATTCTTCTCCCGATCATGTTCGGCTTTCGCTTTGATGCAATGCCGATGTAGGACATCTAATGTAGCAATGAAGAATTCATGAGCATCTTGTTGTTCATAACCGGCCAAATGCTTAGCATGATTCCAAATTAAATGCAATAAACGATGCAGCGAAAGTGGCGAACGTGAACCGGAATAAAATTCCTAAAATTCAAAAAGTGGCTCATCATCATTGTGTTGTGGTAGTTGAAGTGAGGAGTTCCCTTACTTACCTGAAATAAACGTGAAACCTCACAAACCAAACACTTCAATGATGACTTAGTATTACATTCATGGCGTTCGGATAAAAAGTAATCACTTAGCAATGGAGTATGAATGAGGGTCTACAGAAAGAATAGAAAGAGATTATTATTCTCCTTCTATTGAAGCCCACATTAAACATACTTGGACAATACAATTCATGAAACAAGTGGCCCCCAAATTGATGAGACCACGCAGACCAACTGTTTCATTGGCCCTCACACGCCTACGACGTGGATTAGCCACCAATAGATTAGTCTCTTTTGGCGTTGGTATCCATGGTTGCCAACTCAAAGATTTCTGCAAATCCTTGGCCTCTAGCTTTCGATTAATTAACGCATATTCACGACTCCGAGCATCATAAATGAAATCACGACAATTATAACAATACAAAGTACCATGTGAGAGCTCCAAAGCAATCGCATGTTTCTTGGCACGCATATGACTGGCGAGATGGGAGCCACGACAACCGAAGAATATGCAATGAAGGCAGGCATATAATTGCATGCCAAAACTGCCACATTCAAAGCAACAACATGAAGTAGCCTGAAAATGGAAATTAGGGGTAAAAAGTAATGAATAATAGACTCCAATGGGAGAGGGAGACACTCAGTCATATACACACACACACACACCTTCTTTTCACGTGCCTCACGGTTGACGCATGCCGAAAAATATGCATCTATAATCCGATAAAGATCATAACTTTGATCTTTTATATAGCTTTGATAATGTTTGCAACCAGTTTCAGACATTTTATTCACGTTTGCAGTCGATTTTGTTGCTGTTGGTGATGCTGATGACGATTTTGGTGACGTTGTTGGCTTTGTTGTTGTTGTTGTTGTGAATGACGACTTGATGATACTAGCAGCAGCCTTTGTAGTATTAGATTTGATGGTGCCAGCTTTGGATGGGGTGGTGGCGGTGGTAGTGGTGGTGGTAACGGTCGTTGTGGATGAAATTGTGGCTGAGGAGACCTTTTCTTCTTCTTTACTCAGCTGTTCGCTGAGTTTGTTTAGCTTCTGCAATTGTAAATCGGAGAGTAAAAATTGTTGTTGCTCCTTTAGTACTGTTGTTGTTGTTGTTGTACTATTAGCGCTTCTGCGCGTACGGCGTTGTGTTGTCGTTGTTGTTGTTGTAGCTGTGCTTGTTGGTGATAAAATGTATTGAGGTAGCAGCAAATTTTGTTGTTGTTGTTGTTGATGATGATGTTGCTTTACTTCTTCTTGACTTTGCCTTAATCCTTTTTTGAAGACTTTATCGTAATCCTTGTCGTCCTCTTCTTCCTCGTTATCCGTTTTCAGTTTACTTTTCTTTAATTGATGATGATGCTGATGATGGTCGTCGCCACCGTTTATTGTTACCTTATTGCCTCCAATGCTTTCGTCGTCGTCGTCGTCGTCACCGTTTCTTGTACTCCATTCACTAGCTTCACTTTGTCGTCTACTTCTCCTCCGTGAACCACTAACTGGTCCCGCAGAACCACTTCCACCGGCTTTGGCACTTGGAAAAACAGAACAAGAACGAGACTGAGACTGAGGCCGGCCGGCAGCAGCACCACCACCACCAAGACTACTTTTACTACCACTACCACTACCACTACCTCCACCACCACCACCAGAGGCAGCAGCTGCTGCAGCAGCAGCAGCACTAGTTGTTGGTGTTGGTGTTTTTGCAATAACAACAACGAGCTGAGAACAGCGGTTAATAGCAGCTCTGGCACTACCACTACTAGTCTGACCACCGCCGCCACCTCCGCCACCGCCCGCACCCACACCCTCCGCACTGTTATTAACACCACCACCACTCTCTTCTTCGTCTTTTGTTCTTGCTCGTTTTGTGTTTTGCGGCAGCGAATTTTTATCGCCCTTTCGCTGTTTTCGCTGAATTTTGACGAATTTTCTACGCACACCAAACACACGAACACACACAAATTAGGAACTTTATACAATTAAATTTAAATTATTCTAAAGAAATGCACATTTCATTTACTAAATCCTTATTAATTTACACATTTTTTATTTTATGTTATGCGGCGTTTTTCGATTTCAGCAAAGCAAAGATTTTTCTCGCTGTTCTTGCAGATTTTTTTTTTATTTTGTCTTTATTCTTTCTTTACTTTTATGTGTGCGGTGCCCTGCTGCCGTCGTCGTCGTCGTTGTTGTGTCGGTTTTTTTCCGTGCAAACACAGCAAGCTCACAGCACACAGCTCAATCACACACAAACACAAGCAGACGGCACGCACACGTAAGTAAATTTTCTGTAAGAGAATCACTCAACTTGGTTTGTTGTTGTTGGTTGCTTCGTCGTTGATTATTGTCTACGCTGATTCTGCTCAGATAATGGAAAACATACTCAGCATTTTGTGATGAATAAAGTTTTGAAGAAGTAAAAAGTAACAAACTGTGTAAGCCACGTTTAAATACAGCAAAATAAAAGTACATACCAACATACATACATTCACATCATATGTTATATGTACAGGGAGTCGTAATAACAACATCAATAAATGATTGAGAGAGAAATGTTGTTTCTCCGTATATAATGCAAGAGTGTTTATACAAAAATTATGAATATATTCATGTAATAAATGGACAAAATTGAAAAATCGAATTGTTAATATCATTATAAACAATTTTTCAGCTTTTGTATGGAAATTTGCCGACGGCATGCTTTCCCTTATTCTCTCTTCCCCCTTCCAACTCTTATGTACATTTGCTCATATATATAAGTAGCGTGTACCCTTGAAAAATAGCGAATTGAGATTCGTAAAGTAGCGAATTATGACTTGAAGAGTAGCGAGTGATCGAATAGTAGCGAATTACGGCAGAAATTTTGGAATTGAAATGGGGGTTTTATTACCGATGTTTCAGCCACTTCAATTCCAACACCTAATCGTTTCAACCACAAATGGTCATGTATTTTCAACTTGTTAGAGAAGCTTCTATCGAACTTTGATTTTAGCGTTAGCTCTAATTTGAATTTGAAATTCGACTGGCACAAAGACTGTAAAGCTATTTACACTGGGCTACTCACGAAAATGTTGCAAGTTTGATGGTAGATTTTAAATAAATTCTCAGAATTCCTACAAAAAAAAAAAAAAAAAAACAACAAAATTCTTAAACTACGCAAAAACAACAAAACCACTGGAACAACAAATCCACCAAACAAAAAGCATAACAATAACAACTCGAAAGAAGACAAGAAAAAACTTCGGCATCGCTCAGTATTCAAAACTTCATTTCGATAGTACAAAAAGCAAAAGGAAAGCACGGATTTTCTAATAAAGACATGAATTTGACTCTTGAATGATATGGGAGGTACCACCTCCTAGTATTCCAAATGTAGCGTTTGGTGAAAAGAAAACGTCTAGCAAAATATTAGCCCTCTACGCTCAAAAACTGAGGGAATAAATTGAATACATACAGACGGACATGGCTACTTCAACTCTTCTCAACAAGGAGATCAAGAATATGTGTTATATATACTTTATGGGGTCTCCGATTTCTCCTTCTGTCTGCTACAAACTTCATGACAAACTGCTTGAAAAGTATTAAAATGTTTCCTTTAAACATTTAAAAATCACTCTAGATTTTTAATGAAATAAAATAAATTTTGCCATCTTCTATTAAACACAACTCCCCTTTAGCCATCCCCGCTCCAATTTTGTAATTTTGCAAAATTATTATTATTAAGTTACATGCATAGGTTAGCAGTTTTCAACTCGTTTACATCTGCACATTTACAAGTAATTATTTTTTGACTTTGGCGATTTTTTCATCATCATCTGATTTAATTAATTAATTAAATACAAATAAACGCTAACACGCACGTACAATACAATTACATTGCCAAAAATACAATTAATTAAATAAAAATATTTAATTTTTGGGCTCGTCCGGGAGTTGAACCCGGGACCTCTCGCACCCGAAGCGAAAATCATACCCCTAGACCAACGAGCCAATGTAAAAGCTCGCGTCAAAGTTCTTAATTTAAACAGAATCAAGTTGGCATCCATCGTCATTACATTGTTTGCAAAATTCTGGATTGAGTGAATGAGTGAGAGAATTGCAAAAATGAAGCTTATGACAGAGAGAGAGAGCGAAAGAGAGTTTGATCAATAAACAATGGGACATATAAATCAAGAGAGATGGAAAAAGAACATGCAATAAAGTGACACCAACAAATTGCAATTTAAAGTAAAAAGTAATTAATCATATAAAAAAAAAAAAACACACACACACATTCAAGTTATGCGTTGTTTGAGCATTTCCCTTTTGAGATAAAAAGCAAACAGAAAATTTGAACTTTTTTTTTTTTTGTTTGATAATTTTTTGATTGAAAATGAAGAAACGGGGCACGTTCATTATTTTTGTTATGTTTTGGTCATTTTCCCTCTGTATTCGCATAAAATGGAGAAACGAGACACGTATTACAACAAATTTTCATATTGTTGTTGCAAAATTTTGTTTGACTGTCAAACATCAAAGTCACACAGTTGAAACATAGAGCAAATTTCCTTACCGCTTTAAATTGATGAAATTTTTAAAATTGTTATGTATTTGTTTTAATCCAAGTAAAAATAAAATCTAAATTTTCTGAATGAAACTAATTTTTGTCATTTTTGAATATCTAAGAATAAACCAATTAAATATGAATTTTTTGAAAAGAATATTCATGAAATCAAAAATAAATAGCACAAGACTCAGTTTAGATAAACTAAACAAATCACAATTATTGTAGATAATTATATAAATAAAACTTAAATTTATCTAATTAATTAGACAATGAGAACTTCGAGTACGGTAAATAATTTAATTGATTATGAGTTTATTTATAGCGACTTCACAGTGCGGCAAAACTTGATTTTAATTCGTTTCTCTTCACACTGCAGTTTTGATTATTAAAACAGCTGCTTTTTGTTTTCGTTATGTGAACATATGGAAAGTTGGAAAGTTCAATTGTAAAATTTGTGGAAAATACATAATTTCGAACAATTTGCAGGGTATGCGAATAGGTTTTTCAGTTCCCTTTTTCATTCCTGCTACATATTTTTTAAAATTGTAACAAAAAGTTTACAAATCGTAATTTACTGAAATCATCATCAGCTGTTTTATGTTGGCGAGCAAAGAAATATCCTTGGAAAAGTAACGAGTGTGCAAAGAAGTGCCCTTGAGAAGTAAAAAAAATTTTCGAGCCCTGGTTCAGCAAGTTGTCAGCGCTTTTGATCCTTTGTCGAATTCTTCAAAATGATCGGATTAAAAGTTATTTTTTTACAAAAACAACGCCACATTTCCCTGTTGATGTTGTTCGATTGTAATCGCATTTCTTGGGCATTAATGAAGTAAACATGATTAAAATGGTATTGAATGGCAAAGTCAACTTTGTCTCTTCATTGTTAGTTGGCAGCACTTACTTAGTTGGTCATGAACTTCGAACAAGTCACCCAGATGCACATCCTTTCATAGAGCTGCCAACTTAACATAAATTCGTATTCTTTTCTACCTGCTCGATTCCGACGAAAAGCCGATTTTGAAGGGCTACTTTTACTTTTTACTCGTTAAAGTCGGTAAATTTTCGACGCTGAAAATTTGTTGTTCATTCAATTTTACAATTTTGTCCATTAAACACACAAGAACGCATGCAGGCTGGTAAGTTGGAGCGTTCGGTTTGAGTTTTCTTTTAGTCCTTTGAAACAATGATGTTATAAATGGAGGAGGAAAACTGTCGATCGGTTTTAATAATAGTGATTTGTCAAATGATTGATGCTTTTATATAATATTGTATATAATAGTTCTTGATCATGCGGACTAGTGTTTCATTCTAGACATTACCAATCTTTGGTATGCGATTTTTGAATGTCGTACAGTTTGCACAGTGAATTGTGCTAAAAGGCATCAACAAGGTTTGGTAACAGGTAATTTTACGAGTAACACACCTGAGTAATCTTAACAACGTGCGTTATCGAATATAATTAAAAACTTCTCTGTTTGTACATAGAACAATATTCATCAAAAACATAAAAAAAAAGAAACAATCAACAAAATTAGGAAATGAAAATTATAAAATCACCTAAAATGGAACCAGATTGGCAAAGTAATTTTACAGAAATAAAGGAGAGGAACCAATATGTACTGCGATTTGAAAAATTGTCAGATTGTAATTTTCGCGTTGGCACATGGCCAAATCAACGTCTATTTTCCGGACATAAATTGTTGTTGGCCATGGCGTCCCCTGTTTTTGAATGTATGTTCTATGGCAATTTACCAGAAAAGAGTGATCCGATTTGTTTGCCCGATATAAAGCCAGATGCATTTAAAGCCATGCTGGACTACATTTACACCGATGAAATCTCAATTCCATCATTTGATTGTGCTTGCGATTTATATTATGTGGCCAAAAAATATATGTTGCCACATGTGGTTGAACATTGTAGAACTTTCTTGCCGACTGTTGTAAGGCCAGAGAATGTATGTCGTGCATATGAATTTGCCGAATTACATGACGAGGAACCACTAAAGAAATATAGTTTCATGGTAAATACAATTGATCTAATATACTGAAATTGCAATTATTATAATATGTTTTGTATGATTTTTTCAGCAAATTATAGCTTGTACGCAGGAAGTTATAACAGATCCGTCATTCGTGGATATTCAAATATCAACATTAATGACTATTCTTGATCAAAATAGCTTAAATATTTATTCAGAATTGGACTTGTTCAAATGTTTACTGAAATTTGCAAACGAACGTTGCATATTGAATGATGAAAGTGAAGATGCAGATGATGCCGATGCCGATGCCGATGCCGATGCTGGTTCTGAGAACGTAAGAGATTTTGTTGTAGTGGAGCCTGAGAATGCGAGTTCAGGGGCAGCCTCTACATCGGCTGCAACATACGGTAATGTATCCAAAGTCGAGTTCGATCACAGTGTCTCTGCTTCTGGAAATGCAGATGATTCCACAGCACATATCATTAATATAATGGGTGTCCAACGTACCACAATGGACAAGGCCATGTTGGAACAGGCAATCAAAAAGATTCGCTTCCTTGCAATGACGCCAAAAGAATTTGCCGAGGGACCAGCACGCTGTAAATTCCTGAAGCAAAATGAGGCATTTACTATGCTTATTAAAATTTCAAGTCCAACTATTGAGGACTGTCCAATGCCACAAGGATTCTGTGAATCAACTGAACCCCGTTATGTCAATAAGAAGCTTTCTTGCATTTTTCACATCAACGCTACATATTATAGATTTCAAATTAACAATTTTAAGGAATCCAGTCTTACGTTCCAAGTTAATAGAAACGTCTTTTTGGTGAATATAGATATAGAAGTGCATTCATCAGATTACGCTGACCATAATAGAGGTATTTTCGCGTGCATAGGTACCACGCCAGATTTTCAAATTGCATGTACCAGTTCCATAAAGCATTTAGGTGGTTTAATGTACCAATTATCTTTCAACAAGCGCGTTTTTGTTGCTCGCCAAAAAAACATTACTATTAAAGTAGTTAACATGGATTATAAATGTACGAGTTTAAAATTTTTCAAATGGAATCGCACAACGGATTGTGGATCTTTTACATGCAGAATGGTTGAAGTAAATCCATATCGTATAGAGTTAATCAATTCTATAAGTCGTTTAAACTTTTCATCACAACCTGTATTTAGATAAGCATGTAGAAGTATTTTTATTATTGTAGGATTATACATTTTATTAACATTACACAAAAAGGGGGAGTTCAAGTATTGCATAAGGGGGTTTTGTGGCGGGATTATTCAATTTTTTCTTATGTTTGCTGTCACAAAGAGTAAAACTTAAGTAAGATAAAAAAAAACTTACAAAAGTTTGAAAATGATGGCGTTAATAATCCAACGGATTATGTATATGAATTTAAGCTAGACTTATGAAGATCAATTACTAATGATGTGAAATCTTCGATATAAAGTCCTTGGACAATAATAATCGATTTTTAAATTTCTGATTTTATTTAATCTTAAAAATAATTTAGCTTTTAATATTTGTATTTTTGTATTTCATAAAAGTTTAAGAAAAAAATTCTTACTTATCATTTGGTGTAGGGAAAAAAAATGCTATTAAAAATAAAGACTTTCTTTTTAATTTAGTTCCTAGTTAATTACAATAGATTTTGTCGAATGTTTACAACACGGTCTTCGGTGGCATAACATCGCCTGTGAGCAATAGCAGAATAAAAATTAGATTATAAATTAGATTAAGAGACTTTTGTACAAGCAAATAATGTGTTTATTAAAAACGAAAGCATATTCGACCATGACTCAATCAATCATTATTTATTATCATTTACAGGTTTGGGTTATATGGTATGTTTCTTAACTTATACAATGGATAATCTAATTTCAATTTAAGAATACTACTAGGCACAAGGCCTTCGAGTCGTCCGATACTTTGAAGATGGTGGCATTGGTCGAAAAGGTGTATCGTATGCGTAACTTTATAGGTTACATGATGGGCTTGTAAGAAGCTTTAACCGAGTTAACTCTTCGGTAAAGAGTTTCCGGAAGACTTCAACACTGGTGCATTTTTCAGAAATTCCCGTGGAGTGCTGATGATTGAAATCCATGGTGGTGATAATAAAGTAGGCCACGCAAATATATATATTTATATATGAATAGTATTATAAGTTTGTTATTAAATTTTGTAACAGGCAGAAGGAGATATCAGAGTCTCCATTAAGTAGATATACAATATATATTTTTTCCCCATTAAAATTCAGGTTAATATTAGAAAAACTTTTATGTTTTATGTCCTTTTAAACAAAAATCTAGATACTATAAGTTTCTAATCATGAAATACATAAATTTCAAGGCCTTAGAGTTACTGGACCCGTATAGCTCTCATGCAAACCCAAACCCAAATTTAGGTTTTTATAGAAAAACTATTTATTGTGTTATCGAACTGAAATTTGAACTGTACAAGTGTCTGACCCATATTCAACAACCGTGTATATTTCAAGACCCTAGGATTTTTGGATCGTAAAGCTCCCATACAATTATTTCAGTCTCAGTGTTGAAATGTTGTATGTGTACTGACTATACGCTAAACATAAATCAAATCTAAGTATAATCAGAGCGTAGGCAACAACGTTTTCTAGGGGGGTGCGTGAAGAGTATATCAACTTCGGCACAGGCGAATTTAAACTACTTGTTTATAAAATATACTATGGAAACATTTTGCAGTGACTTAGTTTGAGGGCAAGCAATTTTGGAATGAGTTTTGCCGATGTTTCAGTATATTTGACTTCTATCGACGGGAGGCGAAAACTCACCTTGTTGGTGCAGCCGAGAGGGCATTGATGCTTCGTTGAATTGCTGTGAAATAATTTTAAGTGCGACAGCGCAGCCAAAAATCGGAAGACTATATTCAATTTTAAAGAGTAGCAGAGTCCCGGTGATATTGATTACGGAGTTTGCATTAATAAGGGAGTGTTTGGAACTTAAACATTTAATTCAAGAAGATTCTGCTTTAAATGTAACCAGTGTTGTTGGCAAAGAGGACGGTTTTTACCTTTGAGGAGATGTTGGTGAGTGAGTTTGATAAAGTTCGATGATCACAAGAGCCAGGGAAGTGGGGGTAGTTTTGCACGGATTGTAATTTTTATAACAGTGTTTATATGAAAGCGACGGGATGACTGTCAGACATGGAGCACAATCAGTAGTATCAGCGTGCTCATTTTCTTTTATTCCCGCGTGACCGGGAACCCAAATTAGTGGTATTTGATGAAGAGATTCCGGAGTTCGCAAAGAAGGTTGTTGTAGTTGTATAGGTTTTAAACTCCTAAAACTGTTGACAGACTATACGTGCAGATTATATATTTGCATTCACTATATGGATAGGTTTTACTATCGCAGCGATTTTGAGTGCAAGAACTGAGTATTAGCTATTCACTACAGCAAATGAAGTTCCGATCTTTTCGACGATTAGAAATAAACTTCTAAATCAATCACATTATGTATATTATTCATTACTCTTTCTTCTAAAGCAGAGATTTAGCAATTTTTTATTTTTAATTCTATACAAGAAGGCAGGGCTGTCCAACCAGTGGCCCATTACGACTCGTTACCTTAAGCTGATAACCTTTTTGTTTGATTGTCAACTTAAGCCGATGGTTTAAAAATGTTTGGCTGGCACTAGAGTGTTTGTGTACAAATCAAACTGGGCTGTGGTCAAAATAAGTACTTCTAGAGTCATACTTTCATTCCAACGCTCCTTTTAGCTTATCCGTGCTTCATTTGAGTCGACCCTCTTTCCCTAAAGCATCTTATTAATGTCAGTAGTCCCTCTTTTGAGTTTCTAGAAGGGAAGAGAAGGCATATAAACGCCTGACAGGGAGGAATAGAAAATTTCATTGCCGTTTTGTTGGGACTTTTTGTTAACCGTTCAGGCAGGTCATGAACAGCTGGTTTTTCTTTTGGTTATATTGTACATACAAATGGAAAGTTGGAAAGTTCAATAGTTTATTTATGGAAAATACATAATTGCAAATAGGGTTTGCAGTTCCCTTTTTCATTCCTATTACATATTTTCTTAAAATTTTAACTAAAAGTTTACAATTTAAAATTTACTAAAGTCATCATCAGCTGTTTTATGTTGGCGCGCAACAAAAAAAAAGCGGAAGTCAGTCGAAAGTGACTAAAAATTTCCCAGCACTTATTCTTATTCTCTCTCACTCACAGCTGCTCGCCATGTCTCTCTTGTATTTTGGCGTTGAAAAGTAGCGAGTAGCATTAATTTAATTTATTTATGTCTCTGCTTTGTACATTGCGGCATTGCGATATTTGTTGGTCGCTTAAAGTAAATACAAAATCAGACGTGATAAAGAAACAAAGTAAAATTGTAATTGTGTTAATTATAAAATAAATTCATAAATCAAATCAAATTAAGTGAGGGGTCTCACAGTTAATTGTATTAGTATGTTGTTAGTAGCTGTGGGTCTACTGATTTGCGTTTTGACTACGCAAACAGGTAAGTAAAATTAAGAGGTCTAATGAGATTCTGGTTGTGATAAGTGAAGTGTCTGTGCATGTCAAGCCGGCAACCGGTCAAGTTTCACTATGATTTTTCTCTCTCTCTCTCTTCTCTATTCAATTTATCTTTTATTTTTTACATTTACATACATATGTATTTCTATTATTCACATAAACGAAGTGAAGTAAAAAGTTAATACGTATGACACCATTTTGTTAAATTATGTGTTTTCACTCTCCTCTCCCCTAAATATAGTTAATGCCACGAAACCCCCAAGATGGGATGCCAATTATATTGTTACAGGTACATTGTATATACCCTACGCTGAGATTGCTGAACCCTTCTATGCCTGGTACGATAAGAATACAAAACGTTCACGAATTGATTATTATGGTGGAATGGTGAAAACCTATCAATTGGCTGGAGAAAATCAATATGGAACTTCATTGAAATTGGCACCGATCACAACACATGATGAATTGAATAAGGTGACGTGCCTGCAAGTGAATGGAACGGCTAAGCAACCAGTGGGAATTCAAAGCATCCTACCCGATGTTAAAGAATTCGAACTGATTGGCACGGAACCATTCAATGGTTTCAACTGTGATAAATTCCGTTTGGAACAAACCATTGGTCAGAAAAAGAATGTATATACCATGTGGGTGCGTTACAAGAAATCCCCACATTATCCATCATCACGTATGCCCATTCCAGTGCGTTATGAAATGCGTGGCTATAATACACTGCTTGGCTCTCATTATGATCATTACTATTTGGATTATGATAGCTATGAACATGATGATATACCCAATGAAGTCTTTGAGATTGATGAGAGTAAGTAAGAGTCCATCCAATATTTCAAATCAAATCGAAACAAAAACCAATTTCTTTGGTGGTTTTCCATTTATTGTTTATTGTAGGCTTGGTTTGCATTGCTTTCCCTGGACCTGGTACTGGACACTATGCCACCTTTAATCCCATGCAAGAATTTGTGCATCCTGCTGTCGATGAACATGTCGAGCATGCGTTCCATCATTTCAAAAAGAAGCATGGTACCTCATATCGAACTGAACAGGAGCATGAGTATCGCATGAATATCTTCCGCCAAAATCTACGCTTTATTCACTCAAAGAATCGTGCCAAATTAAGTTACAAGCTTGCGGTTAATAATTTGGCTGATAAGACTGAAGAAGAGCTGAAGGCACGTCGTGGTTATAAGCCATCAGGTGTTTATAATACCGGCAAACCTTTCCCCTATAAAGTAGACAAATTGAAGGATAACATACCGGAACAATATGATTGGCGTTTATTTGGTGCTGTGTCACCAGTAAAGGGTAACAATTTTGCAAACTGCAATGATAGATAAGTTTCCAAGTTTTCTTTTTTTGATAGATCAATCGGTTTGTGGCTCTTGTTGGTCTTTTGGAACAATTGGTCATATTGAGGGTGCTTATTTTTTGAAAAATGGTGGCAATTTAGTGCGTCTATCGCAACAAGCTCTCATCGATTGCTCGTGGCAATTTGGTAATAATGGTTGTGATGGCGGTGAAGATTTTCGTGTCTATCAATGGATGATGGAAGTCGGTGGTGTGCCAACCGAAGAGGAATATGGTCCCTATTTAGGCCAAGATGGTTACTGTCATGTACAAAATACTACACTCGTTGCACCCATTAAAGGTTTTGTGAATGTAACTACCAATGATCCGAACGCCTTTAAAATTGCTTTGCTCAAACATGGACCCATTTCGGTGGCCATTGATGCTTCACCAAAATCGTTTAGTTTCTATTCACATGGTGTCTACTATGATCCTGAATGTAAGAACGATGTCGATGGCTTGGATCATGCTGTTTTGGCTGTTGGTTATGGAAAGATTAATGGCGAGGATTACTGGCTTGTGAAGAATTCTTGGTCGACTTATTGGGGCAATGATGGTTATATCTTAATGGCGGCACGTGATAATAATTGTGGTGTTATGACCACGCCTACTTATGTTGAAATGTAATTTCGGGACAATTTTTATATTTTATAGTCACCCTTCATATTTTTTATCATACACAATTATAAAACGATGATCAATGATTTTAAATTTTTATTTTCTATATTTTAAAAGTAATAATAAATGATTGTCTATTAAAATTGATCTTTGGATTTTGCTTATCACCATCTATTCCAGCCATTTGCATGTGATTGCAAAAATCAACTTGATTTTGTTGACTCTCTCGGGTTTATCAATTGTAATATGGAATTTCCTATCTATAAATAGGAATCAGCTAGAACAAGCAAATGTTGCTTATGGAATAGACAGACGATGCATTCTATTTATATGGAGATAAGTTTATGTATTTGCTCATCAAATCAATAGTTGTCGTTTTGTGTTTATAGAAAGACATTTGAAAGCAATCAGTTGATATTTTTTATCTTGTTTAAGAAGAAGTTACTTCAACTATCAGTTTGACCGGACATTCAACTTTCTATTGTGGTGATTAGTTAATGGAAATCGTCGTTTGATTGCAATGATAGGTGATGAGTTCACCAAGAAGCCTTACGGTCCAATTGTGAGGCCTGATTTGGATTGCTTTAAATTTGAGTTCAGTTTGGCCTTCTCTTGTATTATTGAATTTAATCATTAATAGAGTTTTACTGCGCATGATGGGCTAAGAGATGGTAACCCGATAGAGCAAAGTCATGACTATAAGGCGAGTGCATTGAAATGTCCCATCGAAATTCAAGAAAGCTCTACTTCCCAATTCTAGTCGATGGTTAGTCGATGTATAGCTCAGAATTAAGTGTTTCGAGTAATGGGCACAGTTCATGATCCCCTTCAAATTTCTCCAAAGACAAAGGTGTTAATCCTGGCTTGAACATTGTCTGGGACCCACAGATTCCTTCCCTCGTCCACATTATCGTAGGTTCGCTAGTCACCATCTGCTTCATTGCGTGTCACCAACACTTCGCAGATAGAAATGCGGCGACCATTAGTTAATTGCCACTAGTCCACTGAGTGCTATGAAATGTCGAAATCGAGTTTACAGAATACCATATCGCACGAAGAAACCTTTTTAAAAAAGCGCGTGAAAATCTGCATTAGTAAGCGGGCTCCATGTTTGAACGACTGCCACTTGTCAAAACTAAAGCAATGACACCTTGTTGTCCTTTTGTAGCTTATATCATCCATCATCTGTCAAATGATATGCAGATTATCCAAATGCTACTTTATGTGCTTGTCCCACAAACTTTCTAATTTCCTGTAGAGGAAACGCGACAAACCATTACCTGAAATAGAGTATTATTTTGCTTAAAAAAAACTAAAAAGTCATGGCTAAATAAATTTTCCTTGTGAATGTCGCAAATATTTCTGACCATGGAGCGACTGTGATAATTGTAAGGATTTTGTATTGAGCTCATAGTAAAACTGATATGTTACTTGGACTTTCATTAACCCACTATTCGAAAACTTTTGACTAAATTGAATGAAGAAGTTATACTGTTAGATCTCAAGGTTAAGTTGTCTATCATAATGAACGCTTAGATAAATTATGAGAAATGTAAAAAATATTGTATGTTGTAAATGTATAAAAATCTCTTAATTTCCCCAACATAAATCGATTTGTGTTTATTAGAAAAACTTGTTTTTAATAAGTAAATATTTCTATTGTATCATAGTGTCATTGTAGCTTAAGAAGTTTCCATCGGTATGACATGTACTTGTTCGGTAATATCGAAATTCTTAATTGAAGTTGACAATACAGTTGTTGCGCCCGGCTTAAAGGAGTAATCCAAATGGCGTTCACCCTTCTTGTTGGCAATTTCATAATTACGCAAATAATCAGTTGAATCTTTGCGTATGACGCACAAATCAATATTCGAACCAGAACCCAAATCATTGAAAACACCAGCCGCAATGGCATCACGCACAAGCTTCTTGGCCTCCTCCTCGCTTAAATCTGGACGCCAACGTGCTTCAAAAACAGCCATAGCAGCCAAACTGCCAGAACCCATAGTGACATATGGCAGTTTATCCGATGAACCATGTGGGTGAATCGAATAAATGTAAGAACCAGTTTTGTCAACACCACCGAGCACCAGGGCAGCACTGACATGACCCTGATAACGGAACAGCATTTGTTTCAACAAAACATTGGCACAGACAACGCGCACCTGGCGATTAGTATTCAAACGATGCAGTTCCAACTGAGATGCAATCGATTGCGTTGTCATTTCGGTATCAGCGGCAGTACCAGCACCACAGCAACTGTGTAACAAAGAATGTGTCAACATTGTTTATATCATAAATATAAATAAGTAATTAACTATTGCTTACTAGATATTTTTTGCCAAGTAATGTATTTTGGAGCAATTTTTATCAGAGACAATTGGTCCTTCTGTGGCACGCGTATCAGCGCCTAGGACGACTCCATCCTTAAAGATTACGCCAGCGATAGTTGTGCCAGTTTTTACAGCCTTTGGTGGTTGGAATCCGCCTCTGATAAGATCAGCATTACTGCCAAGGAAAATTTACGTTTTTTGTTTGAATAATTTTGTCTTAAACAATTTTATCAATTCTACTCACCGCTTGCAGTTGGCAAAACTGAAACCAGATTTTGGTATTTCGCGTGACAATTCAATTTGCATTTTTAATTATTTAACGCTCAGTGACAATTGCAAAAACTAGGAATTAAATATGGATTTTAATAGAAAATGCCGCAATGACAAACGAAATTCACTCACTCTGCTTCTTCACAAAACACAAAATGTCATTCACGTTGCTATTGACATATGAACATTTATCGTTCTGAATGACAAATGACAGTTGGTGCATTTCACAGCACTATCTGTACAGTAGACAAAATTTCCGTTAATTTAAAATTCAGAAATTAATTCAATTGAAACTCCATAATTAGAATCAAATTTTTGTTAGTTTCAGTGAAAAAGTGATTCTAGTTTTTTTTAATGATTTACAATGATCTTGTAAATATGAAATTAAAATTTTAAACAAATTCACAACACACTCGTACAGCATCATTTTCCATATCAATTGGAGTGGATTTACTAGCTCTAACCAATATTGTTCAATAATGTCGTCATCTGAAAGAAACCCTGCCCTGCAAATCTCTATGACCAGGTCTTCAAGAGTAGCAGTGGAATCCATTCATCTATCCATGCTTCTCGATATCATTTTTGTCTTATGATTATGAGTCGTATTTGGTCCTTAGTACCTAGATTCTGAACATTTTTTTTTTATCAAAGTTATAAAAATAATATTAAATATAAGTAATATAATGGTTTGTTATGTATATGTCTCACGTGCGGTAGCCTGAGATGTGCTTGGGACTGATTCCTATGACTAGTGTTGATCTATTCGGTGCATTGCAGTAGTTGTTAGTAAGCATCTTTCCAAATGTTAGAGGGCAAAGAGTAAGTCACAAGAATTTTCCTTAAAATGGTATTTGTTTTTTATTTTTTTGTAATATTGAACTGAAGTTTTGAATACTAGAAGTGTTTAATCCATATTCACAAGCCATTTACATTTCAAGATCCCAGTATAGCTTCCATACAAATATTTTGGTCTTAATGTTAAAATGCAGTATAAAAACAAAGAAACAAGTGCACCAAAAGCAAATGAGTTGATGGTGTAGACATTTAGATAAATGAACTTAGAACAATAATCAGAAGATATAAAAGTTGCGTGAAGATTATTAATTAGAATTTCGACATAAAGCTTCAATAAAAAGCGTCATGTTTTCTATCTCAATTGTACAGAATTATGGCTTTCACAGTTTTGTTGGAACTTCTGCTACACGCTACTTTTCGAGGGTACACGCTACTTTTTAAAGTAGCCTCACGTTTCGCCCTTCCTTCGATCCAAAAAAAACTGGTTTATAAATACCATTTATTTATCGACTTACTCGCTACTTTTAATCGTCGAATTAGTCGAATTTTGACAATTAAACAAAGTGGAAGCGCGCGTGTCTGTTGGATCATTCGGTTTGAGTTTTTGTAGATAATTTAAGCATAAAGTGTGTTTACATACGTATTTAGTTATATATTTTTTATATCATAAAATTATTACTTTCGCATCATAACGAGGGTGAAGGCAGTATATTTACAACTATGGCGCAACAACAACAACCAGCTTATCAAAACAGTGAGTGACAAACAACAAACAAGAGAAAAAAACACGATAAATGAAAGAACGAAATTAACGTAAGCAAATAGGAAGCCCCCAACTGGTGGCGCGTTTTTGCAAAATTTTCGCCATTTATGGTAGCAAATTGTTAACTTAAAAAATAAGTGAACACGTAGACACAAGAACAGTGCAGTGACGGTGACAGACAGACATTTGCTTAAAATCGGAAGTAAGAAAGCTTTAAATGTGCTTAAATGGAATGTTGTGAAACGAAGAAGCAAAGGAAAAGGTGTAAAAGCCGGCATTTTTGTGTTTTACTTAGTTGCGTGTGTGTGTTTGATTTTAGCATAAACCCTAACCCTACCCCGATGTGAGTTACAAATGGCCGCACCCTGATTTTTGCAGTTGCCGCCGCTATCATTGTCGCGTCTTTATCTCTAATTGCTGATAAAAAACTCTTAATTTCCAACACAGTTTACTTTAAATTTTACTCGATCGATTGCAGAAAATGTATATGCGACACTCCCGCGAACCCAACGTGGCCAACCCATTGTATTAGGCGGTGATCCCAAGGGCAAAAATTTCCTATACACCAATGGCAATTCGGTTATCATAAGAAATATTGAGGTAAGTCCTGCATAATAGTATAAAAATTCCATTGAATGCAATATAATATGTATATTGGTATGGTATAGTATAGTATTAGATTTAGATTTCCTTCTTTATATCATTTTTTGTAATTTTCATTTTCTTGAAATCTTTTCATTTTTCAAGAGATTTTTATTTTTAACACTGGGCAGCTGCATTCAAAAGTTGTGTGTTATTTTCCACGACGAAGAAAAGATGTTTATTATATGTATATCTATATAGATATATAGACGACCGATGGATGTAGTATAATGTGTTCTATATTTATTTTCATACATATTTTTCTATGATCATGATGTCTTTGGTTGTGATGTGATGTAGTTGGTGGCTGTCTAATTTCAAATAAACGCAAAAAAATAAAAAATAAAAAAAAACAGAAACACTTTCTACTAAATAGAAAACTCATTTTTCAAGAAGAAAATCCCACGCACCCCAACATTCACAATAAACAAACAAGCAAAAACATTTGATCATTTGATGGCGATGATGATGTATAGATAGAGGGCAATTGTGGGTGGAAGTAAGAAACTAAGTCTATACTAGAATATTTTGTACATTGGCTGTGCCGGCATTTATCGTTGCCATAATATTGTGGTATAATAACAACATCATGATCATACTTAGTGATGATCATTTCTGGTGCTTCCAAAAATGTTTGTTCCTCAACATGGATGTAACAAAGGGTTCACTAGATATGTGTATAGAGACTTTAGTTGTAATCGAAGCCATCGTGAACAGTTTCAGTCTCAGTTGTCATTTCCGTTTCCATTTTTAATGACAATCTGATCGTGTTTAAGGCTCGTATCTAGGACTTAACAAAGGATTCATCAAATATACTATCTCCATAAATGCCATGGACTACTATAGCAAGTAATGAGATGTTGATCATGAGAAGTAGAGGACTATAGTTGAAAAAGAAAGGCTGCATCAAATATATTCTCCCTATAGATGTCATGAACTTTAGTTGGACTACTATAGCAAGTACTGCGATGATGATGAGACATAGAGGACATCAGATATACTGTTGTACATAATATTTATATTTATTTTGAGAGAGGGCCATTGCCAGGCTGTTTGAATAATTTTTCTTCCTTTGTTGTTGAAGATTCCTGTTTTGGAGAACAGTGGGCATTCTCAAATCTTTGTGCGGCCGTTAAGCGATGTAGTGCTTTGTTTTTGCAGGTTTAAATGTTTCTGCCAGCCACAAAGAAGTCATGAAAACCATTTGGATTTCTATAAGATGTTTTCTTTTCAGAGGTTTGGTTTTTGAAAATGTTTCTAGTAGTGTCGACTGTCAATGTGACAGATGATAATTGATTTGTGGACAGAACATTGCAAGTTCTGCTAATTTGTTTTGAGAAAGATGATTCAGTTCAGTGCATACAGAAGAAGCTACTACTGCTGTTGTGAATCATAGTGTTTAGGTGCCCACTCCGAATGAGTCGATTTGCCATCAAAAAATTGAACTTCCCGATGCGCTTCTTTTGGGTTAAACGTGGCTACATGTGTTCGAAATCATATTAAAACAATAATGGTCATCATTTAAATTGTGCATTCCTCTGAAAGAGAATAGCCTTTGGAAATTACGTTAATTTTTCTCTTTTTGAATCTAAGTCAATAAGTCTGGAATAAAATTGAACTGTTTGCAACAATAAAATCTCATAAAATTATTGTTGGAACCTTGAGATTCAACAATTTTGAAAGCGAAATCAATTTCATGAGCGAGTTGTCTAGTCTTGCATACAGTTTTTGCTAATAACAGAATCAAGTCAAATCAAACAAAGTTAGTTGGTTCGATATCATTCTGTCTATATTGTATTCTGTATGATTAATTGCTTTCTATGACTTCATTTTCAAACAAATCAATTAGTTATAAATTTTAATTATGCTTCATATTTTCATTATTGTATTCTTTTAATTAATTCGTTTATCATCTTTCTTTGCCGCCAACTCATTTCATGTACCGTAAATTTAATCATCAGAATCCAGCCATTGCCGATGTCTATACGGAGCATTCGTGTGCAGTCAATGTGGCCAAATACTCACCAAGCGGTTTCTATATTGCATCTGGTGGTAAGTAGAACCAACAAGACTATATACTCGTACACAAACACACATATTTCCCTTACAATTCAAACCAACCGAATGAATGAATTTGTTACCATTAAATTTGTTAGTGTGTTACTTTACTTTAGTGTGTTACTTACTTTAACTCATTCAACTAAGTAGATTAGTTTGGTTTGGTTTGGTTTGGTTCTACGCTGCTTGGCAGCCCATGGGACAGATGTATATGTATCTTCACACTTGGTAGCAATTAACAACAATCATTTCACCAAAAGTCGTGTCGGTTCGTTCGTGTCGCTTCGTTGCGTCGCTTGCTTGCTCGCTCACCTAAATGAGTCATGTGTAATGCCGCCAAGTGGTAAAACTTGATTTTGTGATTTAGCATAAAATTTCGTATAAAACAAAAAAAGAAAAAAATATAAAAAAATAAAAGAAAAGACTCACGGAACTACTTACTTACTTACTACTTTATCTAATCTCATCGGTACATTTTGGTTTGGCATTAATTTACCATACTATTTGTTTATCATGAGTAATCATCATCATACAATATGATTATACTATTTTTGATTAGATGCATCTGGTAAGATTCGCATTTGGGATACCGTAAACAAGGAGCATTTACTTAAAAATGAGTTCCAGCCCATAGCGGGGCCAATTAAGGATATTTCCTGGTCAGCAGATAATCAGCGAATTGTTGCTGTTGGTGAAGGACGGGAACGATTTGGTCATGTGTTTATGTCAGAAACCGGTACATCAGTGGGTGAAATCAGTGGACAATCGAAATCAATTAATTCTTGTGACTTTAGACCATCTAGGCCCTTCCGGATTGTAACTGGTAAGTTACACGCACAGAGACTGAGTAAACTTGTGATGATTAAATTTTTAATTTCTTTTAGGCAGTGAGGATAATACGATTGCCATTTTCGAAGGACCACCATTCAAATTCAAAATGACCAAATCGGAGCATTCACGTTTTGTCCAAGCTGTGCGTTACTCACCTGATGGCAAATTATTCGCATCGGCAGGTTTCGATGGCAAAGTATTTTTGTATGATGGCACCTCATCAGATTTGATCGGTGAATTTGGTAGTCCTGCGCATAAAGGAGGCGTCTATGCTGTCGCATGGAAACCTGATGGTACACAATTGCTTACCTGCTCAGGCGATAAGACTTGCCGTTTGTGGAATGTTGAAAGTCGAGAGTTGATAAGTGAATTTGTTATGGGCACCACTGTTGATGATCAACAGGTGTCATGCTTATGGCAAGGCGATCATTTACTAACGGTCTCATTATCCGGTCATATAACCTATTTGAATGTCGAGGATCCCACCAAACCTTTGCGAGTTGTAAAGGGCCACAATAAGCCAATTACTGTTTTAGGTCTAAGTGATGATCGTAGCACGATTTATACCGGCAGTCATGATGGTGTTGTCACCTCCTGGAATTCAGGTAATGGCGTTAATGATCGCATCACAGGCATAGGTCATGGTAATCAAATTAATGGCATTGCTGCATGGGATGAGTTCGTCTATACATGCGGCATTGATGATAGTTTGCGTCAATTCAGTGTGGAGGGCAACTCCTATACCGATTATGTTGTAAAACTTAATTGCCAGCCACGTGGTTTAACCATCTTACGCAGTGAGAACATCATTGCATTGGCTTGCGTCAAGGAACTGACTTTGGTACGTGACCAGAAAAAGATCTTCTCATTGCCCATCAAGTATGAGGCTAGTTCGATTTCAGCTAACCCAGAGACGCATGATATTGCTGTCGGTGGTGATGATCAGAAGTGTCGCATCTATACATTGAAGGGCGATGACTTGGAACTAAAAGCAGAATTGGATCACCTCGGTGCTGTGACTGATGTTCAATATTCGCCCGATAACAAGTACTTGGTGGCATGTGATGCACATCGTAAGGTTGTGCTCTACTCCGTAGAGGAATATAAGGTGGGTGAAAAACACATTGATTGATGATGATTTATATCAATTTATTACATTTTCTTAAACTTATAGCCGGCTCACAACAAAGAATGGGGCTTTCACAATGCCAAAGTCAATACTGTGGCCTGGTCGCCAAATTCATTACTCGTTGCTAGCGGTTCGCTTGATACTACTATTATTATATGGTCTGTCACCAATCCTGCCAAACACACCATCATTAAAAGTATGTCCTATTTATTAGCGAAATTTACTTTTTCCTATATTTTTTTCTTAACATTTCTCTGCAATATTTTCTTAGATGCACATCCTCAATCACAGATTACTCGCCTCGTATGGTTGGATAACAATACTGTGATTTCAACTGGACAAGATTGTAATACCAAAGTCTGGGAAGTCGAAACTATTTAAACTACAATAAAGTACTCGGTCTGTCTATCTATCTAGGCTAGTAGACTAGACTTTTTATAAACATCTAAATATTTGATTCAAAGATTTACGATTTACATATTTTTATACATAACATACTAAACACCTAAAATCATAATTTATTATATTTAATTGATTTGCCAATTATATTTTAGCATTTGCATTTATTTGCTACCATTCATTGTTCTAACTTTTTATATCCTATCACATTGTATACTCATAAATATATTCTTTTTATTTTAATTTTAAGCTCAAAGTGTCCAATCAAATTATAAAAGGAGAAATTTATTAATTGAATGTAATTCAAATTTTTATCGTATTAAATTAATTTATTTACTTATAAATATTAGAAATTGTTCTGCTTGACCGCGAATGAATGCTTTTTTCTGAATTGATTTGTAATAATTGTTCATTTTTGTAATAATTTTACGTAAAATTTTTAAACAATATTTTTTGTATGAAATTTTTAAAGAATGTATTTCGTACACCTGCGTAAATTGTATTATGAAATAAATTAGTTTTTGCAAATGAATTTTTACATATTTTTTATAATTTCATAAGCAAAGATGAAAAATTGTGTTTACTTTTTTATACGAAAGCATTTAGAGTCAACGACTTTTTGAATTTCCAGTGGGCCTCCAAAATTTAAAAAGATTTACTTTGGGGTAGAGTACAGCGTAAATTGAACAATATATGCCCTCAGTACACATGCTCACAAATTGGTATGAGAATATACTGATATAAAAAACCAGCGCTTTTGGATCAAAAACTTGACAGTTTTGAACTTGTTCAACAAAACGTGCATAACTAAGTGAATATTGGTCTTTATATTTAGAGTTCCGGGCCATATCTCATGAACCGGAAGAGCTAGAGAGTTGAAATCTTCACAGAATGTGTAGTTCTATCCGGGCAATGGCAACAAATACTGAAACTAAAATATTTCCGTAAATTAAAAGGGGTCTCTATATAAGAAATATTTTGGTTCGTATGGGAGCTATACGATTCAGTAACCTCACGATCTTGAAATTTGTTTGGTTGGTGGAAGTGGATTAGAAACTTATAGTGTCGAAATTTCAGTGTGATCGGACCACTAGGGAGGGTACCTCCCATATAAACCTACCATTAAAATTGAGGTTTTTATTAGAAAAACTTTTATGTTTTTGGATTATTGAACTGAAATTTAGACATTATAAGTTTTTGACATAGGCGTTATATGTCTGATGGAATTAGCGAAATCCGCCAAATAAGGGGGGTATCTCCCACCATTAAAAATATAGTTCTTATTCGAAATCCTTTTTTTGATTTGTTCACTTTTGAATCAGCTAAATCGGACCACTAGGGTCCACCTCCCATACAAACCACAATCTGGTACGGAACCCGCCCTGTACGAGTCTGACTCGCATTTGGCCAATTTTTTATTATATCACCTATTTTATTTTTCACTAAAATGAATATGGGGATCTATTGCTGATTATCGCAGTGAAGTTTTAAGCTAGAGAGCTAAAAGTTTTGCACGAACAAACCCAAATTCAAATCCATGTTTTTATAAGACAACTTTTTTTGGTTAAGGAATTATTTGTATATATTACACAACTGAAATTTGCATAGTATAAATGTCACCAATCATGTTAATTTCAAGATCAAGTTCAAGTCGCCCATGATGACCTCATCATGCCAGAAATTGTCGATAAGATTCCTGAAGTGATATTGAACGATCGGATAATGAAAGGTCGTGAGGTGGCTGAGTCTGTAGGCACCTAACTAAGTGGGTATTTTACATGATTACGATTGGCCAATTCAAATGAGTGTTTAGCGAATAGACAGCTGCTTGGTTTCACTCAAATTATTCGCTTCTCAGAATAGTATTGTAGTCACTCAAAAATTTGAGTGGAAAAGCCTTGAGTCATGTGTGTTTGAGACAACATTGATTTTGTGTCTTGCTTATCCAAAGTGGAACGAATGGATATGAATAAATATTTCTTTCCGTTTGGTTGAGTGAGTTATGAGTTAGTACTGAGTTATGCACTCAAAATAAGCGCGAATAAAAGACAACCAAATTAATTCATTACGAGGAATAGGAATATAATATAAGAATTACGAGAAGCGTATCATGTATAAATGAATGAAAAAATTTTACAAGAATAATTTAATTTTACTTTTTTTTTTAGATTTAAATTTACATTTTACTTTGTTATAAGTATTAATTTTTATTTATTATTATTTTTTTTTTATTGTTTACTTTTTTTATTTATAAGCAGTTTCACATAATTTTTATATTTAATGTTTTTATATAAATAATTAGTTAAATAGATTTGTGCATCAACAAATACATTTCCACATAGCCATAAAAACAAAAAACGGATACTCAAAAACTAAACAGATAGAATGCATACAAAACACTCAAAATTTTTGTATCATCATCTATCTATTCATTCATTACGCTTTGTTTTGGTTGAATGAATACTTGACTCTTGCAATATTATATCCAATCGTTCCATTTGATCGTGTTCTTCATACTCACTCACTCATTCTTTTTTGCTACGTCGTTTTGACTGAAACCAAGCAGTTGTCTATTAGCGATGTTCAACCGAAATAGAAAAGATTTTTTTACGCCTTTTTGTAACCATGGTGGACGAAACGTGTATCTATTACAATACACCAATGAGATTGATTTGAAAAGCAAAAACACATTTGGCGAATAAAATATTGTAGTTTAATCATTTCTTTATAGAGTAGAATTTTATTTTCTATACTCAACTCTGGTTTAGTACCAAGTAACCGAATATATGCTAAGTGTATTTAATCCATAATGGGTCTTTTTCACTTTTCAAGTCTTGATCAGACGCAGTTTTAGATAGAAATAAGTCTCGACAGATTTACATCAATTCCATTAAGCTGACATGACTTTTTTTCAAAATGTATGAATGAGTTGAATATATAAATTTGTAAAAATTTCCATTTTTCAAGTCGAACTGCTATTTAATAAAACCGCTGTTGAAAGTGCTATGATGCTTCTACTAGGTAATTGAGTTCATGTAGCGCAATTAATTATTGTCTCTTTTAAACAAACAAAACAAAAAAATGAAAATTGGAAACAATTTAACTTGTTTAATTAAGATTTAAATTAAAGATTCTGGCCTTAAGAGTGATGCCGGTGATTGAAAGCGAACAATGAATGCTAAGAACAGTTTTAGCCCGGCATAACAAAAGGCTTGTGGGTGAATTCTACTTGTCTATCCAATTCTATCTTATTTTATTCCAGCACATAATGAAAAAAAAAAAAGATACAAATTTTGATTCTTGTTTCATTTAACATACATAATTTATTTATATATTTATTTTTAGGCAATATGCGTACATATACATACATATTACCTTGTCTTTTCGTGTGCAAAGTGTGCTTATGTAGTATAAATAAAAGTTATAATAATAATTATTATTATTATATTGTATAAATAATAAAAAATATTTACTTAATTTGAAGAATGTGTCGCGTGTTGTTGTGTGTGTGTATGTCTGTGTATTTGGTATTAGTTTATTAACTACTTAAAAGCTACAGGTAAATTTCAAGCCTCCGATATTCAGCATGGGTTAAAAATTCAAAATCTTGCGCAACGAAAAATGTTGCTATTCGTTTGTTGTTGTTGTTGCGCGCATTTAAAAAAAAAAACTCAATAAGTTGCGCTGCCGACATTGACTAAGAAAAAAAAGATAAACAAAGTGAAATGGTGTTTCAAAACCAAAAAGCAAACATTAAATTCTATACATCACTAATCACTATATAAAGAATCATATAACAGGTTCAAGTCTTTTGTGGTAAATACAATAATAATAATTATAATAAAATAAACATCAAATGTAAAAGTAAAACACAAAAAAAAAAAGATAAGGTAAGAAGAAAACGTATATAATTTTTGCTACGAAAAAACAAAATCGTTTGAGCTAATATCACAGCCGGGATCTAAAACGTTGGGATGGATCATCCATATTAAGCATAAAATCTGGAAAAATGTGTAAAGAAAATAAAATAACCAATAATCATCAAACTATAAGTGAACATTTAAGACACTGATGACGATAAGGCAGGCGATGTCAGTTCACTAGTATCACTTGACGCTGCTAATGTTGTATTAACATCGTTGCCGTTTTGTTCTTTTTTAATATGTTCAGCAGCAGTCGCCGTTACATTTGTTGCTGGCACCTGCGCATTGTGCATCAAATCCAAAGCAGTCGGCGATGTTGTCGGAGTTGTGTTGGTCACACATGCTGGCGTACCGTCACCACTGGCTGCTGTCTCTGCTGCTGCTACAGCTACTGCAGCAGCAGCCAAATGAAATTGATTTGGTAGAAACAAATAAGGATTTGCATTCAATTGTGCTGACATGTGCTGTACACTAGCATCATTGACTATTGTTTGAAAATTGTTGCCGATGCCGGTACTCGAAGCAATTGTTGATATAGTCGGCGAAGCAATTGATGCATTCTCAATACTTGTTGCTGCTGTTGTCGTTTGTTGATGTTGGTGTAAGCCCAATTTGGAGGCGCGTTTGCGTCGAGCATCTGTTTCGCAAGGCGATGGTGCTCCTGGATGTCGATAGGAGACATGTTTACGCAGGGCATCCTTACTTCGCGACACATGCGTACAAACATTGCAGGCATACCTAGAAAGAAACAATGGAAGATAGAGAATGCCATTGGTATGATATTGTCTAACTGTATCTTACCGCACATTCTGATGTGTTTCCAAGTGCACACGTAAATTGTATTGATTGCTCAATTGTTTGTGGCAAATGAAACATGTTGCATAGAGCTTTGAATTCGATGGTGGCTTAGTGGGTGCACCAGTTCCGGCTGCTACTGCTGCTGCTGCTGCGGAAGCATTTAATTTCTCATTTAAAGCAAGAAGGTTTGGTTCCGATTTTGCCGTACATAAAGTATTGGTGGTGCTTGCTACTGCTGCTGCAGCCTCACGATTTGAAGCGGCATATTGTTCCATATGTTGTTGTAGCTTAGCATGATCCTCAGGTGTAATATAAGGTGCTGTCAGATGATGACTTTGGGCTTGTAGTGAGGGTATTGTTGTTGTATATAATGGTGATTTGGTGTATAAATGTGTTGTCATGGCTGCTGAATAGTTCGGTGATGCTTTCAATGCTAATGGTGGTGGCGTATATTGTTGCATACTTTGTGGCGTGGCTGGTGTGGATGTCGAAGTGGGTGTTGTTGTATGACTAGTATGTTGTGGACTGGGACTGTCACTTGACTGTTTCGGCCTCAAGTTCTCTACAATTTTATCAATTCGCTTGATATCCTTTTGCTGATGCATCTGATTCATATTGCTAGTTTGATTTGTTTGTTGCTGTTGCTGTTGACTTTTCTCTCGGTTGCAGAAGCGTTTAGCACCATAATTATCATCGGCCTGCATATTCCTTGGGCAATCGTCCTGTTCCAGTAAAGGCATAATATCCTTACTTAAAGCGTCTTGATATAAATTACATTGTTGTTGATATTTGGCCAAAAGTTCAGTGGTTTTGTTTAATGCAGTTTGTGAGAAATTCAGTGGTTGCGGCAACAGATTAGGATAGAACTGAAGGGATTTGAGAAATAGATTTTCCAATGGCGTACATGAGGCAAGTTTATTTGATAGAAAGGTCGATGAAGCTTGCAATTGTGGTGAACTAACACTGGAAAGCAGCGTTTGAGAAGGCGTCGGTGTTTGAGCATTTTGATGCATCAATAAACTGGGTGTGGGTGTGGGTGGAGTAGGAGGTGTAATGGGTCTTTCGAATTCTGATTCTTTGCGAAGAGTATCAAAATAGTCTGCTGAACGTTTTTGTGATTTATGAATCTGCCATAAAAAATTGCAAAAATTATTATAATTGTAGAATAAAATTATAAAGTCATTAAACACTCACATTATTTTGAACATCCGCCAGACCCTTGATGCCCAAAGTTTCCGCCAAATTGAGTAGCATGGGAATTTGTTCTTCATACACATTCACCTCGCCGGAGTACATAAATGTTAGTAGTGCAACTATGGCTCCAAATGAAGCACCCGGTATGATAATTACGGGATGATTACTAGCTTCCAGCGTACGAAAAAGTTCCATGAAAAACGAACTGCATGCACTTAGCACAACACGATGGGCACGTAATGTGCGCCCCTCCGCCGATATAGTGACATCGGTCAGATGCGATTGATCCAGCAGCACGGGGAGTGTACTCAGCAAACTTGTCTTGAAAGAGGAATAACAACAAACAAACTATTCAATATGGGTCAGTGATAAAAATAAATTCATTTCTTTAGTAATACGTAAAATAAAATCAAACTGATTCATACTGTGGTGCTGTTGTCTCATGATTTCTATGATGCTACTACACACATGTCCGGAAAATGTTTGGAACCTTGTCACTTTCGCATACTCATATGTACATACGTGTACGTACATTATGTCGCATTCCCAAATGAACTTAATGGGCAGCAGACAACATCGTACAGATCACATATAGTATGAATCTACTTTAGAATTGGCAATTATACGAAACGAAAAATTCAAAAAGAAAAAGGTAGAAAATAAAATAGTTTCTAGCACTTCACATGAGATTTTGGACTGCCCAGTCAGTCTGTCCAACTGTCTGTCTGTCGACTATCGTCATTATTATCATCGTTCGTCGAGTAGGAAACATCAATGTTCATTTTCTTCTTAAAAATAAAATTCTCATTTAAAGAAAGAAAATCTTATTTTCCCAGCATCGCCAGCCAGCCAAGACGACATACACTTAACACAAACCAAAATTATTTTCAACCTCAACTAATGTGTATGTTTGTATTACAATATTATATTTATAGCCAAATGACATTTTGAAGATGTGAGAAATCGTGAGATGTCCAGTCATTTCTATACATCGAGGCTAAATCCCAGAAGCATGCCTAATGCATACCATAATCCACCGGAGAAACTAAAATAATTGCGCCTGTTAATTTCGGTATTTTGTATGAGTAAAATAAAATGTGACTTTAATAAATCAATGGGTTTTATATCTTATAACATTTATATGGAAATATCTATACATATACCATTTATTATCATTGTAGGTAGGTTACGTAGGGCTTGGTAACAATAACAGCCATTAAAAACCCCTTTGATGCCACATAGGCATAGTGAGCTCCATACGCTGGGGAATCAACCAGAATGTTGGTTTTAGAAACCATAAAAGACACTTGATGTCTATTTATAACCTTAAACGGAGCTAGGAGAAGATCATTCAGAAGAAGGTGATCCATAAATTGTTAAGCATCACTTTGAATAAGTTTCAATATTTTTAACAATTTAAACTTACTTGTCTTATAAGCATCATTTTGTCTAAATGTTTGCAATGAAATAATGGAAGCACCATCAGATACGAGCATGCAAATTAGATGCACTCTAGTTTTGAGATATGAGGTAATTAATAAATTAGACGGAACTATATGCAATGTATTCAAAAAGACTCTCCATTATTAACATATAATAACCGCAACAGGCATCGGATGATGAGAGGAGACTGACTTAACGGGGATTGCATCATTGGGATAATGACTCAAGACTTCTGGTGTAGTTGTCTAGATCAAGAAGAGTCAGAGGGCATCCAACACCTTCTATATTACTGCCCTGCAATTGTTGGAAGACAGATCCATTTTCTTGGGAAGCCTTTCTTTGAATACCTGGGAAATTTGGAAAATTTTCAGAAAGATCTTTGAAACCAACTAAAGTTGCCTAACATCCAACTATCCCAGCTATCTTTCTTTCAGTCTGAAGACATCCTCCGTGGCGGGATATACAATCCTATCCCAACATATAAGATTACTTATAATAAGACTCATTTTAATCTCCGAAATCCAAATGGAACTCAATCTTTATTGCAGCATTTATTTTTCTCTTATTCATTGCAAATTTTCTGATCATTTTAATAAATAACTTATAAGCTTTTTGACAGTAGACTAAACACAGATAGAACGGTTTCACACGTTGAGTTATGAGTCTGAGGGTTTTTGCCGATTGTTCTTTGGTAACTCAAGCAGCTATCCAAACGTTAAGTCAGGAACCAAGTTAATATGTCCAAAACGAAAATCAACAAACCATGATAAACCGGTTTTTCAGCAGCGCAGTTTCTATATATAAAACTTAACCTGTGAAATAGCACATACTCTTACATTTCAGCCAAACCCATGGAACATATATATTATTGTATATGAAAGATTTCGTATCTAGTAGATACATGCTTCAGAAAACTTGTGATTAAAGTACTTATTGTCGCCTTTGTATGCTTGTCAATCTCCGAACCATGCATCGGGGAACCCTCAAAGTGTATATTGACTTGTTTAACAATGAATCATGGTGCCCATAATCGGGTATATCAGAGAGAGTGCAATCTTGATGTCTTTGGGGAAAAACAAATCCCGTTTAAAATTACATAATTAATAATATTGATTCTTAAACGTTGTGAAGACCGTCTTATTTAAAATATTAAGGATACTAGTATGGCCTTCAAGATGCAACAAACAATCAGTATTATCTATATACGTGGATTTACTAAACGAATAACAAAAATATGATTCCATCTTATATTGTTACAGGTAAAAGGATCAAAAGCAAATTCATAGCAAATGGATAATTGCGATCTTCTCGAATGTAACTAGGTATAAAAATCAACTGGGCAATGATTAAGCAATTATAAATACCTCAATATGGATCGAGATGAAACATCTATAGAATTCAACAAATTGACCAATGAACAGTTTCAATTATTGCAGAAATTAAAAGCAGAATCGGACAATAAGGTGAATTTAATTACATATACTTAAGAGTTTTCTTAAGTTTTTCTTTTTCTTATATGCATTCTTAGGTCTTGGTTTCTAAATTCAATATGTCCTTAAAGGGAAGCGATATCAAAACTCTTTTTGATAACAATTTACTGAATGACGAAATCATAAACTTTTACATGAACTTGTTGATAGAACGTTCAGAACAGGGAAATCAATTACCGACAGTCTACGCTATGAATACATTTTTTGTTAAGCGTTTGTTAAATGATGGTTATATGGCTGTCCGACGCTGGACCCGTAAAGTGAATATTTTTACAAAGGATATAATAGCGGTTCCCGTCTATATATACAAAAGAACACATTGGTGCATGGCGATTATTAATTTAAAAAGAGAAACTATAACATTTTACGATTCCCTAGGCAGACGCAATTCTTCTGTAGTTTATGCATTAAAACGTTACTTGCAAGATGAGTCCTTAGATAAACGTAGGATACCATTTGATACATCGAAATTCGTATTAAAATCTAAATCCTATACGCCACGGCAAAGTAATGCCAGTGATTGTGGTGTCTTTTGTTGCATGATCGCAGAATATATAACACGAGAAAAAAGGTTAACATTCTCGCAAGCAAATATGTCATATTTCCGTAAGAAAATGATTTTAGAAATAATGTCAGGAAAACTATTTCAATAAGTTAAAGTGACCTTTAAAATAATCTTTTATTAGATCCACATAAATGTTAACGCTTAGTATATATTATAAGTTTTCAGAAATGTTTTAAAAATATATTTCATAATATTGTATAAATATTTAAGGAATGCAAAGTATGGAAATTAACAACAAGAGATTGGTGGAAACTTTTAGAGCTTTCACATATGGCTGCTATTGGTCCCATGGCCATATCTTTGTCATAATAAAGCTTTCATAAACTTCATATAAACTGGATTTTGATTTCCTATTAAAAATTGTTTGTCTTCCAGTAATCGAGGAACAATCAACCAATTCCGATGTCTTAAACGAGACTGAGAAAACTAGTTTTCACATGGTTCAACCCCAATTATGCTGATCTTTTCCAATTATCGATGCTATAAACACACTGCCACTTTTAAAGCCATAACTCGGCTTCTAATTGTCCATTGGTGATGAAATTTTGACAGAAGGAAGGATAACACTAAACGCTAGGCCATCTATTGATCCGATTGGGGTTTGGTTTTCTTTTTTTCAACGAATGTACATATTTGATGGAGTGATTTTGCCGCTTAAATATGACAAATGATTTCTTTCAAATGTTGGTCGCGGCTGTCTCGTCAGAAGGACTTCATGGAACACCAATTTTCAAGAACTTAGTCCACTGCCTCCAGATCAATTTGGGCGCGAAAGTTCTGTTTTATGTGACCAATTGTGTGGTGATTGTCGGCATAAACTATGTCTTTCAGTGCGAGCAGAACAATGCACATGGCCAACAAGGCGGCTAATCATAAGGTTTAGTTAAATCTTGTGCGCAGAAGGTAAATCCTCATCGAGATCGATATCTTCCAATTGGTGCCACAGAAAGTCAGTTTTCATGTTTCAATAGCATTCACAATTAACAGTCATGGTGCGACCTTCCGCATTTCCGAGAAAGAGAGGGCCAATTGGGGTTTGGTTTTTTTTTTTTTTTCAACGAATGTATTTGATGGAGTGATTCTTCCATATAAATATGACAAATAATTTCATTCAAATGAAGGTCGCGGCTGTCTCGTCAGAAGGACATCATGGAACACCAATTTTCAAGAACTTAGTCTACTGTCTCCAGATCAATTTGGGCGCGAAAGTTCTGTTTTATGTGACCAATTGTTTGGTGATTCTCGGCATAAACTATATCTTTGAATGCGAGCAGAACAACGCACATGGCCAACAGGCGGCTAATCATAAGGTTTAGTTAAATCTTGTGCGCAGAAGGTAAATCCTCATCGAGATCGATACCTTCCAATTGGTGCCACAGAAAGTCAGTTTTCATGTTTCAATAGCATTCACAATTAACAGTCTTGGTGCGACCTTCCGCATTTCCGAGAAAGAGAGGGCCAATAACGCCGCTACCCCAAAATCTGCATCGTACAGCGACTCGAGCTGGATGCATTCGGATTTTCCGTTCCCCAAATTCTGCACCTTTCTTTGTTTGTCGTTCAACATTTGAATAAAATAATTTTTCATATTTAATCAGAAGAATCAATCTATAAAATAAAGTAAAATTCATTGAAAAATAATTAGCATTTGTTCATTTAAAGGCCTTTTAAACGGTCAGCTCAGTCTCAGTTCATGTTATCGCTGCAGATTTCGAGTCTATAATGGACTGAGACTGAACTGATCGTCTAAAAGGGTCTTTAATGACCAAACCCAAATTGGTTTAATAGACTCGTACGTAGGTAAGGTAAAGTAAGGCGTAGGGATAATATTACCCTAGAATATTATCTCTATTTAAATAAATTCTAATTCATAATGATGAAATATGAAAAAGACGAAAGGCAAGAAAGGTGCATATTCACATATTTTCAGGCAGCCAAGCAGCTCTCATATCTTCTACAATTCGTCTCATTATGTTGGGAAAATGCGTATCCCCCTACAACGACAGAGCAATCGAATGGATTACAGGACACAAGGTTTAGGAAAGACCTAACTGTTTGTCAAGCTAAGTATGGAGCTACTAAGCATTTCCTCATTGATCCCGAGACTTTCTGGAGCTTGTCATCAAATATTGTAATTAAAGACGATTATATTAGAATTCACAGTGCAATCATGGTTTGTTATAACTAACTTACTTGATGATTATGCCATCTTAGGCAGAATTGTTGTTGATTATCATTATGTTGTTGTTGTTGCTCTAAATGATGTTGTTGAAATTGTTGTTGCTGTTGATGTTGTTGTCGTAGATTTGTTGTATTAGCATGTTCCATAATTTATGCATAAAAGTTTAACTTTTTTTTTTTATTTCTTTTTAATTGAACAAAAAATATCTAAAACAAAATTATTGAAGAAGATTATTTAAATATCAAAACGATAATTTTGAAAAACACACACAAAAAAAGTATATACTTCATTATTTTGATAAACTGAACTTAATAATGATCTATTAAGAACGAACACATTATGTGAATTTACACTGAATTCTTTGTTTTTTATTTTTTTTTTGCCGCTTTGCAATAAGAAAATATTGTTTCGATTTTGTATTTTTCTTTCGTTGAATGTTTGTTTGTTTTTGTTTGGTTTTGGTGTGTGCCTTTGTTTGCTTTCGTTTTGATTTTGGGGACACTTGTTCTGTTGTTGTTATTGTTGTTGTTGTTGTTATTATTATTATTGTGTTGTTGACGCGATCTTTATTGGTTAAGTAAATATACAAAAATCAAAACTAAGAGCTGCAAGTACTTAAGAGTTTCTTGCAATTTTCTAAAGATACTTAAGAGAAATGAATAAGAGATAGATAGATACATATGTATATTTGTTTAGTAGCATAAAGAGTGTGAGGCCATCAGGTGATGATGTTGATGATGATGATTATGAAGATGATACTCAATTGAGCGTTCCTCATTTGTATACATAACAGTGGGATTACTCATACGCTGCATCATCATCATCATCATCATCATCATACTCATTTTGATTTTTGGGGAAATCTTCTTCAACTTGTTTAGTTTGTTTTAAAGAATTTTAATAAAATATAAATTATTGTTTTATGTATTTTATTGTATTTTTTTTTTTTTTTCTTATCAAGTCCGAAGTTAAAACTATATGAGTAAAGTAAGTTTTAGTAGTCCTTCAGTTTAAGCCTTTGACCAAAATGATGTAATATTTTTTTAGGATTTTTTGGTTTTGGCCAACATTGATTGTAGTTATTAGCCAAATAAATGCGGACAAAAGAGCATCGAGCAGAACCAAAGTGACAAATCTAATTTGCAAAACATGTGCTGGCCAAGTATTTTCTTATTTTCTATACTGATTCTGATGGCTACTGGCTGGTTTGGCTGGCAATTAAATTGAATTTATTTAAATAAAATATACACTTTCATGATTTTTCATCCACACATACACACACACACTCATACATAGATACGCATACAAATACATTTGTGCCGGGCTGGGTAAACCCTCGCACGTTACACACACCCAGCCAGGAGGAGCCACCGGGCTGGCTGCCTGTCTGCGTGCCTGCCTGCCTGTCGCTGACAAAATACAAAAGTATCTCAATGTTTTTATATGTAGATATGTATATAGATACTTTGGTTTGGTATTGTAATTCGAACAAAAGATACAAAATAAATTTAATGAAATTTCAACTAAAATTTATTTTAATTCCATTGTTATACAAGTATATTTTTTGTGATTAATTTTCCTTGGTGACAGTTTCCCTCGATGCTTAGTTGGTTGGTCAGTCAGTCTGTCATTTGATTTCTTGGTTGGTTGCTTGGCTGACACTATCTACATATATACTTGTATTGTAAATATAGTTTTACCTTAAACATATGTTTCAATGTACATACATACATATATCATATCATATAGACAATAGCCTAGAAGAGAATAAGATTAGAACATATGTATGTATTTTTGCATTCACTCATCTTGCATTTTATTGAAGATTTAGAAATTTATCCAACAAAACAAAACAAAACAAAACAAACTGCTGCTGTCAACTTTTAGCATACTTCTATATGAATTGTTTTTGTAGTTGTTGTTGTTGTTGTTACTACACACTACTAGATACTTTCAATATTGCATTTCATGACTTTGTGTATGTGTGTGTGTGTTGTCCGAGGGCTATTTTTATGCGTTTAGCAGCATAAACCAAAAATCCGAAAATCTTAACGATTTTTATTTTGAAAAGAAATTTCTCTCATGTTGTCATGACTTGGAGGCAACAGAAAAAAAAAAAATAACATCGATAACAAGAATGCACACATACACAAACACACACACACATATACATTTTCACAGGCACTGCTGCATTGCAAAAAAAAAAAAAAACCAAAAAAAAAAAAGAAGAAAATAGTGACAAATGTATCTAGTATAAGTATCTGAGCGGCATGGCACATGCATTACACTTTGACGACGGAATTTTCTTCATTCCATTATTCTATCGTGTATCTAAGTATTTCTATTAGAGATCGAGCCAGCTAAGCTAAACCTGCCAGCGACACATTTTTTTTTTTTTTCATTCGTTGCCTGTCAACCTTCCTTATTTCGAAAACTATTTCGGCTACTACTACTACAACTACTACTCTACTATGTTGGTCTATATGTATACCCTGTACCCACTTAGGGTATATTAAGTTTATGATAATGGATAATGGATATAATATTGTATGTATAGATGTAAAATCCAGAGAGAGAGAGAGATGTTGCCAAATTTTTAAACACTTTTTGCTTAAACTTATTTATGAGTTTTTGATTTGTCTAGACTATATTTTTTCTTTTTTATTAAGCTTCGATGGACTTGTGTTCTTTTATAATGTTGCTAGTCAAATGATGACACAATATATAATATTATGTTGTATTTTTAATGAAGACTTTAAATTTATTCTTCGATTTTTCTACAATTACACATTTTACACTTTTAGTTGCCAATCATAAATTTGAGCTTAAAGGAAAACACATGTTAGAACAAAATATTTTTATTATTTTTTCTATCGATCTTGTAGCCTCTTTTACAGATGTCCTAAATAAGCTTGAGGTTTTATGAATATGTATGTTTGTATGTACTCCCCCACCAGTGGCTGCTGACTGCTCAATGAAGAAGTCATATCCATGTGAATTTATCAAAGAGAAAAAAATGAAACAACCAACCCCTTCGGGAAACTAAAAATCGCTTTGCCAATGGCTTCCAAGAAAGTGATAAATGGTATAGTTCAACTTGCTATCTATTCCTCACTGTCACTAAAGACAAAACGCATTCTTTGATCGACAGATCAGCCAAGGTTTCCATTTTGCCGTCACAATACAAACTGGGTCTATTCTTTTCTGAACATAAGAGGCTTCTATTTTGTGAGAAACTTTAAAACCTGCAGGACCAAAATTCGGTACAATTAATGTTATGAAATTAATTTATAAAATGTATATATGTTGCAACAATCTGAACTTATCAGTAAAATGTTGTTAGAATCTCAAAGATCAGTAATAAGTGCATCTTCAGAAAGCAAACCCAAGAATGTTAAACACATTTGGAGTGTTTTTATAAATTTATAGCTATGAGTATATTAAGATCATTTCTGGGTGATTTTCTTTCCCTTAAGTACTTCAATTGAATTCATAGTTTCAGTATATAGAAATGCCTTCCTCCGAGTAACTTAGTTTTTTGAATTCTTAAATAGTAGAAAGCTGAAAATTATTTCAATTATTTGCCATACTTCCTACTTACAATTTCGAGGGGAAATCCCAGTTTTTGGATATAAAAAAATTTAAGTAGTGTGCCTCACCCTCATAAGCATAATTTGAATTTTGATTTTCGTCACATTTCAATTTCACATTTTTTGAATTTACTCCTCTTCGCGAAATAAGTTTCTCTTCAAAAATTAAAAAAATAAAAAATTTCTCAGTGCAGGACTCGAACCCCACGCCCTGCGACATTTCTATTCTAATTCCCTAAATAGCTCCAATATAATAGTAATATCGTCAAATTTTGATTTTCGTCACATTTTATTTTCATATTTTTTGAATTTACTCCCTTTCGCTAAAGAAGTTTCACTTCAAAAATGCCTATTGTGTTGAAAGTACTTATAATTCCAACAAGTCTTCAATTTACTATATTTTAATACAATATTTATTTAAAATTTCATTTCATAAAACCTTGTTATTATATTTGGGATTGAAATCATTAAATTGAATTTTTTTGAAAACCATTTAAGTCTTGCATAATCAATCAATATAATCCAAAAATCAAACTGAAGACTAGGAAATTCTATCTACAAGTATTCTATTCTAGATCTATTCTATTCTGGATAAATCGCTCAGAAAATCGTGCCTCTCTCTGATCTTTTAATTCTCGAAATACCTAAAAGCAAATTGTGTGTTAGTTTGTTGTTGAGTATCCTCAGATTACAAACAATTTGTAATTTTGTTGTTGGATATCCTGCTGAGATTACACCCAATAATCTCGGAGAGATTTTTTTTGTTTTTCGTTGATGAGCGATTTGTCCAGTCTTTACAATATTCAAAGTCTTTGGCTAAACATTGTATCTTCAGTTCCAATGTAAAATCTGTGTTGTTATATGGCTGCGAGTATTGACCCCGAAAGCTGCAAACTACCGTTAATTCCTGACTGCTTAAAATTCTAATGATCTAGTGGTTCCAATTGAGCTACTAATCAAATGTAAATGATTTGTATGGATAGGCCACACATTATACAAAGGTGCCGGCATAGTGTCCTGGTCAGTATCCACAAGTTTCGAAAAACTGTGCAATACTAAAAACATTTTGGAGACATACTTAGAATAGACGCTGTCTCGAGGAATCCCAAATTCGAAATGACTTTAATACTTTTATTTTGACCTTACGGTTAAAGGAATTTCATCCTTAGAACTCCCAAAGCTTTTAAGCATTTTCGAAAACAACAAAAAAAAAAAACATAAAACGTTCTAAAATATATAACTAATAATAACAAGATTGGACCACAGTTATTAATCTAATACCGCTCCTTAAGCTTTGATTGACTATACAGGGTATTCGATAGTCTGGATTAATCGGATGTACCCTTACTTGTTTTTTTTTTTTTTATTGTGTTATTATTATGTGTCTTCATGAAATATCCGTTGGTTGTACAATATATTCCGAAACCAACAATAACAACAATATCATCAACTACAACAACAAAACAGAAAACACTTTTCTTTTGCCTCTGTACATTTGGTATTTTCAAAAATTAGTTTTTCACTTCTGCGTTTTTGTCTTTTTCTCAAATTGATTGTTATTTTTAAATATCCCAAAAACTGTGCTAACCGTCTGTCTGTCTGTCTGTCCATTCATTTTTATGCGTCTGTCCGCGCGAGCTCTCTTTTATATGTATCTAGTATATACTTTATTCGTCTGTCATTCGGAAAAAGTGTCTATTTTGATTTGTTGTCCAAGTGCTTAAGAGTTCATTAGTAGTTCTTGCTTGCTTTGTCACCGATCGACTGCCGCCAACACTTCTTCATCTCCCCGTTAACCAAACCGCAATCTCACCATCCCATTCCATTTGTCTGTGGTCTATTTGTGCTTTGTTTCAAATGATGATGATGATGATGATGATCGTCAATTTCAAAATAAATTAATTATTTTTGTTTTCTAAATATTTCTAATACTTGTACAATATTTAATATGTTGTCGTCCTCCAGTTTATCTCTACAGATTTCTTTCTATCTATGGATTGTAGTAAATATGGTACATATATGTACTGTGTGTATGTGTGTGTGAGCGTGTGCGTTAATTTGTGTTTTGTGTATTTGTTCTTTATTTGCGTCTTTTAGCGCTTAATCACTCATACGCCACTTAATTCCAGTTGATGACATTAACTAAAAATAGGATTTTCTTTTTCCACATTTTCAAATTTTCACGGCAACTTTTTTTATTTCACCAATGAAGATCTCAGGGTTTTTTTTTATCTCTGTTTTGTGTTTTTTTTTTTTTTTTTGATTTTGCAAACTTTTTTTTCTTAATATTCTTCAAAAGTACAAATTTGTTTTTGTAGTAGTGAAATAAGTAAATAAATTTGAGTAAAATCCAGCACAACTTTTAGTGTTATTAATAGTGAGAGAATTGTCATCATCAAAGTAAAATAGTAAATTAAATACAAAAAGTATGTGACAAGTAATAATTATATATATTTTTTTAAAAGAAAAAATGGTTAACCAATTTTTTAATTTATTTATTTTTATTTATTTGTTTTTGTTTTTTGTATTATTGTAATTTATGAGATCCTTGATTAAGTTTTTTGTTTTTCAAAATTGCTATATATTTTCACTTGAGTTTCAACTTAAACTTTTTATTTTTAATTAAATTCCAATTCATTTATTGTATATTTTAATTCTTATGATATTTTTTGCTTTTTGTTTTTTAACTTCACATTTTTTTTTTTTTTTTTTTTTGTTGTGATTTATTTTATTTTCCATACAAAATATCTTATCACTTTTGTTGGACGTTTGGTATTTTTTGTTTTTGTTTTATTGTAGTCTCCTCGCGTATCTATGTATGCATGCAGCACCTTTTACCGTTACCCGTTAGCTCGCATCTGAAATCTTGAAAAACATTTCAATACTTTTTCAGTTTCAATTCAATTCAATTCCGTTTTGTTGGAGATTTGTTAATGCTGCTGCTGCTGGCTTCTTTGGCTTCTATTGCTGTTGATTCTGATTCTGATTCTGATGCTTACTGACTGAGTCTGTGAAACTAATGTCCATTTCTTGTTGATTTTTTGGCAACAACTGAAAGAAAGAAAGAAAAAGAAAAGCATCGTTCTTCATTGGATATTCGTATGATACTCACTCAGAGGATGATGATCATGGTGTTGCTGCTGCTGTTGATGATGATGATGATGATGATGATGTTTTGTGATGATAATTATTGCGCTCTGATTAAACGACAAAACTCTTTAGCTATGGGAATATGCTGAGCGAGTGTCACAAACTTGTGTTCACATTGCTTGCTATTTAGATACAAGATTTTCTATCGCGCCTTTATGTCTGTCTATATGTCTGATATGTACATAGTACTATTGTATATGGTAAGATAGATTTGTGGGTATGTTTTTGGTCCATGTTCTAATACTAATTAGTGAGCAGTTTGGCAATGGACAACAACCGTCCGTCGAATATGTTGATGTTCTATGAGATTCAAAAAAACAAAAAGAGAGTCTAATTTTGTTGATTTAATAATGTAAGAGAAATTGTTTTATTTTCTTCAATTTTTATGTTGTTTATTAATTAAAAAGAAAATAGAAATTTAAATTTCAAATGAGTCGAAATGATAAGTACCCTATAAATAAAATATGGAATGTTTTTCTATGTTTAAAACCTTATTCTCGTATTAAGCAAAGAATTTATTTAATATTTTTACAAATGACATGGCTTACTACAAATTTCTATATACTTACTACTTAATAATTGGGAGACGTATCCTCAACCCATGGTTGCTTGCTTGCTTATGCCTTCCTTCAGTTACTTAGTATTGTATTTTATTCTTTCTTACTTTGAGTTCATATTAGAAACTATTTCATTCTTTAGTTTTATTATTAAATATTATCACTTGTTTGTAGTGTCATTGCTGTCATCAACATCAGCATGTCCATTGCTATTCTCTCCCCTTCTGCAAGCATCACTTTATGTTGATGACCATAGACACAATTGACAATATTTGTCTTTTATTTTCTTTTTTTTTTTGGCATACCAAAGATTTTCGCACTTCGGACAAGTGAACAAATTATAATTTTTGCATTTATTGCAAAATAATCATGCAAGAAGATGAATTTTGCTATCCAAACACAAACAAACAAACATGCATATGAATAAACCACATTAATTTGCTATAAATGTGGAAAATCTAGGATACGAAAAACTACTCAGCAGCAAAACTCAGTGTGAGTATTTCATATTTGCTGTATGTTCTGTACATGCATGTATTGGTGCGAGTGAATAATGTTGACACACGCGATTTGACAAATACAAATGGAAACGAATGGAGGAGGTTGGTTTTGGTTGGTTGCCCGGCTGGCACTCGATTGCTCACTGACTTGCTTGCTGGCTGCTTGACTGGCTTGGTTGGCTGACTAGTAGATGGGCCCATCGCTTTATACCTTTTGCAACAGTTTCATTAAAATGCCACATTGAATAGCAACAAATTTATTGTTGTAATTTATTTAGATTCCACTATTTAGGTTGATTTCGCCAGAAATAGTGCGCAATTATTTATTCTTAAGTCTTCTTATTGTATAAAAAGAAATAGTGAAAATCTTATAATATAATTTATATTACTTTTATTGTTTCATTATAACAACGAGCGACAGAAGATGGTGCACATTGTTCTAATAGATAATCCCAGCCATAATTCAAATTACAGCGAACAATGGTAAGAAAACCACCCAGGCAACGATAATAATATTCACAACGTTGCGTATGCGCATAATAACCATCTTGACCTTGTTGGCATACAGGACGACCAACATGTATGATTGATTGAACTGTCGTTGTTGTTATTGTTGTTGCTAATGATGAAGATGATGATGGTAGTGATGATGATGATGATGATGATGCTGCTTCTTGTAGTTTCTCATCACGTTGACATTTCTGTTCATCATCAAAAATACATTCTGCAGATTCTCCATCAAAATATGTTCCATTCGGGCAACTGTCCATAAATGATAAAGCATCATCACAATAAATATAACTGGCACAATCATTTGATGTTGCAACAAATGTTCCTTGGGCTATGAACTCGCACTCTGGAAACTCCTCAGCCTCAACTAATGCTGCATGCAAATGATACACAATTATTAAAATTGTCACGGTTCCTTTGTACATTTTGTAGTCGTTTATTTTTGAACAACAATTTAAGTTTGAAGAATTGTCTTTCGAGTTGTGCTTTTTATACTCATAAGTAAACATAATTTATTGCAAAAACAATTTCAAGGTAACTTCTATGTTTAGATAAAACTAATGAATGTTTTTAAATTGTGTCAAGGGCAAAAGAATAGCAAATACATCATTTTGTGTGATAAGATATCATTCATGTAATTTTTTGATTTGTTTTGTTTTTTTGTTGATATTTATAATTATTTTAAATTTTTATGAAAATTGAATGTTGTTTAATTGTTCAATGATTTATGTATTGTAGTTTAGACTTGTAGCATGGGTCGTTTTTCTTTAGCTTCCAATCTGTCATTTGTTATAGCATAACCAGTGCCGCCCTAAGAAATAAACAAAAAAAATATTGTAATTTCATAAAGATTATTAACATTATGATTATTCAATTACCCTTTGTAGTGGTATAATATCCTTTTCCTTTAATTTCTGATTTGTTAATGGATGAATCATGTCCTTTTTAATTAATCTTTCAAAACATTCCATGGTCACAACATCGCCACTGAAAAGATATAAATTAAAAATATAATAATCACTATTAATGCAACTGGAATTTTCTCTTGCTGTTTCTTAAACAAAACAATCCACCAATTCTTGGATAATTAACTCAAAAGTTCAATTGAAAATTGCTTATCAACTTAACTCAGTGCTGTAAGTGACAACTTTTCACACATTGTAACAAGTATTCTTACGTAAAGACATTTTGTGCCTATTGTGTTGGGTCAACACTTGACCTTTATCTGTACAAGAATTAATATATTGATATGTTATCTGGCAACTGTCAAGAAAGGCGTTCGTTCATCAACTGAACTAAGCTGTCCGTGATGCGCTTTGCACCAGAATTTGTTCAGAAAGGGAATGAAAAATTGAACCTGAAAAAACTTAAATTACTAAAATAGACTCTGTAATTCAATACAAAAATATTCAAGGCTTATCTATTCAAGATCTCGCATAGTAATGGAAACTTTACATAGTAGACGTTGATTTAAATTGTCGAAATCGCCTATGGAATTGCGGCAAAGCTTACTTTTGGGCTAACGCTCTGCAAGAACTGGCATCCTTGATAGCAAAGCTGAAATATCCACTACTATTATTGTTTCTATATAAACAATATTCTCTAAAAGTACTTGCTTCTATTACATAAAACATACATAAGTAAAAGAGAAAAATACTTGTACATATGTAAATGAAAAAAAAGAAATAATTAAAAAATTCCATCTTCAAATTATGGACCATCATCACTTCTCACTTATTAAAATACTCACGTTGGTCTTAGCACTACACAAGGCACAGCATTACTAAGTACATCATGCGTTATGGGACACATGTAGCGTGCTTCTTTTGCTATCAGTGATTTTTTATCGTCACCATCTTTAAGGAGAGTAAACTTCACATCGATAAGATCCTTTGCTTTCAATGGTTCTTTTGATACAGGACAAAAGATAGTGGATTCCGGTTTCTTTGCCTTAGCTAAACCAGCATTGGGACATTCTGAAGGTAACCAAAATGCAGGTAGCTTCTTTTCTTGACCATTTGTCATGTTTGAAATGGAGCTCACGCTTGCATTGGAAGCAGCGGCAGCAGCAGCAGCCTTTGAAGTACTTGGACCAGCATTGTTATTATCAGCAACACTACCAGCTACTGGTTTGCTAGCATTTACAAACTTTTCCATGCATTTCTGTTGTTTATTGTTGATTTCGCGTGCAACTTCATGTTCTTCTAAACGACGCAAACGTTCGTATTCCTTTAGTCTACGACTATATTCGATTTTCTTAGTTATAATATATTGCAGTATAGCTTCCTTGTCAAAAAGATATCCATGCTTGGTAACTACAGGATTACGACATGGTTGCAGAGTTAGTGAGCAACAATCAAAGGATTTTACCGAATCCTTGCCAAGACGCTGTGCATTGGTACCGTATCCAGATTCAGCAGCATCACGTTTTTTCTCACTATATGTATATACGGCTCCGGCGGTACAGTTACGAGCATGACGTGTCATTTTATTGAAATTTTAATTCGCTTTAATTTAGAGCAATAATATTAATTCGCTTTTTCACACAACATAAAAGTTGTAAACAAAAATTATTAGTAGATGATAAACAGCTGCTCATAGGCCAGGGCTGCATGCACTGTCAAAGTATTTCAAACAGTACTGCCAAGTAAGTCTATTATTCAAACTTTGCACTGCAATGGCAGCACTGTGTTTCAAAGACTCATTTTTATTTTAAATATATTTAAAGTGCATTTCAATTAAGGAAAATGAAGGTAACTAAATAAAGGGTTAAGTCATTATGCCCAAATGCTATATATGGAAGTACTATGATTGGAAAAATGAACAAAATGAAGATTCATGTTAATTGGCGATAAATTCTAGTCAAGCTTAATTATACTTAGCGCCACTACATTTATACACTTTGTCATAAAAATCTTCAAATTAACAACAAATTTAAATGGTACAAAATTATGTATAAAAAACAATTTAACAAATAAAGCGTGGAATTATGGAATTTAATTGTTAATTGTTGTTTAATTAGGTGTTAAAGATGTTTATATAGTCTTTACTATCCATAATTAATTATCGTAAGTTTTGCCTTCTTTCAGTAATATGCCACAATCCTGTTTTTCGAAAATTCTTTAGAAGCTGTGAATAATACTTTAATAACATTCATACTCAATTTTCGACTTGTTGCCACAGAGGCATATACTTCTGATCAGCTCGAGACGAGTTGATTAAGCCATAGACGTTTGTCTGTTCGTCTGTATGTATGCAAACTAGTCCATCAGTTTTTGAGCTAGAGAGCTGAAATTTCTTTTCACAAGAAAAAAAAAAAAAAATACAAATCGTCACGTTTTGGAATCAACTGTATCTCATGAACCGCACTAGGTAGAGACTTGAAATTTTCACAGTATGTGTACGATTGCCATATCCCCAACAAGTAATAAGATGTTTGTAAAATCCATCGAAAAGAGAACGAAAAACTCACAGAAGTTCGTTGAAGATTTAATTTATGTGCAAAAGGGGACAGACGGCAAACGTAAACACAACAACAACAATTAGACACGCCAAAGAAACCAAAGCAATGTTACAGACGGACAGACAGACTTTTAGATGATCTCTCTCTGTCAGTTTTTAAGAAGTTTCACTTCTATCACGTGTACGATGGCACACGCGCAATTGTTTATTTTTTGTACTATCGAACTGAAATTTGGAAATTGTAAGTTTCCAATCAATGTCTATGAAATGCGTAAATTTCAAGACCCTAGAGTTACTGGATTGTATATCTCCCATACAAACCCAAATTAAAATTTAAGTCCTTATTACAATAGAAAAACGTTTTTGCTTTTTGTACATAAGTATAGAACTGATATTCGAATACTATAAGTGCCTGATCTACATCAGCAACCGCGTAAATTTCAAGACCCTAGGATTACTGGATCGTATAGCTCTCATACAAATACATATTTCAGTGTCAGTGTTGAAAAACGTTAGTCAAAAACGTTTTCTTGTTTTCATTGTTTCTTATTCATGATTATAGTAACATAGTCACAGAAGTTGCAGGAATTTGGTTGGCCGTGTGACACTAGGCAGGGTTCTCTAGTAATTAAATAAATAAATAATTTAGTTATAGTTTTCTTGACTTAAGTGTCAATATTTTATACATACATATATATGCTCTTTATTTTGTAATATATCTTGAACTTAAATGTCTAAAACTTACAATTCTAATTCTCTTGTAGATATCGGTATGACTTTTCTTACAACTGAAAACGCTTTATGCGCCATTTATACTGATTTGCATATTTCACATATTGCAATATACTTATGTATTTCTTCTGGTTCTGGTTCTTCTATATGTATTGTATATATGTATATATATATATATAGATTTAAAGTTTGATTTGATCTGTTTCTAAAACACTATAGAACTTACAATATTTGCACGCATTTAAACGACTTTGTTCACAATGAATTAATTTGTAGTGAAGTTGTGATTCTCTAAAACGATGATATATCCCCATATCACAGAAAAAATAATGATAGTTGTATTGCGAAATTGTGAAAGTGGGAGAAGGGAGAATGAAAGTGAAAGTGAGATTTTTTTTTTTTTGTTTTTTGGATGTGTGAAGAGATTTTAATTAAAATGTGAAATTTAATTTTCTGAGATTTTTGGTTAAAAATGTTCCAAGTAAAATTGTTTTCTTTGTATATAAAATAAGTGCATGTAAGACGTAGAAATTTTGACGTAGAAAAATACACATTTAAGTATGTTGTAGTTGTAGTTAGTATAGGTATGTATGTAGCTTAAAAATAATTTAATTTATATATGTGTAGAAGATAGATTCCCAAGAAATTATAAATTGACCAATGTCTGTCTGTATTTGTTTTTTTGTTTTTTTGTTTTCTGTTGTCGTCGTTAATCAGTTTCTTTCTTTATCTATCGATCGATGTCTTTCTTGTCTTTCTTTGCTTGTTTAAGATTTGATCTGATCAATTCCTCAAGCTTACACAAAATATTTGATAGATGATGGATAAGGGACCATCATACCACCCGCATACATATAGTTTATAGTAAAATATCAAGTAACAAATATACTTACGATCGATATACTACATATTTTCTTTTTTTTTCTTTGGTTGTTTTCTTTTTTTTTCTTTTTCTTTTTTGAGTCTCTTATACAAGTATGAGAAACTCGTACTTGTATTTGGTTTTAAAACATCTAGAACCCTTTTAAAGAAGATCTTAACCTAGTCAAAAAGAGTTTTGAAAATTTCTCTTGGGTTTTGTTCTTTTAGATTAGTATTTTATCATAGGACGGCGGTGGTGACTCATCCACGGGCACCTGTTTATTATTCTCAGAACGATTATGTTCTGGCAACAAAATTGCTATATGATAAGGTGGTGGTCCAGCTGTTGCCTGAGCTGTTAATTGCTGTTCGGCAGTAGATTGGATGGCATAATTCGCATGTTGCATAGCTCCTCTAGTTCCTCCTCCTCCGCTATTTGGTCCACCGATGCGAGCCATTCCAGCATTTTGAGCTTCACACATGGCCAACTCACTCAATCTGCTACTTGAACGTGCTGGCAAAAAGCCTTTGGGCACACGACACAGTGATACCGTGCAAGCAGCTAAAAAGAATGTGGCCGAAAAAGCGCAAAAGATGAGCACTTCAAGACCGGAACCTTGATGATCAAAATAGAATTTGGCTCCGGCAACAAACAGTGAAGCAAGGACTAAAGATGCACACATGCCACATTTTAAGTGCATTGGCAGCAATTGCGATTCATCGGTGGTGGCAACCACTGCCTGTTGTTGTTGTTGTGGTTGGGATTGATGTTGCTGCTGCTGCTGCTGTTGCTGATAGTGACCTGATGATGAATTTGTTGTACCAGAATAAGTAGAATTGTTGGTCATGTTGCTCAAGTTTATTCCGCGCATATTGTTGTATGAATTGTTACGGCGTGGTCCATAATAAGCTGATTGTCGGTTGTTGATTGACTGTTGCTGTTGTTGTTGTTGTTGTTGGTATTGGTTTGGTGGTAGTTGTAGTTGTTGCTGTTGTGTTGTTTCCGTTAGATACAAAGACATTTGCTGCTGTAAATTGTTGCTACAAAACAAACGGAGATTTTATTATTGCATTGGTTTTAACTTTAATTATAGTGAAATTTACCTTTGTGCTTGTGTTTGTGGCTGACATCGATATTGTTCCGCTGTTCCACCTGTTGAATAGTGACGCACAGACATATTACCAAACTGTGGATGATGATAATTACGAATATCATAGTGTAATTGCTGCTGCTGCTGCTGGTGCTGGTGCTGCTGTCCTGCTGTTACAGTGCCTCCTGATGTTACTACTGGTGTTCCACCAATTCCCACTGTTGTTGGACCACGTTGATAATGTCTTGGATGAAGATGTCCACGTGTTGTACCCAAAGTATTTGTAGCCACAGGTACAATAGCTCCGGAACCAGTGAGAACAGCAGCAGAGGATGTTGTTGCCACATTGTTATTAATGGTGGTGTTAGTTAAATTGTTACCGGATTGGGTATTGTTGTTCACATTGGCGGATGGTATAATATTGTTGCTGACAGCGTTATTGTTGGTTTGCATATGTTGTTGTTGTTGTTGTTGTTGTTGTGGATGATGGTTTCTACTTGAATGACAATCTGCTGTTGTTGTTATGTTGCATGATGAAGATGCTCCACTTCCATGGTGATGTTGATATTGTGGCTGGTGTTGTTGTTGTTGATAGTAGTGGTGTTGCGGTTGCTGTTGTTGTTGCTGCTGTTGTTGCTGCTGTTGTCCTCTATTATTATGTACTGATGGCAAAGTATGACTACTTGAGGACGACGAGGAAGAAGGCTTACGTCTCGGTGGATGGCCATAGCTTAATCCTGTACCAGTATGTGCTAATGAAGCAGCAACGCGTGATCTACCAAATCCGCATTGCTGTGAACGTTTATCAATCCAAAAATGCATCTTTTGCTCTTTAATCCAAGGGGAATCTAAATAGTCCTAAGCTGAAAGATTTAAAAACATAAATAAAGCTTTGTTAGCAAAAAGTTTAGACAGACAACAAAAACAAAAAAGAACTTTCGGGAAGTCACTTTCAACAGACAAAGGAAGTACAATAACATTTCCTTTGTCTCGTTTCCTAGACACGCACGAACACATAAACACTCACTCTCATACTAAAGAAGAAAGGATAATTCGTTCAGGAAATGTCTACAAATAAAACAACATTAGAAAATTATTTCAAGCTCATTTTCTTCACTACAAACAACACAGAAGAACTACAAAATAAGTAGCATGCAATATGAGATGCGAAGAGTCGAGACGGGACGAGACAAGACAAGACAAGGCAGACAATACTCTGCAGACATGGACACAAGCACTAAGGTCCGACCGACACACAAAAAAACCATTTTGAAACTGAAAAGTTTAACATGAGACATCTATTGTGCCAAGGTCAATGAGCAGAGCATTAATATAAGTACACATCTACCGACAAGAACCCGCGCATCCTCGCCTTGATACAGCATCGCATCATCTTCACGTACTAACTTCCCATGTCATTGGCATTGCAAGAACAGAACAATACTCGGTTCGTAATACCATCAACAAAAGACCACAAAGTGGTCTAACTTTTATGCTGTGATGTGCGACGGGTGTGACGAACGCGGAGTCAAGTGGGGATTGCTTTAATGTTCAATGAACTATGTGGCATCATTCAAATGTTAACGAATTTGAAGTTGCTTACTTGTTTGCTATTTGCATTGTGACCAATAAAAAGCCAAAAATTAAATGCTGGATATATTTAAGTATTTCAGTCTCTTTACTATATCCACCCTTTATTTATACAAATATAATAAGCTTTACTATTATAATAGAATGAATCTAATGAAGTCCTACAGATCATTTTTAGGATTCCAGGCTCAAAGCGTACCAAGCGGAACCCTATTACAATACTAAGACATCGTTGTCCGTCGTCCTCGGCCCATATCTCATGTACCGTATTAGCTAGAGAGTTAAAATTTTCAAAGAATATGTAGTTCTATCCGAGCAACACTAACAAGTACTAAAACTAAAATATTTTAAAAAATTTAACGGGGTCTCCATAAACGAAAATTTTGGTTTGTTTGGGAGCTATACGATCCAGGAACCCCACGATCTTGAAATTTGCTTGGTTAGTGGATATAGATTAGAAACTTATAGTGTCCGTAACTCCAATACAAGCCCCCATTAATTTTCAGGTTTTTATTGGAAAAACTCTTTTGATTTTTGCACTATTGAACTGAAATTGAGACAGTATAAGTGTTTGATATAAGCGCTGTACATCTATTGGAATTAGCCATATCGGACCCATACAAACCACAATTTGGTACGGAACCTTTCGTGTGCGAGTTTGACCCGCACTTGGCTGATTTTTTTTCAATTCTTAAGAGACTTATTTAATTTTATACAAACTTATCCGAATGATTGATAAAAAGTATTTGTTTTTCGATATAAGTATAAGGTTTCAAACCCTATCCTATTAGAGATGTTAAATCCTTCAGATGGTTGGTCCATTTCTCTACAGACTATTCTCATTTTATGCAGATACATTTAGACAACAATTTTTAATGTATAGACCTAATGATATACAATATATATATCTTAAAATTGGATTGCATAGTATAATACTTAAGGGAACTAATCTATGTTTTCTAGTAAGGTTTTTATTTCTGACTCGATTTATTGATGAAAATTTCTTAAAGGTTCTTTATTTTATATGGAATTTTATAAAAGAGGGAATCTTTCAAATTATATTTTATTTTTGTAATGATAACTTGTCATATGAGGTGACATACAAATGTAGAACTCCCTAAAATCTATGGTTTTTTCTTGAAATTTTAAATTGTTGTATGTAAGGTCCAAACCCCATCCCATTGGAGATGTTAGATGACAATCTAAGTGTTCTCTAAATGTCTGAATATTACAATTTAAGTTAATTGAAAAGCAGCATGCCATATTATTTTTTGTTAATATATTGGAGAAACGATTGAAATTGTGTTGGTTGTGGAAAAATTGAAAATATTATGTGTCTCTAGGTAGTTATGATCTGAGCCATCTTTCAGACAAAAGACCGATCCTTTGGCGATAGAATTCTTTCTTCTTGAAAGCAACCGAGTAATCCATTATTCGAGATCATCAACAAAATTTACTTGTTGTCCGGAAAATGAATGAGCCATCGATCAAAACTTGTATAATCTTTTATCATCTAACCATATTGTCTGGATCACTTTAATACTTATAAGATCTATACAATAGTTTATGAAAAACTCTCTCGATTCTCAATTCTTAACCTTTTATTTCATGAAATATCAGGTACTTTATTTTATAGTAACTGCCATATAATTAGGAAATGTTCAGAATTTTATTAACTTGTTTTGTAAAATTTTGTTTTGGAAAACTTCAGTTCTATATATTGGCCAAATAAGAATTCTATTCCAATGGCATATTGGAGCTGTTTACACACATGTAGAATTCAAAGGATTTTCAAATTATTGTATTTTATTGTAAAAGTGATAAAATTTTCATTCCATTTTGTATTTAATGAAATTTATCTTCTTGTTTTCATTTTGATTGTTTACCATGTTTGCTTGTTGGTTGGTTATTATGTTCGAGTACTTTAACAAATCTCACAGTTCAAAGGTCACAAACAGACATTCACGCTTGAGGGCAATGGCAATTCGGTTGCACTTTGCTCAAGCAAAAATTACACAACAAATAAATACAATAACATATCAAATAAAATTAACATTTAAAATAAGTAAAGTACACAATTTGTTTGTTGTGGTTTTGACAACCTTTGGAAAAGTTCATTCATTCATTCAAGGAATGGATCCTTCATCTAAGGCGTACTTTTGATTCTCTTCTTCATACACATAAATACACAATTTGAGGGTTTAGTATTTCATTTGAGAAATGAAGATGTTGGGTCGCGTCCTTTGTAGTTAAAGAGGTGTGCGTAGGAAGATGAGTGCGAGCATCGTATATTGTCCTTTGAGAGCATCTTATTGCAAGGTTCAACGTCGTTTTCTCAGTTTCGCTACCTTTTTGTGTGTGTCTTTTTTGTTTGAATTATGTGAATTGTAGTACGGTCAGCTCTTAAAGTCGTGACCTCTGTTGTGGTTTTGCTTTTTACAAGTAGAATGAATTGTTTCAGGAACTTTCTTAGAATAAAAGGAAAACTCCTCTTCTGGTCAATAACTTTGTTGTTTTACTTACAAAAAATGTCAATGATTCCTCTGATAAGTTCAGAACTTATCAAATTTTTGTTAAAATTAAATTTCTAAAGACTAAGGTTATTGGCTTTATTTTTAAATCCATTAAAATGAAACATATAAGGATATTATCTGAAGTAATGTATTTTTTGTCTTGCTGAATTGCTAAATTTTCTGTGGCTAGGATGGTTCGGCTATCGGTATCGTCTGGTTTTAGTATTGGGTACATATCCATAAATTTACATTAGAAAATATGTAAAATCAGGAAAATATATAGCAAATGGAAGAAAGTTCTTGTCACAGCAGGAAAAGGCTTTACTTACATACAAACCCATTGGCTTTCGGTACTTTTAATAAAATATATGGTTTTGTATCAATACATCTAAGTTGTAAGTTTACTTCCCCATTTAATAAAAAAATAAATCCTATTAAAGAAACGACAACTGTTTCGTTTTGTTTTATAGTTTCTATCATCTATCACCTAAAATCTCAATATCAGTTTCAATGTTATTTCTCTTGCTTTCATCTCCAGGGCACTTGTCTACCGATTGCTCATAAAACGTCATCTACTATTTCCTGTTTAATATTCAGAAGGACATGTACTTTGCTTTGCTTTTATTTTCCTCTTTCATTTTCAATGGTATCACTCGTTTTTATTGCTATGCCATGATATACAAAAGTATCTATGCGTCGGAGATTAAATAGGCCATACACATATTGAATGTGACAGTAATTTCAATAGAGTATGAAAAAATTATTGACTGAATTGGTGCCAAACAATAAATAGGACTGCAAAAATAGTGTGTAGAGATGTCATGTAGTTGAATTTTTCGATCGGTGAGCAGTAGGAGTCTATTACTACATACTCGGGATAGTCAAAACAAATCTTCTTCTTAAGGATTTGAAAGAAAATGAATGAATGCCAACAACCCACAAGAAAAGAGTTGTCGGCCAGGTATAAATCTAATATTTCCATCTCGAGACAGTCAACACAATATTAAGGATTTGAAAAAAATGACTAGATTGATATTCTAGATGCTGGCGGAGCTGATCAGTTAGAAATATAACAAGGAATTGATATGGAATCCGAAACAGAACCTAAAATATATATGCAACTCACAGGAACAGAATTGTCGAGCAGGAAATGAATATTCTTTAATAATGACGAAAATTTTTATTTTATTTTATTTATTATTACTATTAGCCTTAAGGCTACTTAAAGCTAACAGAAGAGAGGTGCCGCTGGCAGCTAGGCCCGAATATTATGTGTCTTTTAATCGTATAAAAAATTCAAACAGATTTCATAACATTTATAGAGTTTAATCGTATATGCCAGAGTCAGTACACAACAGCATTTCAATACAGAGTCAGAAATATTTGTATGGGTGCTATACGATCCAGTAATCCTAGGATCTTGAAATTTACATGGTTCATGAATGTGGGTTGGACAGTTATAGCAAGCAAATTTCTGTTCAATAATACAAAAAGAAAAAGTTTTTCTAACAAGAACCTGAATTTTCCTATTTGGCTGGTAACTTTGTGGAAAATTTCGACTGTCTAGCTAAAAACCTGGAGGACTAGTTTGCATACATACAGAGAGACAGAAATGGCTTAACCAACTCAACTCATCTCGTCGAGTAGACTAAGTTAGTTTATAGGTTATGGGATCTCCGAAGAGAATAATTATTCAAATCGGTCAAACTATTCTCGATATTTTGCGAGACAAATACACTGCAATTGATTTTTATATACAAATTTACAATTAATAGATTAAGACCCCATTTGGTATAAAACTAATCAAATATACAATAGAAAAACAAATATGGCGAAGTGAACACTTATTTATATATAATAATTATATTCTTTAAATCTTTTTTATTAAGGTTGCGGACCCAAAGGGTACCAAAGGGAACCCTATTGCAGAGACTTCATTGGCCATCCGTCCATGCGTTCGTCCTCGGGTTATATCTCATGAACCGTAATAGCTAGAGAGTTGAAATTTTCACAGAATGTGTAGTTCTATCTGGGCATCAACAACAAATCTTAAAAATAAAATATTTTTTTAAATTTTAAGGGGGTCCCCATACAAGAAACATTTTGGTTTTATTGCAGCTGTACGATCCAATAATCTTGAAATTTGTTTGGTTAGTGGATGTAGATTAGAAACTTATAGTGTCAAAATTTCAATTTGATCGGACCACAAGGTACCCTCCGTACCTCCCACAATAGTTGGTGGCTATATATCAAAAACTTATTCTGTCGAAATTTCAGTATGATCGGACTACTAGGGGAGTACTTCCCATACAAACTCCAATCTGGTGCGGAAACCTCCGTGTACGATTTTGACTCGCACTTGGCCCATTTTTCATATTACACTAAAATCTCCTGTGGGCGGAAATCAATGAAATTACTAGCCAGAGGGAGATATCCAGCCACTGGAGTGTTGTATTTCATTCTAACAACATTGAGACTATGAGATTTTTCCGGTCACGACAGATGTCTGCAAGCGGAGATGTTATTCACTATAGATTTTTCTACCTTACATTATTTATGGAATATACACAATACTTTCAGAGTTTTGAATTGATTGATTATTCATACAAAATCATACAAAAAACTTCATCATTTTAGATACTTTAGTATATATTTACCTAAAAAGAGTAGAGTATCAAAAAATTGAATAAAACTAAACATTTTCCCTTTCAATGTCCTTACACAAAAACAAAAACAGAAAAGAACGTAAAAAAAAAAAACAAATAAAATGAAAGAATGTATACAATAAAGGAAAACTCTCAGTTTCTATGAATGTCACTCTCACTCACTCACTATGGGGATATGGATGTGATATCTCGCATATCAACTTTATTTGTCGTCCATAACTGCATTGGCGGAAAGTAGACACTTGTGTGCGCGCACACTGTGGGCCACTTGGCACTTTACACTCGTGTGTGTTTTTGTTTGAATGGAGGATGAATGAATGAATGGGTGTGTGTATCTAGTATGTGTATGAGTGAGTGAATGAGAGTTTCTACAATATACAATACATTATGTAGTAGTATGTTTGGTGTGGGTGTGAGTGTGAGTGTGGCTTTGAGTATTTGAGTGTCTTTGCAAAACAGAAATAAGGCAAAGAAATTAAAACAGGAGAGAAGAGAAAAGAGGAGAAGTGATGTGAGGTGAGGTGAGGTGAAGACACAAATAATAAGGTTGACAGATGTACAAAAGCTTGTCAACGTTCTGGGTTAAAGACGAACAATTAAAGCTGCACAGATTTATGTGTATAAATCATGAATTTATTTGTATCTATGTGTGTGTAAAAGTTTGTGCAAAAAGTTTGTGTTTGCAAGTGTGAGTGTGTGTTTATTGGAGGTTGCTGGAAAATAGAAAACGAAATGAAGAAAACGACACAACTGCGTTTTAGTTGTTTGTGTCTCTGTGGTGCAATTGAGAAAAACTACTGTATCTTTTGTATCTATGAACAAACATGTTTATTTCTATGTGTTTTGGGTTTTTGTTCTTTAAGTGCATTACACACACACATACACACACACACACACACACATGGTCTAGAGAAAAAGAAACCCACTTAAGCGCCCCTCCCCCTTACATGGATACAGATACATTTACAAGCTGTAAACCAACAATATATTTGGAACCACAAACATTTTGCTGTTTGTGATGTGCAACGCTGCGTATAAGTTATTTTTTCTTGTATTGAGTTTTCCCAGCAACATTTCCCAAGAATTTGTGTAGTTTTCTATTTCAATCAAATATTTTCTATTGTGAAAGAAAGAAAAAATATATAAATTTTTACCTTTTTTTCTTAAAATTTTCTTTGATTTATAATTTGTTGGCTTCTCTCGGATATCGCTGACAATGATTTATGATAAACTGTTTGTTTGTTTATATGTTTGCTGCTGCTGTTGTTGTTACTGTGTTTGTTGTTGTTGTTATTGAACACATATTGTTTGCCTAGGCCAAAAAGTCCTTTTTTTGATTTATAAATTTTGCAAAAAATAAAAAGCAAACATAAAATCTTTTTCAAATTTCACAATTTTCTGTTGTTTTAGGTGGCAGTTTTTTTAATTTTTCCTTTTTTAACTTCAACTTTAATTTCCTTTTTAAGTTCACTTGTTTTATGTTTTTTATTTATTTCTGTTTTAAAGTAAAAGTTTTTTTTTGCTTCTTTACGCTTTTGAAATTGAAATTTGTAATTCTAATTCTTGCTTCTTTCACGACTTTCATTTAATATCTGCTGATGCCAGCCAGCCAACCTGCAAAAGGACTAAACCCACACTGATTGAGATTCTCTAATCTATTCTGGTCTCGACTGACTGCAGTCTCTGTAGCAGCAGCAGCATCATCATCATCAATACCAACATCTTCATCACTCTTATTTTCACTGCAAACATATAAAATTTCACTTGACTTTTCCTTTTCGCATTAGCCAAATAAAAGAAAGATTCTTTTATTTTTGTTGTTGTTTTTTTTTTTTGTATTTATTACTTTATTTTACCACAAAAACAAAAAAAAAATAAAAATATATTTGAGCGCGCGCTTGCAGCAATACAACAACAATGCTATCATTTGCTTCTCACATTTTTATCTCAATTGCTTGCATCCGTGTGAGTGTTCGTTTGTGTGTTGTATACATGTGTATGTGTTTGTGCGTGTATAAGAAATAAAGTGTAGCGAGAGAACACGTGTTTTTAATTCTGAGAATAGAGCAATGTGAGAGAGAGCAATAAACATAAATTGTTTGTTTCCTTTGCTCAATGATGACATGCGCAAGATTTTATTGTTTCCTATTTACTGTGAATGTTAAAGGTGACTTTAAAGCTTTTGCATTCAATTACCGTTAAATAAAGTGGGGGTGATGATAAAACACAAATTCGAGATACTTCAAAAATAAAATGCGGCATTTTGTCATTTTCCCATAGCTTGGCATTCCACTCTTTGCCAATGAAGAAAAAACTGTACAAGTACACGATGGTCGAAGTGCCACTTTGGATCAATGCTAAAATGCAGATCTCGCTTAAGACACCTTTGAATCCTATTAAACAATTTATTATATCAAAAAAAGGAAAAACGCGCTTTGTCGCAAATTACTTCCTCCATAAGGGTTACATCTGGAAATAGAGTGCCTTGCCACAAATCTAGGAGAATCCTGACCATATTGTTGCAAAGATGACAACGATTACATTGATGACATTAAAATTGGTTACTGCGTAGCTAAACTTGGTGAAGTCATACAAGTTAAAATAATTGGTACCGTTGTACTTATCGAACAGATTGGTAGATTACTGGCCTAGATGGTAATGATCACTTAACGGTTAAGGTCAATGATGTCTCTGATCTTGAACATCATTTGCGTTGCTTTTTCCGTGCTACTATCAAATGTTTCAAGACTGTATTCATTTATCAACCGTAGATTGAAATTATCCATCCATAACAAATTCATAATATGTACTTAGGTATGTTTAAGTTTATCTTTGACATCCGTATTTCATGAAGTAATGGGTGTTAAGATAATCAGTGAGAAAAATACTCTAGCAAAATCTGCTTTTAATATTAGAAATTAACATTCTGCACTAAACTTGTACTGGACCAGTACTTTTCTGCACTAATTTCTATATACGTTAGTTTATTGTAGTTTAGCCCCAGACCTGATATTAGAGTGTGATTTTTGTGATTATTGTTGCCATATTTGTTTGCCACTAACATTAAATCTTTCTCTTGAATCATTGAAACGTGATAGAAATACAATACATATTAAAAAAAAGGTAAAATACTGTATCTCGACAACTAAGCTAAAAACCTCCAGGTGATCCCATAAGTCTAATAAAAGAAATGTTTTCAAAAAATGTTAGAAATAAAATGGTACTAGATTGGTTTTTGTATCGTAGGTACTCCACTTGTTGGCCGGGTTGCCTGATTCCAACAAACGTACAGTGCCTTTTTAAGAAACTTATAGTGTCCAAATTTCAGTTCGATAGGACAAAAAACAAAAAAGTTTTTTTAATAAGAACCTGAATTTTAATTGGGGTTTGTACGGGAGGTAGTCCGATCAAACTGAAATATCGACAGTATAAGTTTCTGATGTATAGCCACCAACCATCCATCGTGGAATTAATTGATCGTACAGTTGCCATATATATGTTTCTTGCATGGGGACCCCTTTAAGATTTTGAAAACATTTTAGTGTTAGTATTTGTTGCTGATGCCCAGATAGAACTACACATTCTGTGAAAATTTCAACTCTCCAATTATTACGGTTCAAGAAAAATTTGATCCGAGGAAGCATGGACGGACGGACAACTTAGTCTCTGCAATAGGGTTCCCTTTGGTACCCTTTGGGTCCGGAACCCTAAAAATCATGCCATGAACTGGTTCACTACATCACACTGCCTTAATAGCTTCACTGATTTTTTGATGTCAATATTGGCACTTTGGTCATGTGATTAACACAGTTCAACATAGTTCAATTAACTAAATAATTGTTTTTAAACTTTAATTTTCATAAGATTTCCACTTACTTAATTAAGGTAAACATATTTTCAAAGGATTTAAGTTAGTCGGTGCAATTAGATTTCATCAATTTTATTTTGTTTAATCAGTGTTATATCTAGAGTACATCCCGGAAACTTCTTGTGTTACCAAGAATTTTCCTTAAATTGAAATTTTTTTATCTATTGTTAATGTTCTTTATTTAACCAAGTAATTATTATGTTATATCAGAGATGTGATAACATACTCCGTAACAATTATCAATTAAGTTGAAGTTTTGGCAAAAATTGTTCCTATAAATATGAAATTTGTTATTATAAAAGTTTAGTGAGATAATAACAATCTTCACAATAAGTAGTATTTCGATATAAATTGAACTTTATAATGGGTCTACTACTTCTACATGTTGTGATTGCTGTGGCTAATCTCCTTGTTGGCGAATCAACAGCGGCGACTAACATCAATTTGTGTTCCAATGTTGCAGATAGTATGTTTTTGCCATATTTGAATGATTGTACAAAGTACTATGTGTGCATGAGTAAGTATTGTAGTATAATATAATATTATACATCATCCGATTTACTAGGAATTACTAAATTATCTATTATGATTATTTTTACTGTAGATCAAACTGCTATCCCACAAAAATGTGAAGAAGGTTTCTATTTTGATGCTCACTCACAGAGCTGTACCTACCAAAATGAAGCCCGTTGTTTGCCAACATGTCCCTCAAATACCCTAACATCATTTTGCTATGATCGCACATGTACAAAGTATGTCCTCTGCTATGCCGGAACTCCAGTCCTTCGCGAATGTATTGATGGTCTTCAATATAATAGTGAAACGGATCGTTGTGATTTTGCTCAATATGTCGATTGCGTTAATAGTCGCTGTACCATATTCAATGATCCTGAAAATATTGTTCATATTGCTAGTAAAGCTTCGTGTGATAAGTTCTATATTTGTGTCGATGGCCAAGCACACAGTCAGACTTGTGCCAATGGCTTAAAATTTAATAGAGCTTGCAATTGTTGTGACTTCCCATTAAAAGTCAAATGTAATGTAAGTTCTAATTACATTTTACTAGATCTTGGAACTTTAATAATTTCCATCATATATTTTTGAACAGATTACAACATTCAAGCGTAACATTTTGCCATATTCAAAGGCACCACCACGTCGCGCTGATATTAAATGTCCAGCTGAAGGTGCCCGATTCTATGCTCACAAGACTCGCAAAGACGCTTATTACTTCTGTCTAAATGGGCATGGTGTTACTTTGGATTGTACGCCAGGACTTATCTATGATACAAAACTAGAGACATGCCGTGAAGAAAAATCTATTAAAGCCGCCAACATGATATAAAGACAATGATCATCTTTGTTTGTTTCTCTTTTTGTTTTTACTCGTATGTACAAATGGGAACACACACATTAAATGAAAATAAAAAAATAAAAAGCTATACACGCAGTCTCTATATAGAATAAATTTGTGGACTCTCAATTTGTTTTCTAATTTTATATTTCGTTGTTCGTTATTCATCGCCCTCATCATCTCATTGACTCATGCCTTTGTTGATCAAGCAACCAACCAACCAACCAACCAAGCAACCAAGCAACCAACAACATTTGCCCATCACATCTTGCTTTGCCTCTCTGTAGATCTGCAATTTAGATCAGTTTTGTATCCGCGCTGCGTAACAACGGAACGATAGAATATTTTGGGGGAAAATTATTGAACATAATCATCTGTGTAACAGGTTTTGTGGATATTCTTCATTCCTTTTTCATTTGTAAGTTTATATAATATTTTTGTACAAATTTTTACTTGTTGTTTGTTTGTTTTCTTTATTTTTACAAAATAAACGCACAAAATAACATATTATTCTTTTATTCTTATTGTACGTAAATATGCATATAATATGCAAAGACATTTCAAAAGTAAATTTATTTTTAGAACCCAAAAAGTTCAATTTTTTTTTTTTTCTTTTGGTATAAATTGATCTTGTGGTGTTGTGATTGTTTCAAAATTGTTTATATCATTTTCAAGCAAGGAACGAACAATCATCAGTCAGTCAGTCAAGAAAAAACAAAAATGGTCAACGAAATCAATAAACCAAGTAGAGAAAATGCTGCCTTAAGTGAGGTAAGTTAAGTAATTGGTTTTAATGGAAAAATTTTCTGTATATTCATTAATATTTATTCAGCGTTTAGCTGCCTCTAATAGGCAATTACGAGAAATGCAAGAGGAACATCGTCAGTTGGTACTTGAAATGGAAACTCTACGTCATCGGGCAACAGAACTGAGTCGTTTAAATGCTTTGCCAATTGCACGACCACCACAACCACCAGTTTCTGAAATAGATACAGCACCAATAGAAAATATAACAGAGGAAGCGTCTAATAACAGTAGCAATCCTCCAGAGTCTACAGAGGAGAAAAATAGTAGGCAAGAAGACGAAAAAGCAACCGAAAAACCTTTAGATTCTGTCGATGATACTACACCACAAACTGTTGAAGATCAGCCAGTACCTGTACCTGTGTCTACTGACACCACAAATGTGGAGAATACCAGTGATGAAAAAGTAGCAGCTGATGAGGATGAAGCTGGCACAGCAGCCTATCTACAGGAGAAACTTACAGAGATTGCACGCTTAAAATCACAATTTAAGCGTGTACAAAATCTAATTGATACTACAAATGTCATTGAACAACATATTGCTGCTAAGGATACTACTAAAGCAGAATTGGCGGATAGCAAGGCTGCACTACAATCAGCAGTAACCGCTGTGGATGCTGCATCTGCACCAGCACCTGCACCTGTACCTGTTACTTCTATCAACACTGCAAGTGATTTAACCAATAATTTGGAAACTAGTATTACCCAAACATCTGGTGAACCTTCCTCTGCTGTTGCTGAAAATGATGAAAATCGGGAACTATTGAACACAATGTATAATCTATTTACTGATTTTACTGCAGATCTACGTGGACAAGCTGATAGTTTGCGAGCGGAACGTGAACGTATAAAGGCGTTACGTGATGAAATTTTAAGTCGTCGTCAGCAAAAATAATTTTATTTTAATTTATACTTAGATTCACTTGCTGAATTCAAATACTTAATAAATTTGTTTTGTATTCAAATATTATTGATTATTGTTCTGCAACCTGGCAGCACTACACACATTGAGTTTGGAAGACTTGGCAGCATTTGGTCCGATTAAACACAGAAAGGAAAATTGTCAGAAGTGTCGGTCGGTCATAACGAAGAGGTTTATAATCTTATTTCGTTTTTATTGATTCTATAATTTTGCAAAAAAAGTAGACAAATTTTGTGTTAATCAATAAAAAATATAATCTCAGCCAAATATAAGATACTATTTTTTTTTGCAAAACAAAATGGCACCCATTAAACAAAATACAAGTAATAACAAGAAAAGCAGCAGTCAAAATAATGACAATGGTGAAGAAAATTCTACAAATGAGAGTAACAATAGTAGTTCCTTAAATTCATCATTACCAAATGCAACAACTACAACAACACAGCAAACAGGCGCTGTACCTAAAACTACAACAACAACAGCAACTATGTCACAACGTTTAGCTTCTTTACTTAAACAACAAATGTTGCAGCAGCAGCAGCATCAACAACAGCAACAAATGCAGCAGCAACAACAACAACAGCAACAGTATCAGCAGCGTCAACAAGAAAATGAAAGAAGAACTACAGAAATTGTTCAGCCGCAATTTCCATTAAACAATTTAAATGTAAGCATAACAAAAATAATTATAATTTTTTTTTTTATTTTAAATAAATTTTCCTTTGTCATTGGCAAAAAATATTGTACATTCATAATTTGTACATATTTTCTTTTAATGTCAAATATGAAATAATGGAAAATTGCAATTTGCATATACACAAAAATCAACGAATCAACACCTACGTCAATTCATTCCATGCAAACATACAAATCCCATACGGAAACGAACAAATTCCCACATACACAGATACACGAGTCCCACATACGCACACACACACATAGTGAGAGAGAGATGCAGATACACACCTGTTAATAAATACATACTTTAAGGAATTTATTACCTCCCAAATGATAAGAAGTGATTTTAAATGGAAAGAAAAGCACACGCTTGCATACATAAGGCAGAATATCATCTTATATGGCTTAATTTACTTTATTTGATTGTGATTATTTAAAAAAAAAATTTTCAACAAATCAACTAATCGATATCCACGATTCCTGGAACGAACTCCCACACAAAAACACACGAATTCCCAACACAGATTCACGAAATCGGACGCGCAGATGCACGAGTCACACATACGAGTAAATAGGGTTACGTCCTGGAATCACCCGACAACATTCGTCCAAGGACAAATCAATCCAGGCGCGAGGCTGCAGTTGTACGTGCGTCAGAATCTGCGGTTTACAACAATAAAAACTGATATAGATACACACACCTGTTATTAACCTACTTCCCGACATCACAAGGTAACTGTCATTCAAGCACAACTTAACCCAGCCGCAAGGCTGCAATTGTACCTGATGCAGTCACCAAGATGTTATAATAACAATATCAACAGATGCAGATGCAAAACTCACCTGTTAAGAAGTAGATGCATATACAATATTTGTATAAAGAAGGATTCTTTTATCAAATTATTGTATAAACAGATTTTTCAACTCTTCACTCTTTTAGATTTAAACTCTGCATGCAGTGAATACATAGTATTTTAAGTTTGTCATGAAGTTTGTAACACACAGAAGAAGGCACCATATAAATTCTTCATCACCTCGAGGAGACGAGTTGATTTAGCCATGTCCGCCTATGTATGTATTCAAACTTGTCCCTCAGTTTTTAAACTAGAGAGCTAAAATTTTGCATAGTTTTGTTGGAAGCATCTGATTCGGACTACTACGAAGCGCCCGTCCCACACAAAGTCAATGTAAATCCTATGATTGCAGTATGAATACTGATTCTACCCTAAACATAAGACAAATCAATAATGTAATATTTCTGTATGTTCAACAATAGGAACATAGGCAAAAGCGTGAAGCGTGAAGAGTATTACAACTTTGTAGGGTTCCGTACCCATAGGGTACACTCCGTGTGCAAGTCTTGACTCGCAATTGGCTGATTATTTGTTTCTTGTTTTGATTGGTTTCATTTGCATAATTCGTTTTTACAAATCAACAAATAGACACCCACAGTTTCTGGAATGAACTCCCACACAAAAACACATGAATTCCCCACACAGATTCACGAAATCAGACGCGCAGATGCACGAGTCCCACATACGAGTTACGGCCCAAGGACACATCAATCCAGGCGCAAGGCTGCAGTTGTACGTGCTGCAGAATCTGTGGCTTACAACAATAAAAACTGATGTAGATACACACATACCTGTTAGTAAACTGCTTCCCGACATCACAAGGAATCTGTCGTTCAAGCACAACTTCATGCAGTGTATACATAGTACTATAAGTTTGTCATGAAGTTTGTAACACACAGAAAGAGACTTCGGAGGCACCTTAAGGACACCTCGACGTGACGAGTTGATTTAGCCGTGTCCGTCTGTATGTATTCAACCTCGTCCCTCAGTTAGTGAGCTAGAGAGTTCTTTTCAGGTGCTGTACATTTGTCGGTAGCAGCTGATTCGGACAATTGCAAGGCGTCTGTCCAATACAAACCCAAATTCATATTCTTATTAGAAAAACTTTTTGTTTTTTGTAGTGTTGATCTGAAATTTGGATACTAGAAATATCTGACCCATATTCAACAACCATATAAATTTCATGATCCTAGGATTGCAGTATGAATACTGACTCTACCCTAAACATAACTCAAGTCAATAATGTAATATTTCTGTATATTCAACAACAGAAGCCCAGGCAAAAAAGTGAAGCGTGAAGAGTATTGAAGCTTCGGCATAGCCTTGTTAAGTTTCCGTACCCATAGGGTACACTCTGTGTGCAAGTCTGACTCGCAATTGGTTGATTTATTGTTTCTTGTTTTGATTGGTTTTATTTGCAAAATTCGTTTTAACAAATCAACAAATAGACACCTACGATTTCTGGAATGAACTCCCACACAAAAACATACGAATTCGATGCGCAGATACACGAGTCCCACACACAGACATATTTTCCCTTGTTTGATCCAGTCTACATCCTGGAAGTGCTCGAAAATAGTCATACAAGGACAACTCACCCAAGCCACCAGGCTGCAGTTGCACATTGTGCAGGAAGTTTTCAAGGACTACTTCGAACTATTTTTATTCCTACGTCAGCACACGAATCCAATGCGCAATTACACGAATTCTACACACAGATACATACATAAACACCTGTTAATAAATACATGCATATTTCAAGGACTTGGACTATTTTATGTTTTCATTACAACTTTATCTCAAACTATCAAAAGTGATTTCAAACAGGAAGAACGCATATTTTTCAGATATGTAGATACAGTTGCAAACACACACACACACCCGTGAATAAATATTTTAAGGATTATGATTACATATTTCCGTGGTTTTTTAGTATGTTAATTTTTACCTCAAATAAAAAAAGATAAAAAGTGATTTCAAATGTGAAAAAGAGTACAGAAAAAATTGAGAATCTTTTGATCATTTCATAGGGTTCACTCCTCGTCTTATTTTTAAAAATACATTTTCTTTTTATCGAAGAAGTGCTCTTTATTTATATTTTCTCTCAATCTTTTTGGTTTTTCTCTCTGCTCTTTTTTAAAATTTATTTTTCAAAAAAAAAAAAAAAAAAAAAATTTTTTTTAGTGAAACTAGAAATATTTTCAAAATTGTCAGTAACACTCACGATTTGCTTACGAACAGAACGCAACGAATAAAATTTTTCCTTCTTGAAACGTGCAATTTATCCTATAGATTTTACTTTGTGTATACATATGTATGTATATATTTCTATATATACAAAAATAGAATCAGAGTGAAAAAGTTGCCTATAAAAATTGATACGTTATTTGCATATTTGATTTGTTGTTTGCTAATTATATCGATTTCTTTGCTTTATCACACACACAAGGATTACCTTTTGGCAAGCCGAAGACTTGGACAACAGCAGCAACAACAGCAACAACAACACCAGCAGCAAGCAACAAACGATTTGGATAGCACTTCATCAAACTCTCATTACGACACAGAAAGTAAGTAATATGAGTACAACATATACTAATAAATCAAAATCAATACATCATTTATACATAGTTCGTATATCATCATTTAAATTAAATATTTAGCTGATACTTTACAAAAAATACTGACAAATCCCGACTAACATGACACATAAGAGACACTATAGTTTTCCGCTTTATATAGTTGAGAATGTTCTCAAAGTATCGAGAGAAGTCAAGTCAATTTATAAATAGACAGATGTCGTTGTCGTATAAACAAATGAATGAATGAATGAAAATGAAATACAGTAGAAGATCGTAAATTAGAACTCTATATAGAACCAAGAGTTGTGAATCATTAAACGCTTTGAAACTAGAACTTAAGGCTTCAGAAAGTAATGAAATGGGGTGGTAGTATGATGCTCAAGGTTAATGATTTGCCACTAACGCAGTGATGATTGGTTTTGCCACAAAATTATGATAGCAAACAAGTTTTCTCCAAAAAAAGAAATTTATCCAAACATTGTCTCACATTGATTTGTGGAATATAGAATGCAAAAAAAGATAGGAATCCACTACACAAAAATTTGCGCAAATGTTACTGAAATTTTAACATAAAACTTAACTGACAATGTGATTCTAATTTGCGTTATTATGAAAATGCAAACTACTTAAACTAAGATGATTATCTTTTATTATTTTTTTTTTTTTATTAATATATAATTTATATATTCTTTAGGTAATCCCCTTGAAAATCCACGTTCTTTTCGTGTAAGACCCATACAACGTGTACGGCATCAACAAGAGGCTACACAAGCAACCAGTGCTGCAAATCGCAACAACGCCCCTGCTAATACTTCACCTGCATATGCAACAAATGCTACTGTTGGTGTTGTTATTCCAACTACACCAAATTCTGTGATCAACGAAAGTAACAATTTGCCACGTGAATCAAATCAATTATCAATCGAACAACAAATAACTGAATTATTACCAACTGCATCAACATCAGCAACAGCAACAGCAGTTTCAGGAGGGGGAGCATCATCATCATCATCGGCATTACTCAGAAACGATAACAGCAAAACATCTGGTGAAGCAAGAACACTTGTTAATGATGATGATTTCCGTGGAATACCAGGAATAATCAATGATATATTAAATGCTCCAGTTATAAACGTCAATTTGCAACGACAACAATTTGAATTAGTTCGTGCCATTTTAGGTTTAGATGGTAATTGGAATTCATCCTCTCAACAGCAACAGCGGCAGCAAACTTCATCAAATTTAGAATCATCTATAAATCAACAACAACAACAGGAACAACAAGTAAGTTTTTTCTTTCAAATTTTAAATTTGAATTTAAACGAAAAAAAAAAATTAAATCTTTTCATTTCATATTATTTTTAAAGCAAATACAAATACAAACAGTCGCCAATATGGTACATGAAACCAAACCGAATCCAAATGCTGGAGGTGATGAGCGTAATATTGTTGTCAATTCAACGAGTCTGGAAGATGTGGCATTAAGTGAGGTAAATATTGGTTGTATATTGCTTGGTAATGACTTTTCGCTAGATGGCATTTGTGTGGGGCAAGCAAACAAAGAAGCATTTGGTACATCTTTATGTCAATTAACATGAAGATTACTGCAAGGTTAATGGTATTTTGGAATATGGTACTGTCTCAATTGTAACAGATTTCTGTGATTTAGAGCCGACCAAAACTACACAATATACACTATCTAGATGTGTCTCCATAAACTTGTAAAACAAAAGCATCTTCATCCTTCGAGACCTGCAGGTCCCAATGATAAAAGAAGAAATTGTTAAGCACAGCAACAGACACTTTATCAAGTTAGAGGACCTTGCCAATTACCTGGCAATCAGCCTGTTGGAGAACAGCTAGTAAACGCGCTGCCTGAAAAGTCTACACGTCCTAGTGATTGGTGATTAACTCTTAAAAAAATAAATCACTTACACCATTTGATGGAATTTTTACGACAGTAGCAAATAACGAATAACAGAAAAAGAAACAAAAATTTCCATTCGATATAACCCAATGAAAAACATGATAAGAATTGGCAATAAAAAATGGGGGCTTAACTATGTGAATGTCATTCGTGGACGAGGAAAGATGGAGCACCTAAAACCATAGATAAAGTACAGGAAGATTTTATTGGGTATTTACAGAAGGATTGAAAGAGAATCATACACTGCTCTCATGTGGAGGAAACATTAAAATCTAAGTGGTATATTGAACAACTAGATCATTAGAAAGATTTTTTCGGCTAATCATTACCAAACAAACACTTTTTTTTTTTATTAAAAAAGGCAATTATATTTCTTTTCTATCTTCATATTTAACTAGATGAGTGATCAACGTGCACAATCCATTCAGTCATTGCATAGTTTCATGGAGACACCTACTCCGGATACTACGCCAACATTTGAAGAGCTTCAAGATCGCTTAGAGGCCTCAAATCGTAATATGCAAAATATACAAGATAAACAATCGCAATTGTTGCGCTTGCAAAATGCAGCCAAAGAGCAACTTAATGACATGGATAAATTGCGTCATCAAGCGCAAAAACTAAGTTTTGGTCCAGACCAAGGTGGTGGTGGTGATGGACCCAATTATGAGTCAATTGAGGAAGTTCAAAATGATATGGCTGCATTGGTTGGACGAATGAAGAATTTAACCGCATTTATACATGATCAAAATGAATTGAGTAACATTTTGGGTGATGATGGTCCCGAAATCTTGGCTGAACAAGAGTTGTTACAACGAAAGTTGGAATCGCTACGTAATCAACGTGATGAAATGCGTAATCTAGTCGATGATTTGCAGAGCATCAATCGCACTGCTGAAGAAAGTGTTGCTAAGAATGCAACCAAACCAGCAACATCTTCATCACGCAGTGATGACTTACCATCAACTGTTGATCGCAATCCGTCGCGGATTGTAGCTCAAGATGCTCAGCCATCAACATCATCGCGTATTGTACCAATCGAATTGAGACAAAGGGCAGCTAGTGCAGCAGAGAAAGCAGCATTGACCAAAGCAGCTTTGGATCAAAAGAATAGCGATATTGATAAGCTTAGAGAACAAATGCAGCGTCTCAAAGACATGCTTTGTACAGTGAATCTCATTGAGGAGAGCACAGGCCGAGCACCACTACACGAATTTGATGCTTTGCCTCAAACATCTTCTAGATCATTGGATAGAGAAAGGACACCGGTGGTGGGATACAATGCACGTGCTGCTGATGATGATGATAATCTTTCATCGAAAGTGCGTGTACTTAATAAGGTCACAGAGGACATAAAAGCTGAAGCTTGTCAACTCGAGTTGGAACGTGATCGCATTTATAATTTGAAAGCAGAAATTGAACGGCGCAAGGAGCAAGCTGCTGCAGCGGCACAAATGGGAGAAGATGCTATAAAAAGAAGCAGTTTGACACCAACACCGACTCCACATAGTCAGCATGGTCAGCAGCAGCAGCAGCCACAAGATCAGCAGGCTTATAATCGCGAGAAAGTGGAACGTGATCAATTGAAATCAGAGTATGAAATCAAGAAACGCGAATTCCAAAGACTTTGCCAACGTTTGGATGGTGGAAATGTGAATGGGAATGGGAATGGCAAACGCCGAGATAATTTATCAGAAGCAGATGATGAGGCAGATGACACTAATGATTCTGATTTTTCAAATAATAAATACTATCCCAATGAACAGACACCGCGTAATGCATCCATTGATAGACAATTGTCATCCAGTACAATTGTTGATAACTTTGCTGCTGCTCCACAACAGACTCAACAGCAACAACAATCTAAAAGCAAACAAAATCACCAAAAACAAAGAAATCATCATCAACAACAAGCATCACTCGATGATGAGGCTAATGTTGCTATGGCAAATAGCACAAATGATGCGGCTTCCCTAGATGCCATGAGCATTCAATCAGGTAGCACACGGTCATATATAATACCACCGCCGATGCCATCAGTTGGTGCAACATGGGGTAAGTGCATTAATGATTTTGATTTGACTTTAAACATTGATATATTTTTTGCTTATTCATTTAGCTACAAATGCTGCACTACCAGTACCACCTTCTTGGAATCCAAATTATTTCTATACAGTTCCACCACCACCGGTACCACCAGCACCACCAGCAAATTTACCCATGGGTTTCTTACCAACTAATGCAGCACCAAGCAGTAACGATTATATACCAAATCATGGAACAACGGCACCATCTTCAATAACATCAACCATACCACCACCACAATACAACAACAATCTTATCGGCACCACAGATCCAATGGTTTTACAACAAATTGTGCAAACCCAACAAATGATTATCAATTCATTGTGCCAGACAAATCAAACTTTGTGGCATCAACAGCGTGAAATCGATTCCATCCATTCGCTTTTCACAAATGTAAGTTCATCACTACACATACATACATACATTTCTATCTAATCAACAAATTTCATTTCTATTTGTGGCATCCACAGCTTCAAGACCGTGTAAATACTATTGGTGGTGGTAGTGGTGGTGGTGTTGTTCCTGAAATCGGTTTCGGTTTGCGTTCTGAATCAGTGCCACCATCTGTTCTCAATTCAAATATACCAAATAACAATTATATAAGCGCAAATCGTGCTCAATCAGAGCAACCTTTACAATTTGGTCTTGGTGGCAGTGGCAGTGCTTTTACAAATTATCAACATCATCAAATGTTTCAGCATCAGCAACGTCAGCAACAGCAACTGCAGCAACGCAGTAGTATGTTTAGTGATGGCACACACCAGCAACAACAACAACAACATAATATTGCCAGTAGCACAATGAGCAGTGTTTATCATCAGGCAGCTTTGAACAATGCTTCTAGTGTTCCACCGCCACCAGCTCCATCATCAATATCATCAACCCAACAACAACAACAACAGCAGCAGCAGCAACAGCAACCGACACATTTCAATAATGAAACGCCCTTGTCGCCCCACATGACCAATAGTCCTGGTCCAATATTTATGCATCATCATAATAATACCATACATCAGAATAATGCAAATCTTCGCACACAAAATCATTATGCGAATAATCTACAACAGCCAACCGGAAGTCAACCAACTTTAAACAATCAAGTGCCACCCGGAAATCGCGCTAACAATTATTGGGATAATTTCAGAAGGTAAATTCTTGCTCCATGATGATGATGATGATGATGTTGATGTTGATGTGAAGAGAGAGATAAAGAAATAGAGAGAATTATTGGTTAATGGGTTTATTGTCCATTTGTATTTATTTTAATTTATTTATTGAATTTTGCACAACCAAAACAACAAAAAAAAAAAAAAAAAGAATCGGAAAAATAGAAAAATTATCTTTATAAAGAAATTTTATATGATTATTTTTCTTCTATTTATTTATTTACTATATATATAAATAAAATTGCATAGCAAGTTTGGTTTTCAAAACAAATTTATTATTTTATTTTCAATATCGAAAGATTTAAAATTTAAGATTTCTAAGATTTTCATTGGTAAGTTTTGTGCTTGCTAATTTCATTTAAATTTGAGTTGATTTGATTTGATTTGCGTTTTCTCGTTTTTTGATTGAGTGTTTGTTTTTTTTTTTATTTTTGTATTAATTTTGCTTACCTCATAATTAAACATTTTTGCTTACTAACCAAAGCTTTTTGTGCATTTCATTTTTACTTTTCTTCATCAGTTATTCACGCCAGAATTTGCTTTCAATTAATTCGCACAAAAGCAATGAAGATCAACAGCAAATGTTGCTACAGGAACAACAGCAGATGCAGCGACAACATTTTACTAATCCACAAATGCTAAGACGTCATCCTTCGTTTAACCTAAATCAGGGAATGTCTCAACCAACAGTTGGAGCAGCTGCAATAACATCATCATCATCATCAATGTCGCGTATTAATCCACCACGTGTCTATGAATTGATGAGACCAAATACTTTTGATCGACAAAATACTAATTTGACTCCGCCAATTAATAATTTAAATTGCAATATCCACAATAATAATAAATATACAAATGTTTCGGATCAATTGCATTATTATCAGCAACAACAACAACAGCAACAGCTATCACGTCAATCTCAGCAACAACAGAATCAGCAAGAACACCATCAACGTCCACCATCAGTGTGTATAAATATAACTGGTGGGAATGGAAATGCTGGCGAAGCCATTGATGACCAATTGGGCATTAGAAGGGGGGGAGCTGTGGAAAGTGATTGGACAACAATTATTAATGATGATGAAAGCCTGATGCTCAATATTGACATTAGCAATGTGAACAACATAAATCATAATCTTAATTATGGCAATAGTCCTTTATTCCAAAGGAATAAGGTGCCAACAAAGACATCCGCCTCATCAGCTGCTTTTATAAGGGAGCCGCCGCCACCACAGCATCGTCGTAGATATGAAGAGGCTCAATTCGAAGATTTTGAATTGATTCATCATCAGTTGCTTCCCCAAATGCAACGCTGTAATCATGGTTTTCCGCAAGGTCATGATGATGATTATGCAACAGCAACAAGATCAACGACAGGTTCGCGTCCATATCAAATACCAGGAGCATCAACAGCAAGATCAACAGTAAACTATGATGCAATCGAAGAAGAATACATAGAGGACCATCCAATGTCAATGGACAATGATAATGATGAGTTTGGCGCTGCCGGTGGTGCCACTGATGATTGTAATGAAGATGTCGCTTCCGGTGAAATAAATCGTAATCTTTTGGTGAATGAACTTAAAAATGATAAATTTACTACGAAAGTCGTTGAATCCTTCAGAAAGCAAATGATACGAACTTTTTTGGATGGTATTTTGGATTCAGAACAAGAGAACGGTGGTGAGCCTCGTATAGGCACGAGACGTGAACCAGAACAGCCACCAGCTGCTATGCTTCCAGCTACAAATTTTTTACGATTAGGAGCGGGAGTGGCTAATCAAGGAGATCCTTCTCGTAAATTGGATTTAAATCGATTGCAGCAAAAACAACAACAGCAGCAGCAGTCAACAGTATCATCATCGACATCAGTGCAAGCGAATGTTGTTGAACTTGATGATGCTCAACTACTTGGAGAAGAAGATGACGACGCTAATAATGCGGAAACTGAAAGCAACAAAGCCAACGAAGTTGATGATGGTGATGATGGTAACAACGACAATGATGAGGATGATGATGTAGGAGACAATGAGGAACAGGATGAAGAAACTTTTTCTGCCATTGAAGTAATGCAACAACACAACAATGATGATTCAATGCAAATACAAAACGAAAAGCCAGAAGATGAAGTCAATAGTGTTTCAGCTGCTGAGGCTGAGGCTTTTGATGGAGACAATATACCATCAACATCAGGAGGAGCTTATAGTCTAATAACAAGCAACAATTCTGATATGAAAAACACTACAGGGGCACGTAACAAGGAGACAGCTAATAATACTGATGCTAATTCTGGGGCACGTGGTCTTCTTTTACCATCATCATCAACACCAGCATCGATATTACAACAACACCAACAACCACAAGAACAGACACCAGAAAGTCAAATCGAGAATTATGAGGTAAAAATTTGTATTTATAAATATTTTTAAAATAAATACAATGATCAGACTCTTCTATAATGAAGTCAATTGGATCGGTCAATTACATAGCAATAAAGGAGTTTCTTATAGAGAAGTTTGCCTGAATTAATTGTTTTGCCAATTTTACTAACCAATTTATCTTGCATGTGCTTTGTTTTTAGGAATATTCTACTAATGAACCTTCATCAACAACACCACCAGATATCGAAATCATACCAGATTATGAACTAATCGAATACATTATAAAACGCATACGTAATCAAACACATCCGAACACTGTCATTAATGATTCGCTACTAATCGAAATCTCTAAGTTGACTGCAACAGCCGCCCATAATTCAGCAGCAGCAAAGCTGTCAATAGTGAATGCTTCATCAATGTCCTTGATTACACCAAAACGCATTTATGGCAAGATCAAAAAGTCAGTAATACCAAGAAATCGAAATGATTTCTTGCAATGGTATCAGCATCACCTAGAAGGTATGTTTGTTGTAGAGCAACATATTGGATCTTGTTGCCGGGAGCGTTTTAGAGATGCCAAAGAAAAGGAAAGATTGAATAGAGGCCCCGGAGCATCTAAAGTAAATGGGATCAAAATCCATGGCCCAGTTCCTCTATTAAAAATTCCACGCCGTCCTCAAGAAGACGATGCCGATCTTGCTGAAGCTGATCAAAATTCAGCAACTAATAATAGTGTCAATGAAAATGTAAACACTGACGATGAGTTGGTAGAAGAAGCAACTGGTGGTGGTGATGATGGTGGCGATACTAAGTTTGAAACTGATGATTTCGAAAATAACGAAAATCCTGAAGAAGAAGGAGCAGCTGGTGGTACTGGGGGTGGTAGTGGTGCTGCTACCGATAACAATAGTGGTGGTAATGGTGGAAAATCCACTTAAATCAAGTAAGGAACTTAAGATTTACAAAAAAAATTTTATGCATACCAAAATTGCTTCAAATACTAGAAAAAAAAGGACTTGTGTCATAAACGAATTTTCCTTTTAAAGGAACACAAAAGTTTTTTTTAAAAATGGAAAACATACATTCCTATATTTATAATATCCATATATAATTATATAAAATACCTATTTATATTTGATCATCATCAAATAAACAACAGAAATATGTGTAGATAAATATGATCTTTTATTACATTCGTTCGGCTAGGAGTTTCTCCAGCATACGATAGTAACAGTATCTGCTATCGTATTCCATGTCATACCAGAAATTAACAGCAATGCATTTGTGACTCTGTCTGACATGATGAAACCAATAGTTGGGCAGGAAGAGAACATCGCCAGCATGTACTCGTACATGCAGTGGCTGAGCCTTTGAGTATCGAGGATAAGCGGCCAAATCTGGTGATACTGGATCAATGGCCACCCAATCAATGCTCACTGGTTCATTACTTTGTAAATCTAGTAATGGCTCAATCAAATACTGACCGAGTGCATTACGTTTATATCTTCCAGTTGGATAAGTTTTACGTGGCACACAACACAATTGATGTGGCGGTATCAGTATGAAGTCCTTATAACCTGAGATCACACAATACAAATTGTCATAGGGATCCTTGTGCATGGATGTAATGGCACGTTCATCACCAAACCAAAAGTTTACGGCATCCGGTGGTTTATTAAAGCAGGATTGGGCAAAATTTAAATCATTTTCGTTAATATCTGATGCCAGTTCAGGAAAATCATTGCTGAAATTTGAATTTTGCTTTTGTATGTAATAAACAGCTCCAGTGGGATCATCGAGTCGCTTTAGGAAATCATTAAGGGACAATTGTTCTTCGAAAGGTAATACAAAATATTCCGTTTTATCCTGAACACCAATACCATCAGCATAACCATTCGGTGTAACTGCTACATCGATCAGTTTATCTTGGAGGACATGTTGCAAGTACTGTGGTGTCCACTTTTCGACCGCTGGCCAATGGCTAATTGCTTTACGTATAACAACCGGTGTATTTTTGGCATAGTAATTTCTGGCGAACTCTAAGTTGGTAGGCACTTCATCTAACTCTGTCACTTCAGTACCAACACAAAGATCATTAGCTTCCTCAAGAAGCAGAGCCAAGGCATCATCTATAATGCTGCAGCTCATATCAAATTTGCTAAATAAATTTAAAAAACAACATTAAACAAAAACAACACAACCAACCAACCACATGCTAAACAAGATTTGGCACACAGCACATACATATCAAAACTACTTGGCAGCACTGGCACAACACATATGTTCTGGGAATACCAGGGCTGCAAACAAACATTTATTTTAAACTTTCATACAAGGATTGAAGTTTTGTTTGCGTTTTATCGTGGTAAGTCTTTATTGGTTCCTTATTTTGCTTTGAGTAAATTTAAGCTTATTTTACTTAGTTATACATTATCAGAAGACGAAAAAAACAACACACAAATGTTATTTGCTACAATTTATAAATTAAAAGCATATGTCAAAGGTAAACTAACCAATTTAAAGCAACCATATTCACTCACATTCAGACATCGCCGTATGCATTAACCACCATTCCATTGATTGAGAACTTTAAGACATGGAGAAATTCTGTGTGAAATCGTATTCAATGGTTGGTATAACGGTCTGTACGAATTTTAAAAATATTATCAAATATAAATGCACACTTAATTCGCCGCCACCTTCTTCAACGGTTTGAATGATTTTCTTCATAATATCAGCATGCCTGCATGGATGCACCGAGGCCATATTTGGTCCAGGCAAATGGGGATGGGTCTCCATGGTAACAGTTTTTTTTGCATGATCTTGTGAAACATCCTCGTACATTTGTTCCACTGTCAATGGTTTGCGATTTTCATCGTAACCTATGACCCACAAACGTGGGGTCTGATAGTACTTATCGTAGGTTATATGTAAATCATAGGTGCGTGTGTGCAGAACAGAATCTCCAGCTGACTCAGAACCACCAGCAGCACCGTCTGTGTCAATTTTGGTATCATTTTCTTGTCTACGAAGTGTTGTTGCAATTGCTGGATCAACGAGTTCTAACATGCCACTCTCCTCAAAATCATCCATATCAATAGCTTCGTCGTCGTCTTCGTCATCACCGCCATTGGCTTTGTTATCTGACTCACCTATATCACTGTCCGGTGTATGCATTTCATCCTAAACAGAAAAGAATTTGTTTATTTACATTCAATGCATGGTGATGCGATCCATGGATACATACTCTGCTGTCGTCTAACGTTAGTTCGCATATTTTCTCTTCTATTTGCTTAGTACCATCATCATTCAATTGGTGCGTTTCCACCCAACCACCATCGCCTGCCTCCTCCTCGACAACGTTCTCTTCGCCAACATATTCCATTTGCTTGCAGCGACGATAACATGGCACATTACGCGTTATGAGAAATTGTTTATTTTTTGGTAAATATGGTTTTGTCTTTGTATCATCGCCTGCTGCCCATTGCCATGTCGGACAATGGTGAACCAAGTGATCACCAGCTGCCACGAACTCTTCTGGAGTTAGTACACCGGTTTCGCGGAATTTTGATTCCTACGGTTGATTTGATAATATGAAACTGTAAAAACTATCATGTCATTCCCCCTCCCCACCTCTGTTCCAATAGACATGAGTACATACCTTTAGAACTGGCGTTAAATACTCGGCAACATTTAAAGCTGTGCCTTTAACTGTATTCAACATACTCTGCATATTGAGGGTTCCTTTAATTAATCCTCTGATGATTTTTGCACAAGTTTTACTTATTTATTATCCCCTCAAATCCAATTCAAAATTAACTTGGTCCAAAGCCCACCACCTACACAATGCTTAATTTTTGCACTTTTTGCTCTGCCAACTCTTCTCTTTACTAAACAGAACTGTCCACTTGGTGGGTGGTGTTAACACCCACCATGACCAAGAACAGTTAGAAAGAATTTAACGTAAATTAATATAATAAACAAGATTGAGTTTAGCCTGAGTAACCTCGGTCTCACTAAATTTAACATTCAACGTAATTTTGTAATTTTATTCCCAGATAATGTAAACTGGGAACAGTAAAGTGATATATAGATGAGTAAAAGAACATTGCAGTTGGAGCAGGGGCGAGAAGAAATCAGTTTTTCTGATAGAACTACATGCAAAACAGCTGAGCTAAGAGAAGAATTTGAGTGTGCTAGTGATGACAGTCACATCTACTTATACTTACTCTAACAGCAAAGTTGCTTTATATGCAATCAGTGTTATTGAGATCATATAGAAGTTAGTTTGGAACTGCTTAATAGTACTAAGCAAGCTATGGCCAGAACCATACTGTGGGATGCCTTCAAGTTCCACAACAATAAAACTTAAAAGGTGACTTGAAGATAAATCGCAGCATTATTGGATGGAAACAAAAATATAAGAGTAACGAAAACCTTCTTCTATCTTCTAAAGATACTAGGGCTAATTCGGTAAGAACTTTTAATTTGGATCAAGCCCCCTATATCTAGGCAACCATTATAAATTACAAGCTTAGCTAATCCCGCGCTTCCCATAATCTAATCCAATCTAATGAAAGTTAATACGATCTGACTGATGATTTCACATATTATTAAATTTATATTTAGGATAATGAACCATTGAAACGAAGAATGACCTTGTTATTTGAAACGTGTGATACACTCATGACCACTGCAAGTGCCCACCATGCTATTCCGACTCCGCAACTTCGCATCGAACATGTTCCGTGTTTTATTGATGGGGTAACGCATTTTGTTCTTTAACCATCTGGTGAATGCTCTCTCATTATCCTGCATTTTCTTCATATCATCCTCATTGGCCTTTAATGTTTGCTCTAGAGCATAACGTTGCTTCCGTCGGTATTGGTCTTCTCGTCGCATCAATTGATCATGACTTAAGCCATACTCCGATAAGTAGCCAGTGTATTTGGGTAACTTTTCTAGCTTGGCATTGCGATATTCGCAGCAAGTCTTATAACTAAACTTAAGATCTCGCACTTGCATTTGCTCTTCATTCTGGGAATTATTGTTAGCCGATGATTTTGTAGTTTTGCGACGCAACGAAAAGCTTTTTGTGCTGAAAAACCGATTTTGTTTTGTCTCTTGAACACTGCCACTGCTAAGAAAAGATGGTAGCTTTTTCATTGTGGAATAGTTGTTAGGGGATTTGTCCTTCTTTGTTTTTACATTTTCCATAAACATGTCATCGGTTAAATAAGAAGCAACAATTATTGATAAATCATCATTTTCATTCGCATCATCATCATCATAGTCATTAATAACATCGTCATCATCATCATCAAATGTGTTTGGAAACGTTTCATCCAATGCATCATCATTTAAAGTATCGTCAGCCTCATATTCACAATCGGAAGATGGCAATAGATTTGTCATACTTTTATTATCCTGTTCGTCGTAATCGAATGTGTTTTGCTTGACAATTCGACGACCAGGAACAATTTCCTCTTCTGCTTTCTCGCAATCCATGTCCGTGACAATTATCTCCTCACAAATTTCGTCTTCTTCTGTTGGCACCACACAGACTTCTTCCATTTTGTTTTCTACTTCTTCTATGTTAATTGGACTATCCTCCACCAGTGTAGTAAGGTCATTTAAATTGCTATCAATCTCATCCTCTGCATTAACAGCTTCCACTTCCAATAGTGGTTCCTCTATAATTGTAGCACATTTTAAAACTGTGCTTTGCATTTGTGCTTCCAATTCGTTGACCACCACATCAACACATTCGTTCTCATCCCCGTCCTCTATTTGATTCTTTGCTTCCAATAATTTACTTGCATCACTTATTGGCTCATAATCCTCAAGATTTAACGCAAATGTCACTTTGCGATTGACTACACCAGCATCACTATCACCCAAGGTTCTTTCAGGCTCTTCGTCTTCGTCAGCAAAAAGTTCCTTATTCGCTTCTTTAATCTTATCCACTATATTATACTCGTTCACAGGCTTCAGAACTATAGAATAGTAAATTAATCAATCATGAAATGCGTTTTGATGATTTTCATATAAAACTTACAATAGACTTCGCAATCATCGTCTGACTCACCCTCGTGTTCGAACATTTCTGGCAATTCAAATTTGATTTGACTCGGTTCGATACGTTTTCTATAATCCAAAGGATTGTATATTTTTAAAAACACTATAATTTATGAGTGAGTACATTAAACTTTCAAACTACAAAGAACATATGTCCGTTGCCTCCCCATACAAATAATCAAGGATTTGCAAGTGGAAAACTTTTGTTTGCGCTTCAGTTGTGGTTTTTCTATCCAAGTTTAATGAACTAATGAAACTTTCTTCACATCACATTTGCGTTGTGGTTTCACGGAAAAAGTTTCCTGGTTGGCTCAATGACATTTCTATACATGCAACCAACCATCAACAATCAATTCCAATAAACAGTGGCACACATTCCCTTCAGAGTGCTTGCATGCTTTTAAACAAGTATCCTAACAACGCCGCTGCCCTCCTTCCTTCATGTGTTGTTGCCAGGTATAGTATAGCATCCTTCGACGTTTGATCGATAATCAAACCAAACATTCATTGAAGTACTCAATCAATTTGTTATTCCCATTATGTACGATAACAAACTGTCTTTCACTACGTGTGTATGTATGTTTGTAACCCTTTTCCTTGTCAAGTTAATGTAAACAAATTCTTTGTTAATGTTTCCTCTACACCCAATCTCTCTATTCACTAACCGCTCTCACATTATAACTAGAATAAACCAAACATTGCTTCGATCGCATAGTAATTGGAACATGGTCACATGATATTTATGTTTGTCTTATGTTTTATTTACCACAAAAAGTAAAATATTTGTTTCATTTTTTATTAAACGTAAAACTTCTTTTTTGTTTTGTATTTTTTTTTTTTCGTATTAATTAATTTTTTAATGGGTCTTGGCAGCCAAACGCTTGTCGCGTTCTTCGGAAATGCTCAACTTGACACCCTTGCCCTTTGGCAATGAGATGTAGGGTTTATTGCCCTTGCCAATGATGAACACATTCGTCAATCTGGTTGCGAAAACGTGTCCCTGCGAGTCCTTAATGTGCACAATGTCGAAAGAACCAGGATGTCTTTCACGGTTGACAACAGTACCGACACGACCCAAATTCCTACCTCCGGTGATCATGCACAAGTTTCCTGTAAACAAACAAAACAAAATAGAATTTAGTTATAAATCAATTCAAACAAAGACAAAGGCTTAGTTGATTTTTGATGATAGATTTGTAATTGAACGAATAATTGTTACCAAAATGGCGTGGATTTCGCACATATCAGTGACCGCGACAAAAATTGCTTTTGGCTTAGATTTGAACAGCTCAACTGTGGGCATTTCAATGTTGTCCGTCTTCGAAAAGCCAATAATATTTCTCTGAATAGTTTTACAAATTTAACTTACCGGAATCAAACTTAATGTAGTCGGTGATTTTGCCAGTGGCAATGTCAACTTGCACGGTATCGTTAGCCTTGATCAAAGGATCGGGATAGCGAATGGTACGACCATCGTGTGTAACCAAGAAAGGTACACCCTTGGCTCCCAACTGTGTCTTGCGAACCTTGCACAACTTGTACTGGAAGATAACAAAAAGAATCGATTAAAATCAATTTTCCTTAACCAAATTGTGTCACATTTCCTTTGTACAAATGTACGAAAAAAACGTGCTGAAACAGGTAGAAAGCATATAGAAAATTGCTTGCCCATTTCAGTGACCGTCATAACAAGTTTCTCTAGACTGCCTTTAACTACTAAATGTTGTATAGGGAATCGCCATTTTACATGCCGCCTCAACAACATAGTCATTCATTTCAGTCCATTGTGCATACATATAGGTAAATTTGTCATTGAACGATAAAGTTACTGAAATCGCGTTAAAATCGCGTAGCTCAGTGACCGTCGTAACAAAAAATGCTTTCGGCCCGATTTTGAACTTGAGTTACATGAATTATTTCTAACACAGACTTCGAATCAGACCGCATTCATACACATACAAAAATGTTCACAACAAACATACCTTGGCTTCCTCGGCTGAAATGCGGTGAATGGTGAAGCGACCCTTAACATCATAGACCAAACGGAAGAATTCACCAGTCTTCTCAATGGTAATAACATCTGCAAAACATAACAAAACAATACTTTAACATATCATGGTGTCATTGTTGTCTTTAGTTCTAAGAACTACCTTACCCATGAAACCAGCTGGATAAGTTGGATCGGTACGAACTTTACCGTCGACCTTAATGAGGCGCTGCATAACAATCTTGGTCACTTCAGCACCATTCAAAGCATACTTCAAGCGATTTCTCAGGAAAATGAGGAGTGGCAACGACTCGCGTAACTTGTGTGGACCGGTTGAGGGACGTGGGGCGAAAACACCGCCAAGTTTATCCAACATCCATGCCTTTGGGGCGGCTAAACGTTTCAAATGCTTCTTGGGACCTCGCGCCTATGTAAACACACAAATATAAATATAACATTTTAAATTTCCAAAATGGCTTCGCTTTAAAAATATTCATTGCCTCGAAGAAGAAAACAATTGAAAAATTCGCCAAGTGTCAACAAACGCGTTTATCGATTTTAATGGCGGCACGCACCAACAAAATATTAACAACATATTATTAACAATTGTGTTGTGTGCATTTTATTAATAACATCAAATAATTTTGTATATATTTCACGTCGATGGCAATGAATTTGTTTTTAGCAATTTATTTCCGCTCTTACCATCTTGTACGATACGTAAAAAAGGAAAGGAAGACGGCGAGGTGTCAATGCATTTGACACTTGACAAGTGCAGGGATGGCAACTGTTTTATTCTTTCTATACCGGAAGTAACTTGCATTTCAATCAAGTTGTCTGGGACATAACACACAAGGAACAAAAGTTTTGTTAAAGATAGTAAAATTATGCTACATGTATAGAAAATTATTTTCTTGCCTTTGTTGAGAAATTAATTTAATATTATTTTTTCTTTCACATTATTTTTTTTTTGCTTTTATGGTGGAAAGCAATTCTTTTTAAAATCGAGTTGGCAGCACAATGTGTACACAATGACCGCCTAATTCAAATTTTTTTTTTTTCGAAATTAACCATTTTTATATTATTAGTATAGAAATTTTAAAGTATAGGCGATATTTAATATATGGAATGATGTTTAATTGATTTCTGTTCTTTTTTACTGTTGATGCGCACATATTTTCCTTGTAACTTTGACAATACAGTACCCGGAATTTGTCATTTAAATTGCCCGCGTTAATTATTTTTTAGGCATTTCTGTATGTTGGTAGTACTGTCCTTATTTGCTATGCCAAAAATGAGCGCGATCTGTCTGTCAATCAGTTTGTTTACAGCAGGTGGTTGAATCAGTCCACATTAGTAGTTTGTTGAGAGTAAGTCATCCACCAATATCAATTACAGGAGTCAACGATACTCCAAACAAAATGGAAGGTGCCAACAACATCTCCATCTCCGAGGAGAGTGTACCCGAAGTGGATATTGTTATCAACAATGTTGTCTGCTCCTTTAGCGTTCGTTGTCATTTAAATCTTCGACACATTGCTCGCAATGGTTCCAATGTTGAGTATCGTCGTGAGCATGGCGTGGTGACCATGAAATTACGTCGTCCATATACAACAGCATCGATGTGGTCATCGGGACGTATAGCATGCACTGGAGCAACATCGGAAGCAGCGGCAAAGATTGCTGCTCGTCGATATGCACGTTGTCTGTCAAAGCTTGGATATTCTGTACATTTTCAAAACTTTCGTATTGTCAATGTGCTGGGCACATGCAGTATGCCATGGGCGATTAAAATATTTAACTTCTCAGCGCGTCATCGTGACACCGCCAGCTATGAGCCCGAATTACATCCCGGTGTTACATATAAAATACTAACACCGAAAGCAACATTAAAGATATTCTCAACTGGGAGCATAACAGTCACGGCTGCCAATGTAGCCGATGTCCAAGCCGCCATAGAACACATTTACCCGCTTGTCTTTGATTTCCGTAAGATACGTTCACCTGAAGAATTGCTTCAATTGCGTTCCAAACAGCGACTCTTGACCCAGGCCAAGGCCATTGACATGGAGTATGCAAATAAAATCCAAGATGTGGCCGGAGATGAAAATCGAGAATCTTTGGGAACAGGAGGAGTCGCCGCCTCACCATCAAACAGCACGATGAAGCAAACTTCGCCAAGTACACGAAGCGACAGTGCGCGTCGTAGGGCAACCGATACATGGGCATCTAAACAAAAGAAATGGCGCCCAAATAGAACACATTGAATTGTGATCCTGTGTCCTGGCGTTGTCATTAAGCGCAGTGTGCTGTACAAGTACCTTACATTTAGCTTTCTTGTAGGTTTGTAATAAAGTTTATTTTTGTTTTTTTATGAGTTTAGTTTGCGCTTTTCGTTTTCTTATCCGAAGTTTTGTTTTGTTGTTTTGCTTTCGGTTTTTTTTTTTTTTTTTTTTATTGTTTGTTTTTTAATAATAATAATATATATTTTTTTTTGTTGTTTGTTATTAGATTTATATATAATCGTAACAAAAACAAATGGTGCAATTGATTTGTTAGTTTGTTTGGTTTATTTTTGTTCGTTGTTTCCTTTTTGGTACGCACACATACGAAAAGCTTTTGGTTGTTCGTGCCAAACAAAAGTAAGCGATCAGATTAAAAGTAAGTTTATTTTGTTGTATTTTTATAAGACTGTTTAGTAGTTTGTTTTTTTTTTTTTTTTTTTCTTTTGATTAGATTTTAGTTTATATTAAGAAGTTTTTTTTATAGGATTATGAGTGTTTTTTTATATTTTCTTTGTTATACAAGTATTATTGTTTTTTGTTTTTATTATTAAGGACAGACAAAGTTTGGTGTATAGAAATTTATTATGTGAAAGGCGATTTTAGAACAAAATAGAACAGAAAAATGTATGTATTGTAAATTTCAAAATCATAAACATATAAAATTTAAATCCTCAGTAAACACTACAAATGGTTGAAACATTAAAATTAAATTAAATTATGGAATATATGTATTGTACAATATATTCTTTCCTTCCATCATAAATCAGCTTCTTTTAAATGTTCCTTGTTTCTTTGAAGAAATGATTTCATATTTTACTATTGTGTTCTAACAAATTAAAGACGTAAATTTGTATTTTTGTAATTATATAAGCAAAATGTGAAAAATAAAAAAAAACAGAAATAAAAATATAAAAAAAAATATGATTATATATATTTCCATAATTTCAATAAAGAAGAATGTCTCAGGGAAATTGTATTACAATTAGAAATTCAGAAAAAATTTGAAACGATATATTTTTTTTTTTTGATGCGAATAAGGAGGGAAAAATTTTTGAAAGATACTCATGGCCCATGCCATAAGTTATACAGACTAAAAAGCCTCCTATCGCCTCAAACCCCTTTTTTCCACTACGAAACTTTTTTATTATCGATGATGATTTGCTGCCACTAGCACAATGCAATAGAAAAGCAATGAAGAAATTAATTCAAACAACCTTGCGCCTGTAAAGACTTCAACAAAGCAGAGTCGGACGAACTAGGACTTCTTTCTGATGACACCTTGCTTAGTAGCTTTGCGAAATTATTCGGTTTTAGATCTCTTTTGAATTGTGTTCTTGCCCTGGAAAAGTTAACCAACTTGCTGAAGGAGGAATTTAATTTTAAACTAGAAAGAAGGTTAACTTCGAATATGCTGAGGATGAAATAGTCCACGGGATTTATATAGGATAGGTCCGATTCGGTTGGTTCCAACAAATATACTGCGCCTATATTGTAAACTGATAGTGTCCAAGTTTCAGTTCGATCGGACAAAAAACAAAAAAGTTTTTCTAATAAGAATATGAATTCAAATGGTTGGTTTGTATGGGAGGTACCCCCCCCTAGTTAACCGACTCTTGTGGTTCCGACATATGTACTGCGTATGGTAAAAAGAAAGATTATAAATGATAAATTTAAAAAAAGTATCAAATATTCATTTTTACCGCTACTCTTTGTTGTGCGCCCCAGTCTGAATCTGATGTACATTACACTGTTTTCTGTTAACAGCTGGCGACATGCTTTCCTTGTAGGGTTGACTTGCTTATAAAAGTGCGTCTATTCCTTTTTATAGGTTATTCAATGTCTGTACAGTTGTGCTGGATTCGTTTTTATTGGATGTGTGGTGCAGTAGAAGTGAAGTTGGTAATGCCAATTTTGCCATAGTAAAATTATTATTATAAGGCCTGGTATCCACATCAGCCGATTTTTGTTGGAATGATTTATACATGTAATAAATCTTATAATGCTGGCTGTTGATTCAGTGTTGTTAATATTTTTACCAGAGTTGACATCGTGTTAGTGTAAACGATAAATTTTGGCCATTTTTTTTTTATCGAACGATAAATTCAAGTGTGTTGAAAAACGAATTTTGACACTAAAATCAAACTGTATTTATATTTTTTTTAATTCGAAAAAAACATAAGAAGAAGAAAAAGTTTTACAGAAAAAAAAAACTCTGACAGGCAGCAAAAGCAATTAGTAGCAGAAGAGATCAAATCAACGGAACGAACGGAGAAAACGACGCCACGCCACCAGTACCGGGAAAACGAATTTTGACAGTAAAATCTAAATGTATTTATTTTTTTTTTAATTCGAAAAAAACATAAGAAGAAGAAAAAGTTTTACAGAAAAAAAAAACTCTGACAGGCAGCAAAAGCAATTAGTAGCAGAAGAGATCAAGTCAACGGAACGAACGGAGAAAACGACGCCGCCAGTACCGGGAAAGAAAATTGCTTAATATTTTCTGAATTATTAAAACTTAATTAAAAAGGATTAAACACAATGACTGAACGCGAGGAATACGTCTACAAAGCAAGAATGGCCGAAGAAGCAGAAAGATACGATGAAATGGTTGAGGCCATGAAGAAAGTGGCATTAATGGATATTAACCTAACAAATGATGAGTGTAGTTTATTCTCAGCGGCATATAAAAATGTCATATTTGCACGTCGTGCCTCATGGCGCATCATAACCACACTTGAAGAAAACGAGGAGAATAAGGGAGACGAAAAAAGACTTGAAATGATCAAAACCTATCGTGGTCAAGTTGAGAATGAATTGCGCGACATCTGTTCGGATATTTTGAATGTGCTTGAGAAGCATCTCATTCCATGTGCCACCACTGTCGAAAGTAAAGTAATCTTCTATAATATAAAGGGTGATTATCTTCGTTATTTGGCTGAATTCGCAACGGGCTCAGATCTTCGGGATGCTGCCAAAAAGTCATTGATTGCCTATAAGACAGGCAGTGACATTGCCGTCGATTATTTAACACAAACAGATCCAATTCGTTTGAATTTGACTTTGAACTTGTCATTACTTTATCACCACATTCTCAATAATCCTTATCGTGCTTACAAATTGGCGCAAACAGCATTTGATGATGCCTATTCTCAGAGAAAAAAATTAAGAAAAGAGAGCCGCGAAAAATTCACAATTATCATGCAGCAGCTGTGCGATAACCTTACATTATGGAAGGAAGAGAATCAGTATCATGAGTATGAGGATCAGGATGTTGAGGTTATGATGCAGCAGCTGAGAGATAACCTTACATTAAGGACGTCTGATGGATATGAAAGTGATCGAGAACAAAAAGATCAAAGTCAGGATGAGGATGTTGAGGATGAGGATGTTGAGGATGAGGATGTTGAGGATGAGGATGATGATGTTGAGGATGAGGAGGAGGATCAGGATTTGTAGTATTTTAAGTAAACTCCCGCTCTTAGATTTAACACATTATATACCTTGTAAAATAAATACATAATAATAATTACACACACACACACACACAAACACAAACACTACAGCAACAACTTCTCTCCTAAGTCCTATACTCGAAAATACAAAAGCAACTAATAAACAACAACAAAATACATTTACGTCTGCAAACAATATTCTTTTTCTATTTGTTTTTAATAAAAATAAATTTTTAGGAACATTAAACCACTTAAAGCTATAAAATATTGTTGTGAGGAAATAGGGCGAAGCTGGTCTACGTGACAGAAAGTGCACTGTCAGCGGAAAGGGTTCTAATAAAGAGAACCTTTGAGTCGGGAAAGAGAATCTTTGGATTGGAAAAGAGTGTCTTTGGATTGGAGAAGAGTATCTTTGCATTGGAGTACAAGACAGAATATGCACTGTCATCGGAATGGGTTGCTATGGCTTATGTTGGGAAAGGGACATATGTAAAGCTTCTGGATATGGCATGAGCCAATTAGTGTGGGAAGCGGAGATTACATCAGCGAAAATATTGTGGGAATAATGATTATGATAATATTATGCTATTAGAGAGATAAAAGAGTTTCTTAACTTGTAAATTCTTTCCTTCCATCATAAAACTTGGAAAAATACATATAAAAATCATTACAAAATGGAAATAGGGAATAATACGGTAGAGCTTGAAGATTTACAGGGCAGATCCGTTGGAGTCTTCCATGCTTAAGACATCAAGCTCTGACTGAAGGCCCGGCTTCGTTGGTAGAGGAAGTGTTTCAGAGTTGTCTTGGGTGTGACCTTCGCTGGGCTGTTGTGTGGAAAGAGATGGTGGGCGCTGGCGTATTGATGCACCAGAGTTTCCAATCGGCAAGTTTGTCGCATGGGATTTTGTTTGTGTAGTGGGAAGCCCGTTTTTGTTACGTGTAAAATATAAAATAAAGGAAGGCGAAAGCAGAAGGAATACCTGGCATATACCCAAGACGGTACGATCACGACCGAGATAGTACCAAAAGAGGAGCAGGATATTGGTAACGACGACGTAAGTCAGTATTCGAGGACCGGTGGCGCAAGGAAATCGAAGTTTAGAAGCAATGGGCCTAATCCAACACCCAGGATCAGCTTCGATAAGCGGATTACCCCATAATCCGTGACAGAGGTTCCAGTAAGTGGAAGGAGTGGAGGTGACGTGAAAGGAGAGCAGAAGTGGAGTTTTTCCTGTTTTTTTTTTTTATATATTTTTTATATTTCTTTTTCTTTTTTTTTATATTATCTATTGTGTTGCTTTTGTTTGAGTTGAATTAGTGTATTAAAAATGAAAAGTGTAAGAAGGTGAAAAGGAAGTAAATCAAGTACTGGAGTGTTGGCGGTTGTAGAGGGGTGCCTGCTTTTCAATACATATTATTATTTTTTTATATATCTACATACCTATTTATTTATATAATTTTTTGTTTTTTTTTGTTCCATAAATGAATTAATTTTTTTTTTTTTATAGTTTGTAAGTTTGTTTAAGTAATAAAAGGAAAGTATGAAACTTATAGCTGAGTAAAGTGAGTGCTAGGGACGTTAAGGGAATGGACGGACGTTGATCGCGCTCAGGCCATGTTAGTCTGTGTGGCGAATATGGGAACTGACCCAAGCGTCAGTTCATGGATAGGTGGGAGCATCCGCGGTTAGTAACATCGGTGGCTGCATTGGTCTGCGAGGTTGAGTAAGGTAGGTAAGTTGGTGTTGGTGATGCGGTGAATATGAGGGTAAGTTTGAGACTGATGTTAGGTGTGAATAAAAAACGGACGGCAGGTGGTCGCTGAAGACATGCTGGAACGGATCATGGATCCACCTTCATGGGAAGCATCATAATTGGTGACGAGACATGGGTCTACAGTGTACGAGTACGACACGCTAACGAAAAAACCTCGAAAAAGTCGTTCAAAAATTGTTTTCTTCGATATCCGTAGAGTGGTTCACCATGAGTTAGTTCCGGAAGGACTTCTATTTAACCGCTTTGAGGCGTTTGCGTAACGAAATCCGTCGTAAACTGCCGGAATTGTGGGCCGAGAATTCGTGGATTTTGCATGTTGATACCGCGCCATCTCACCGGGCCACGATTATCAACGATTATAAGGCCAAAAACGCGATAAATACCATCGACCAGCTGCCCTATTCACCTGACTTAGTTCCGTGTGACTTTTTCTTGTTACCCAAACCCAAATTGCCGCTTCGGGGAACCCGGCATGACTCCATCAAACAAAATTCGCTGAAGGAGCTGAAAGCCATACCGGAGAGCGCCTATAAAAAATGTTTTGAAGATTGGAAAAATCGTTGGCATATGTGTATCGCTTCAAATGGAGCTTATTTTGAAAGTGATCCAATAAATATTGATGAAAATTAAAAATTTTGCGTTTTATTGGCAAATTCCGGGTACTTTATTGACAGAAGGTGTATCATAAATGTACTTGCATGTAAAAAAAAGGACTATATGCTGAATTTTGGAAATAGTTCAATTTTATCATTGATTTGTCTATACTCAATATACAAATCAGACTTTTTTGATCTATACATCTCCCATTGCTAATCCTTATTGTACTCGGTAACTATACATGATGATGATATCAGATATACAATATTACTCTTATAACCTGGATAAGATCTCCACAACCTCAAAACAAATAGCAATGCATTACTTCCAGAAATCATTCCATACACATGTGAAAATTCTTTTATGATCTCCTCTACGGAATATACTCGTACAATAACAAAACCACTAAGACAAATTGATAAGAGAGATTAACTGGCTTATCTGCTACCATATACTTACTTAGAGTATGTTATGCCTGCATATTTCTTAATCAACATACTATGGTATGTATGTCTATAGAATCTCCTCCCAGGTTTCTGGTTTCAAATAAAAAAGGTTAAAAGTTTGTTTTCATTGAGAATATTCTCAAAATATTATTTATGTAAAGTATCGGCACTTGCTTGCCATTCCAAAAGCAAGTCCCATCATTAGTCAACTTCCTTTCACCAAGCCATTCCTTCCAGCCAGTGTCACATCGATGAAAACAAATGGGTGTAGTAAGAATTCCCAAGCAAAGCAGAAAATTATGTCTTTGACCAGTTTGTCATGCTGAAAAATTACTTTGCCATATTGTCCTCTGGCCCATTATGGTAATTTTTCGATGAACACACTGTTCAAATTGATAATTTGTTGCTGATTGTTGTTAAACTATTCCACTAGGTCCCTTTCTTTTGTGGCGTTGAAGCAGCATTTCGTACATAGTATTTCTACTTTCCATCTGTTGGAGCCCATTTTCCAACATTTTGTGCATCCAAAAGTAATTTCCAATATCACATAAAAATGGAAACACTTTTCCCAATTCTCATATTTGGGATCTTTTTATTGTATTATTCATTTTTGTCTTTTTGAAACTCAATTTGTTAAAGGATAATAATTAATGCATTAAAAAACTACTTAAAATTAATATGGAGTCTTAAAGAAATATATGTATGAGATATTATAAGTAAATACATATTATAAATCATTTAATATAATTACCGATTGAACGGTAGAAATAATTATTTCTTTTTTTTTCATACAATTTTAGGACTGCTGGTATAATAATTTGGAATTACAAGGACATAAACATTTGAAGAAGATGGAAACATGAAAATGAGCGCAAATTAATAAGTAGAGCATATAATTTTTTTTTTTTTTTTTTTGTACAATTTTTGTTTTTATGTTTTTCGTAGCTCAAAATTAGATAAATGGCAGGGTGATAGATTCATGATTTTCATGCAACCACATCACAGCACAGAAATGGATATCAAATGGGTCCAGTTTCCTTCTGCTGTTTTTAAGATTTATGATAATAATGGGGAATTGATTATTAATTTCAATTCAATTTTAACATTTCATATTATTTTTTGATTTCTAAATGATTATTGATTTGTGTAGATTTTGGTTTAAAGAAATGCAAATGATATGAAGCGGGATAATGACAAGGATGGATGATTATAGTGCAATGATGGTGATTCCTTAATAATAATTATTTATTCTGCTTTTGTTAAATTTCGTTAATATCCGAAGAAAGACTCAAATCAAATCCTTTTCGTGGTGACTTTCTTTATTTCTCTTCGCCATTCTTCTTCGCTTCTTTAATCAGATTTCTTCATTGACTTGAGCGCACGTTCACGTAATTGTTTTTCTAAATCGTCATTGATGCCGCTACCTAAAATTAGAGCTGGATTATTAGATGTTGATACTTTCCCATTGCGTTTAGTGGTGACTTCAACAACATTTGCGGCGGCGTCTGCCTCATCTTCATCGCTACTGGAACTTGTGTCGGCGGCCCGTTTGCTCTTCTTCTTGTGTTTCTTGTGTTTTTTGCTCTTCTTGCTGTGTTTTTTATGCTTCTTATGTTTCTTTTTCTTAGCTTCAGCCTCAGAATCAGAAACACTATCATCATCAGAGGATCGTTTTGATGACGATTTCTTTGCCTTCTTCCGTTTCTTCTTGGCCAATTCACGTTCATCTGAATCATTGGAGTCAGGATGGTCTGATTTTTTCGGTCGCACTGTCAAAGAATGAGTTCGTTTCCGGGTTAATGATGTCGATGTACGAGAAGCTTCTTTCTTAGCCTTCCCTCCTTCAGCTGATGATATTTCTTCACCTTGTGATTCCATTTCTTCGCTAGATGTTTTGTTCTTCTTGGATGGTTCCACCACTGTTGTTGGTTTGACAATAGATTTCTTGATGTTACTTTCCACGGGACGCTGCTGCTGTACTTTATCGTTTTGGTTTTGTTTTTCCGAGATAGAAACAGGTCTGCTGTCGCGTCTAGATTTACGTTCAACGGATTCGGAATCCGTACGCTCGCGTGCATCCTTCCGATTAGTAGCCTTGTTATTTTTGACATCAGGCGGCGACACTTTACGTTTGTCTAATTTCGAAGACTTTCGGTCCTTTTTCTTGCGCTTCTCATCTGAGCTTTCGTCGTCGCTGCCGCTGCCATCTTCACTTGACGAAGATGCCTCCGACCCCTTCTTTAGACTTTTTGCTGATTGTGACGTGCCTCCTCCCCCCGATTTCCTATTGTTACTAATTCTTGCCTTTGCCTTAGCCGCCAATCGTTTGCTTTTCTCATCTTCACTATTGCTATCGCTATCATCACTTTCCCCTGAACTATCTGAACTGCTCGATTGACTTCTACGTTTTTTATTCCGCATTTGTTTTGCTGCTTCTCTTTCATGAGGCTTGAGGAATGGTGAGGGTGTACGCGATAAGCTTCCAGAATAAAGTTCGCGTTGGTTTTCAGTACGATCCTCCGGCATCGCTGGTATTGGCTTCTTTGACTCTACTGGTGTTGATGCTGGTACATTTTGTGGTTCCTGTTTGCCTTTACGCACTTCCTCCTTTCGTTCCTCCTTGCAAAGGTCTATTGTACTCACTGCTGGACCGGTGAACTCTACAGAAGAGCGATTACCACTATCACGGCTTCGTGCTGCACGTGGACTCGGTTGCCGTTGTTTAAAACGTTCTTGTGATCGTGTACCACGCCTACTAGACTCTTTGCTTACGCTTCGACGTCTTTCAATAGGCTTTTGCTGCTTTTGATTGCGCTCGGATTCATAGTGTGAACTCTCTGAAGATGAACGGGATCGGGATGGCTTTGAATTTTTATTAGACATGTCCCAACGATTAGTGTTAGCACCACCACTAAAACTGGCGGGTTCTCGTGAAGCATTCCGTGCTGGTGATGATGGTCGACGGTCACGGGAGCTTGGGCGACGATCTCTAGATCTTCTGTTATATTGTTGCGGTGAACCGAAACGACGTCCTGGTGGCGAAAATTTACGGAACTGATTGCCTTGCATGGGCGAAGAGCGACGTTCTCGTGAGAATCGTCGTTGTGGCGAATTGCGTCGATCAAATCGACCTGCGCCAGATCCACCACCACCACCACGACCCCTACTCGGACTGCGGCGCCATGGATTTCTACCACCACTGGGACTTCTGCGCCATGGGTTTCTATTATTACCGCTACTTCCTCCACCACCACCCCCACGCCCGCCGCGACCACCTCCACGAAAGTGAGAAGGCGGTGAGCGCCTTCTATTGAACCTGTAAAGCCCAAAAACTCATTTAGTTTGCGAAAACTTCTATTATGTTGCTAAGAAATTGCTTACCGTCGAGGCGATCTTGAGTAACGCATTGGAGATCTTGAAAACATTCTAGATCGCGAGCGTTTGCGTCCATCAGCTGGGCGCCTGGAGTTTGAACGTTTAAAGCGATTGCCTGCGCCATCGTTCCGTGGACTGCGGTTACGCGGGGAAAAACGTCTACCTTGCTGTGGTGCATCCCGGCGCCTCCCACCAAATTGTCTTCTGCCACCACCATCACGCTCAACTGAACTAACCGATGACTCACGATTATTGCGATACTGACGCTTTGTCTGTATGCTGTTCTTATTTCGGCGTATTTCGAAATCATCTTGATGCCGCTCGGGCGACAGTGAAATGCTGCTTTGCCGAGACTTTGAACGACGTTTCTTACTGGCTGGCGAGGTGCTCGAACCAGAATGTGAGCGTGCCGAAGAAGGCCGCCTGCTTACCGATCTAGAAAAGGTGAATTTTTTGACTACAAAATTGAAATTTCTTTTATTAATAACAATTACTAACCTTGAGCGACTATGCGATGACCTAGAACTTTTACGTTTTTTGTTATGATCAACTGACCTAGAACGAGGAGAACGTGAACCGCTGCGGCGGCGGCTATGTGAGCGGGAACGAGACCTTGATTTGTCTCGTTTCAAAACCGCAGATGATTTCTCCTCCGACTTACGTTGCTGCTTTGACTTAATGTTCTCTGTATCAGAGGAAGTCGGCGGCCGCCCATTCAATGCACTAGTTATTTGGGGATTTGATTTGCGTGAACCCGAACCCGAACGCTTTGAACGCGAACGTGTCGAACGACGACGACTACGATCTTTGGAACGACTGCGTCTATTTCGACGCCCACGATCGGGTGACGACCGTCGTTTTGGTGAACGCGAACTGAAACGCGATTCTTTCTCATCTCGGTTCGAATTTTGACGGTTACCGGCGCTGGCACGATCTCTAGAAGCAGCACGAGCTGGTGCCCGTTCAGCCGAGACACGTTTACGTATTCGTGCCGCAGCATTTTCGGCCGCTTCACGTGCAGCACTATTTGCTACAGACGAAGTTGTGGAGCCACCCCCATTGTTTGTTGGTTTAGGGGATGTGGAACGTGATTTATTGGCATTCGATTGGCGTTCATTAGATCGATCACGATCGCGTCGCCTTTGTTCACGATCCGTTGTATCTTTGTCACGTGATCGAGATCGATCTCTGTGTCGTTGTTGTTGCAGCAACAACTGCTGCTGCTGTTCCTCTTCACGTTTCAGTATCTCATCCTTTTTCTGTTGAATAAACTCCGCCGGTATGCCAGTCTCACTATCTTGAGCAGACAATAATAGTGTCCATAGTTCGCCCATAAATTGCCGAGCATTGCGACCATTTAAAAATCCAGTCATATTGATTTGCATTTTCTTCGGACATGGATATTTCTCCTCTTCCAATTGATTGTACACGAATTCCACAACAACATCATCCTCAATATGCAAAATATCTGTAATCTTTTTACTGATCCAAGGTCTCAGGACATCCAATTTCACTTTCGACATATCAACTCGCTTATTTAAACAATCACCAAACTTCATTTGCTTCATAAGCTTCTTTTGCTTATCACTGAAGCGCGTATCCTGCTGCTGGTTCGTCCCCTAATTGATGGTTGATTATGGAATGAATAAAAACAGAACATATAATATAAACAGCACAAGAAAGATAAAAAATACACACACATCAAAAATACTCGAGAAAAATCTATAATTTTCACTGCAAAACACACACGAAAAACTTACCGTGAACATCATTTTGTTGCCAATTTAATTACAATTTACACGTAATATAATTAAATCAAATTCAATTTTCTTCTTAATTTTTTGAAAAAAAAATTTTAATCGTTTCTAACCACAAAAATGGTGTTTTATTATTTTTTGCAATCAATCAACACAATTTCTTTTCTTGAGATTTCCTTTGCCTTTCTTTTGTTACGCTTAGCCACGATTTTCATAACAAAAAATCCAATAAAACATGTAACCCGGCACCGCTGCACACAATAATTGTGTGTACTATACAACTCACATATGTACGCGGCGGCATTCAAGGAGGCGGATACGGGATGCCGATTACTGCGGAGGCAGAAACAGAAGCAAACGCAGCACACGAAACAAGCGTGAAAACTCCCCGTGCGTGGCCAAAAGTGATGATTTTACTTAAATAGCAAAACAAAACATATAAAGTATTTTCGCGCTTTTTATCCACAACACTCGCTCGCGATTGTATTGTTTAAACAATCCATGAAGCTTAACTTCTTTCTTTTTTTGTTTTTTTTGCAATCAATGCGATTTAATGCCGCAGCAGCCACCGCATAGCAAAAGACCAGGGCTGGCAAACTAACTTTGACAGAGTTGAAACTTGATTTTTTTTTTTTTGCTACTGTTCACTTTAGAAGATAATGATATCGCAGATTAGATTAGTAATTCGCTGGTAACTGTAATTATATGACTTCAAAAATTTATTATACATAAATATATATGCACTTCGCTTGGTACTAATGTTTACGAATTGGAGTACAAAAGTCTTGTAAATTTATTTAAACTTAATAGAAATGTATTGTTAATATTGTTATCATAATAAATTCGTAATAATAGTTATTACATATTAATAAGTAATAAATTGCTTTTATTCTTGTGTAATTAACAAATCACAAATCTGTTAATTATGAAATTTGCAATACGAAAAGTCACTGCTATCAGCAAATGACTTGTCAAATGTTTTAGATTTCATTTCCGGTTTGTTATTATTGGATTTCCGGTTTGATATTTATCAAACAGTTTTGTTGGTTTTCAATTTGAATAACATTTTGTGTGTGTGTGGTACGTTTAATGATTTCATAAATATTTTCAAATTTCTTTTGAAAATCTGAGAATAATTTATTACCGCACAATATAGAAATAGAACAAAATTAACTTGCTCACCGAAACTACAAAGAATTGGACTTTCATTTCAGTTTTTTATATATTTCAGTAAAGTAAACACTTAATCACCTAACTACACTTATGATGGAATCATGATTACCGCACTCCTATGAACATGGACGTCAGTCCTTCTTACTCGTTCTTTTTATTTACTTCTTGTATTTAAAGTAATTTACTTTTGACTATCCCCAGCAAGTCTTTACAAAAAGTAAAAGCAATTATTCTTAACTTCCTTTGTTGTTGTTATTTAAAAGAATAATAATAAAATTATGTGTGAGTCTTCTAAATTCTTTGTATTCATAGTATTTTTGAGCATTTGCTAAGGATAATTTACCTTTAGTCTCGAAACATCCGAGTCTAAGAACTTGTAACGACATTTTCAATAAAAAGCTCAATTTTCTATTTAAAATAAATAAATCCTACATTTATTATATTTATTTCTTTCATTTTCATATATTTTAAAACTATTACATAAAATAAATACATTGTTTTGTTTTGTGTTTTTATTTTAAATTTTGTTGAAAACCATAAAAAACTAATTACTAATTAATTATTGTAATTTGTCGTATTCTTAACGAGGCCAAGTTTTCTTTCTTTCTTTCTTTCCTTCTTTCATTCAATTTTCTACTGAACTCCATCAAAATATCAAAAATCCTGTGATTTCTCAAATTTAATTTTAAACTTATTTAGACTTGAAGACCAAAAAACATAACAAAAAAATTAAGAAAAATCATCTTTTGAGCAAAAATATTATTTTTATACAAAACAAAATAAAAGGCAAAAAGAGAAAATGCAAAAATATCTAAATGCGTTTCGCTACAAAAAATAATTTCAATTATAATTTTGATACAATACTGCGATACTTGTTGTTGTTGTTGTTGTTGTTGTGTACAAATACAACAATGTAAGCTTCATTGTTCCGTTCAATTTAATTCAATACAATTCAATTCAATTTAATTCAATTCATTCTTCAGTTCTTTTGGTTGCGCTTAAGATTTAAGATTGTCGAAACTATGGTATCATGTTGGGCTCTTGTGCGACTCCTGTTGAATATTTTGGCTTGCAAACACAACCGCTTTCAACAAGAACATAATCCTGACCAGTCAATGTCACTGGTCCCAGTGGTATAACCAAGAATAAGTAAGGTACATACGTTTGTGTACATTCACCACGAACAACATCGCACTCAGATGATCTGACAATGGAATAAATTTGAATATATTTTAAGGAAAATATTATAGAGATTGTAAATATGATGGGCACTTACTCGCAAACCTCAAAGACAACTTGCTGTAGAAGATCGGGAAACTTTTGTACAATTGTCACTGGTTGACCAGATGTTAAACTGACGCCATACATGGGCGCTGTTGTATTGTAACGTGTCTTGCATAGACGTGCCGGTGTCTCACTTTTGCATTGACCCACTGATGGAGAGTTCTTGAGAGCACGACCTACAAAACAATGAACAATGAATGAACAATTCTCTCATTACTCAATCTATTATCAGTCAGTTAGGTTAAATCAATCATAATAATCAATCGATCAAACGATTAAACTCAACAATTAATTAGCCACACCATAACACAACAATTCAATTCAGTGTCAATGGAACATTTATGCAAAATGACTTTGACCACCTCAGTGTTTGTCGCTGACCGACTTACCATAACGACTATTTCCGATAGCCTCATTGTTGTTCACCTCATCGTATGCCCTCAACAGCGCACTCTTGGTAATGGCGGGATCCAGTGTGTTTGGTATTTTGCTTTGGCGACCACGTCGCGTATTTCCGTTCCAATTTGTAAATGTTCGCGCAACAGCCGCACTAGCAACAGCAAAAGATTATATTTTCTCAATTTATTTGTTTACTTAGCAAATGCATCTTTGCTGTGAACTCACCTTGGATATGGCGCATTATTAGGTCCAAGACAATCAAGTGAATCCGTTAGGGCATCACCTGATAAATACTTAAGACCGGCACTACCACTACATTTGGTTGCCGATTCACTGCTATAACTGGACCATAACGCTGCCGTCACTATGTGTGAATGCAGGCAAAAGGCAATAAAGATGATGAGACATGCACTTGAGTGCTGTAAGTTTTAAGAACAAATTATTAATTATTTAAAACAGAATGACAAAAGAAAATGTTATTTATCTAAAAGAAATAAGAATAAATGGTCTATTGTTGGTCGATAGTGGTTAAGAATACAATAGCCGCATTATTATCTGCATAAGCATTAATAAAAAAAGGTAATATACAAAATTATGGTCCTGGTGACCTGAGTCAGATTATCTATAGAGGCATTGTGTCTGTGGGTTCAGCAGCTTAAACTACTAAAACTTCATAAGACAAAAATGCAAAACCGCAGACTTAAATACAATTCAAGTCGTAGCGATCGATAAGTGATGCCAAGGTGCTAGCAAGAATTGGCAAGTGCTGCCAGGGTGCTGTTTTTCTACGGATGCGTGACCCTGGTACGACCAGATGATCAAAAAAGAAGAACCAAAAGGAAGACAGGCAATATTCATGAGAATTGATTTTTGTGCTTAATATCGATACAATCGAACAATAATTCGTAACAATACTAAGCGTATCCCAACATACAGATGCCGTAACCTTACCAGTAGACATTTGAATTTTTGTTCTCTTGGCACGACTTTCACCGGCAGCTGTCCCCTCAACTGAGAATTTTTTTAAAATCCTTTCTGTCTCACTTGTACAGCTCCTTTCTATCTCACTCGTACAGCTCCAAACAGCGCGCGCTCTGATTTATCGTTGTTTGGTTGTTTTTGGTGTGGTGAACAGCAGACGAAATAAAATTTAGCGGAAGGAAATTAAAATTTTCAACCGAAAAACTGCGATTATTTGATTTTATCCCATAACTATAAGCTTATTGTTAATTGCTTGTTGATTTTTAGATATTTGATCAGCTGTGAGCTTTGAAACTTTACATATGTTTTTTGCATTTTTAAAAGTGTGTTACATTGTGTATTATTTATTATATTTATACAGATTGAAAAGTAAAACAAGCAATGCATGACGATAATTCTGATGCGGTTAAAAATATGAAAGCAGACCTAGAACTTCCTATAAAGTATATACCAGAGGTAGCTTTAGCTTTGTACATTGATGGAGACCACGACGAGTTCCTATAACGTAATGCAAGCTGGTGCGAGAATCCAAGATGCCAACATATATCCAACAAACGACATTTTACGATTGGCCAAAAAAAAAAAAAAAAAACAACGTTGCTATCTATTCAAATGAGATCAAGGTCACAGAATATTCTGCTGAAGTCCCTTTGCAAGAATTACTTGAGCACACAATTGCAAGAATTGTCGAAGGTAACGTAGTCACATAACTTTTAATGGCCATAAACAACTAACATTAAATGCAGTTTATAAATGGGATGTGACGGGGAATTTTTTTGGACATTCATTCTATACGCAAAGCTCCAGCTGTTCCGAACATAATTCCCCCTCCGGGAAATTCTTCTGAGTTTTATATCCTTATGTATTGAACTCATATTCCTGGAGGGAATATTATTTTCATTTATAATTTGTGATCCATGTTATCCTCTATAAATTGGATTTCTTGGCTACTACATGAATGAAAACATAATGGGGACCAACCCATGGACTTTTTGGGGTTCGAATTGGTAGTACCTCGGGTACGAAGTCTGACCAGAGGCTATTTTCTGGTACCACGGGTGGTCAGGAGCCCACGGAACTTGTTTCCGTCCTGGCCAGCGGGTACGGCCCCCTTGTGGGAGTATCGTGGTGGCTGTGGTTTAATACCCAAATGCGGGTAGAGTAATAACTCGACGTGGAGTTGCGTTATACAACCGGGTGCTGTGACCCAGAGAGCAGCAGAGGTTTAAGATAGGCCTCGCTCCCCACCAAGGAGAGAGTCATATTTACCAAAATAAATATGATTGATTGATTGACGTTTATCAATCCATGCGCTTGGCACCGTGTTCTTAAGTCTTCACAGACAGGCGAGCACGTAAAACACTGGTACTTCATTGTTCCGAACATAATATGATTGATGAACACTTGTTTGCTGTCTGCATTTTACCATTGCAAGTATAATTAGGGAGTTCCATAGTTTGGAAAAATCCATGACCATCTTCGACACGTTACTACAGGCTCCTCAAAATACTCTTCAAAAAGGAAAAGGTTCATGGCGAGATAGAGAATTTTAAAGCTCAAATTACGAAAAACGAACCAACTAAATTTAGCTCTTTTCATGTTCAGCATAATTTACAAATGTCTATGATTGATGGAAATTCCAATGCAAAGTTCTGGTAACACGAGCAGTGGCTAGTGGCTGCTAGAAGATTTTTTTGTAAATTTCCAATTGTCTTCTCAAATAACCGGCGTAAGTAAGAACCTTATTCGCAGACTTGACGTTATTTTATGCTCAATCGCTTCAGGTTTTACGGTGAATGAATGATATTATTAATAATGTGTCGGTTCCAATTGGTATGATGTTGAAAGAAGAAATGGAAGTCAGAAAAAAGTTTTCCGACTAAACCAGACACGCGGAAATATAATTGAGGATTAAATGAATTCATTATTGATTTAATCCGATCCATTAATTAGCACTTTATCCAATAATCTGTCTCTTTTTCTCAATACAAACATTATTTTGCATAAGGAGGTGAAATGTCTTCTTTTAGATCATATTTCCCTATCAAAAAGCAAAGTTTAATCAAAACGACAAATTTTGTTTGATTCAATTTTTTAAAATTTACAATCTAAGGCCACTATAACCACTACAATCTATAAACTTATCAAGAAATTTTGACAAGTTTCTTTTGAAGATTGGTATTTTTCAGAAATCATATGGGTTTGACAGCAATGTTGTCAGATATGTTGCAGAACGGAGATTTATTGAGTTGTCTGATCTGTTAAGTATAGAGGGTCACACTTGTGTTTCAAAAGGTCTGGAAAAAGATATCCACTCAAAACTATATCCTAATTTTTGTACCTAAAATGCAGTGAGGTGCCCCGAGATATACTCTGCCAAGAGACGCACGCCTACATATTTTGATTTAGCTCAGCAGGTGACGGTGAAGTATTGAGCTCTTTTACAGCAGATCATGTCAAAATAATAGACATAGAATACTTTGGTGGGTCTCTCTGATATGCAATTTAACTGGTTACAAACATCGCTCACAAGTGAAGCTTATAAAACAATCATCAGTATAATATACATTATAATGAAGTAAATGTATCTCATTTATTCAATCTTTGCGTTTGCTTCTCTTTTATTTTCTACTTGCAAACACTTAAGAGGTTTACTTCTAACGGTATAAGGTATATGTCAAAACTAAAATTGCTTTGTCATAATGGCAACTATAATGAAACAACAATAACAATAATGATAACGCAACAAACTAAGTGAATGACAAAATTAAGTTAAGAAGAAAAAAAAAATAACAAAAAGAGTTAAAATGTCAAGAATCCACTCATAATAAACAATAAGAACGACATAAGAAAGAACGAAACCAATTCTGGGCGTTGCTTCTCATGCCACAAATCATAATTCTTAATAATTGAAGGCATTTTATTCTCAATTTTAAATATTTTATCTTAAGTCGAAAGATAGAGATTCTTGAATTTGAAATAACGCAGTGTGTAGACAAAATTGAGACTGTGGACTTTATGATCATACGAGTATGTTGTTGTGGTTTGGTTTTGGTTTTGGTTTATGTTTAGGTAGACAGACCCCTTGCAGTTTTATTGAAGATGAAGAATGTAGAATGTAAATTTCATATTAAATTTTATGATATAGAGACTATCTGAGACTATCCTTTTATGCCATCGATTAATAACATATCATTGTGTTTATAGGACCATAAAAACATCTGTCAGATGCAGTTGTAGTGTGTGGGTTTGTAAGAACCAGAATATTGATTAAATTACAATATGTTCTTCTTGCTCTTTTTAATTAGATCCTTCTAAACTAACCATTTTGTATGATGTGTCTCTTATAACCTCTCTACACAACTGCTAACTTCTCGTGGTGTCCTCCGTTTTTCACTTAGCAAAGCTGGCAAGTTCGGAGGCCTGCTTGCATTAAATTACCTTCGGTACAAGTCAGCAACCCTGAACCCGAACTAGGACGCTCTGTTTTAATCTTCCATTGCGTCTGAAAACTCGTAAATTCGTGTATTTACAAGATTAATCAACTTTGTGAATAGACTATGTTTATAATTTTTTTAAATTGTAAATACGTCATAAATAATAATAAACTACCATTTTATTGTATTATGAGGCTTTCAACTTAAGATAACAAAAGAAAACAGAATCATATTAAATAGAAAATAAGTTTACACAACCACAACACTTTAAGAAATAGATTCCCAAAAATGTAAATAGGAAATTTTATTGGGAACCGAAACACCATTGAAGTCTTCACATACCCCTATCTCTCAAGGAAGGCACATGGGAAATGTAGAGTAGGTAAAGAGTAGGTATACACTACTCGATGACGTACATAAAGCGTATTCAGGACTCAAGCTTTCGTTGAATTTAAACCAGGAGGAAAAACATAAATCCAAATCAGTAAAAATAATGTTATGGTCACTCAAAGCACTTGACCAAGAGGGCATAGCAACAACAGTCGCCGGATATCACTGGTGATTTTATAACTAAGAAGAACAAGTTATAAATCTCCTTTGCAGGTAAAATGAAATATTGTTGGAAGTTAAATTATCGTTTTAGTTACTACTACTACTTTTTAAAGACAAAATTTATCTTTAGACATACCTATGATCTATTATATCTAAGCATAGGATTAAATTAGTTTATGCTTAAGGTGAAATGTTTTTGAAGTCCCCTGCCTGTATTTCGTTTGCATAACTTATTAATTTACTGACCCCCAACAATCAACTTGATAAACATAGAATTTGTTATGTATCTCTAATTTTAATGTTGAAATCTTGAAGTTGGGATTTTTTTTATTTTTTTTTTTCTATATTGTTGAAACACAATCACATCGTTGAACTACACTTGACCTCGATTCTTTTTACGTGGGACCAATGGGCAAGAAAAACAATTTAGCAACCATACCTTTGTTTGGGATCAACCTAATTTAACTTCAAATGGCACAAAATTAATGAAAATGAACAATGAACGATGAATGAAACTCTTTGTGAAAGTAAAAACAAAAAGAAATTTAAATTTCTAAGGCCGCACGCTCCATACTTGGATGCTATAAATTTTTGTTACAACAAAACAAGTGTCGGTTAGTCGTTTGCTTGGTTTCTTGGTTTCTTGGTTGGTGGTGGTGGTGGTATGAGTCAGTAAGAGTGACCAAATTCAAATAAATTTACAATTCAAGCGTACCCTCGATCGCACACTTCTAATATCATCATCATCATCATCATGTTGATGATGATTGTCCAAAAGTAGAAATTTTCTGTTTTTTCTTTTTGATTATTTGGTTATTTGTTTTTTAAATTTCCATTTCTTCTTTTACTTTCTCTAAGCGACGCATAATTTTTGTTTTGTTTTTTTTTTTTTTTTGGCATCAAAAATTTGTTGTTTTTTTACTCAGAAATTTTAAATTAAAATACAAAACAAAAAAAAAAAAAATTATTGGCAAGGAATGAAACGTGTGAATTGAAGAGAAAAGTTAACACAAAACAAAAACTTGTTTCCATTTTCATATTCACTTTTGATTCAATGCAATTAAGAAAAATCGTCACGTTTAAACAATTTCAACAATTTTTTTTTGGTTTTTACAAGACAATCGAGCATTAAATTTAAAAATTAAAAAAAAAAAAAATAAAAAAATATTTTAATAAAAAAAACATAAAATTGCAAAGAAGGAATGCAAACTTTTACAAGAAATATGCACTCGTATGTATTCGTTAAATGATAAATACACGACTGTCTATCCAAGCTTAAGATCGTATAAATCATACTAAAATAATAAAGTTGAATTTAATTTAATGCCTGACTGACAACCACTTTAATGACCTTCCAACTATGGATGACACTTTTTTATATTGTATGAGCTGCTATAAATTTCAAGTAAATACTTTAATGCCTGACTAAAATAATCACTTTGCAGACATTCAAACTATGATTAATAAATACTCTTTATTTTTTAACTCCAATAATTAAAATATTTACTAAATAATAAGTAGATCAAACACTCTTGCTTTTTTTTTAATGCCTCACCGATGATGAATCACCTCGTTATTGGCCTTCAAAAGTGGCGCTTTTCTTTTAGATTCTAGCAGAAACTTTTACAAAAAACTTTGTACACATAAAACAATAGATCAATAATATGATAGCATAGGATAGACTGGTTAGGTATATTTAGTTAGTCTCATTTTAGACTGTTTGTCTAGGTATATTCTTAGGCGTAAAGAATTATATCCCCTAGTCATAAGATTGCCAAATTGCCGGGGTTTAAAGAAAGGTTTCAAAGAAATACAGGACTGTCACATAAAATGTGTTGAATGCATTCTGTTTCTTAACTCCACAGCTAATACAGAAGTCATGGTGAGGAATATTTTCATACATATGCTATCAATCATCACCCCTACATTGCAATACCTTGGTAGGAGGACTCCCGTCATCATCAGAACATCACTCATATGCGTTATAAAATCTTATTAAATCATAACTTTGTATTATAACATATATAAGTAAATGCTCTATTGATGGACTTCAGACGTCATAACTTTATTGCTTCTTTTTAGATTTTCTTTTTTAAGGCGTCCCAATCAAGTGTGAAGTGAATTGTTTACCGGCAATGGAATTTATATTCCCAATATAGCATTGCAAATACAAGTTTTATGATGTTTGTTGCTGAGGAGGTACTACTGAGGGTTAGTATTTATATGTCTGCAATAATAATATAAACAATACAAATCACTCTAATATGGCAAATTTTTGAGAGAAGTTTATGATTAAAAATATCAAATTATTGTTTGGAAACATCAGCGGTCGCCTAACAACACTTGTGGTACTGATACCAAGGCCAGAAATATAAACAGCAACCCACGTAGTTATCCCAATGATAAACTTTATTGGGATTTGACATTCCAGGATGACGATATATGTACGAATATACAACTTAATTCCGATTTTACTTCCCAGGTTAAGAAGGACGTTAAACATCTTATATTTTAGTTTTATATTATGTTTTCGCTCTCAAAACAAAAAGTAAGCAGCACATTTCGGGAAGAATTCAAGTTTCTAACTAAGCTGAGGATCATAAAAAATATAAGTAGTTTCATTCTCTATTTAAGTGAATTAGTGTTTATTTTAGGATCAGGTGAAATATACCACTGTGTCCCATAACTTTAGTTAACGACTATGTTAGTTTTAGGGAGCCTGATAAAACCGACTGGGACCTTACACTTCAGTTTGATGACTGACTCCCTTGACTTACTCGCTCGATCTCTAACCCTTCACTTACTCTCTCGATCTCTAACCCTTTCGCCGTCGCTCAGGGATGGAACATAGTTCCTACATTTATATTGCATACATGCAGACGGAAAGACGGACATTGCTTAATCAATTCCCTACGAAGGAATACTTTGGTAGTTCCGTAGGGGTAAAAAGGAGTTTGAGGCGATAGGGAAGCCCCCTCGTAGGTAGAAATCCGACAAAACTTATGGCACGGGCCATTAGTATCTTTCTGCCTCTTACAAACTTCATGATTTAGAATTTAGAATTCTATTCACTCCCGTAAAGAGTATAAAAATATGATTGATTAAAAAATTGTATCTACTTTAATGGAAAGTGTGCTAAAGACGGTTTGATCAAACTCTCTAAAACTCATATAAAATCTATAATCATTAATATTGTACATGACTGATAAAAATTTTAAAGACTTTTAAACTATGGATCCATCAATAATAAACGTTTTATTAAATGCAACATCAAACTTTCTGTTTAAGGTGAAGTTCATATAAAATCATATTAAACCTTAAATCATAAACGATTTAATGGAAAACTAATTGACCATGAGTCCATGCTCTGTCCTTTACATTAAATTCCTATTAAATTTCAAAAACCAAATTTATCAAAAAAAATATTCATTAAATAATGCATCCGAGTATCTATCCAAACCATAGATAATCATAATGAACCATCATAATTGTATCTAATTTAATGACAGACCAATCACTACTACTACTAGTAAGGTGTGCGCGGTACTCCTCCTCTTCTCTTGTTTATTATTATGAAAAAAACTCCAATAAAATTTATTAATTTGGGATTTGCAATGGAAAACATGTCACGACATGCCTTTCGATGCCATGCCATGCCATGCTTTGTATGTAAGTAGATACAAACTTCCTTTACGTGCACATGAAACATGATAAAACAATGTGAAAATCAAAAGACTTAAGCGACAAACTTTCTTTTTTTTTATCAAAAAAAAAAAAAAAACACAAAAATTTCGATTTTAAAAAAATGAGAAAAGCAGAAAACAGAAACAGAAAAATGCGTGTGAGAAAAATCATGGAAATGAAAGCGAAATTCTATTATTTAATTCTTTTCACATTTATGGGTAAATTATTATTATTTTTTTTTTTTTCTTTTTTTTTACAGTTGTTACTACTCATAATTGCAGTCAGTCATTATTGTCATTCATTATTTTCGTTGCTCTCACGGACGCACGTGCATTTACACATAAATATTTCAACTGAAATTTCTTCTTCTGTGTCTGAGCTTGGCTAGTTTGGTTTGGTTTGGTTAGTTTTTAATTTACTTGTTTTATTCATTAAATTGCTTGTTTCTTGTTTTATTGTGTCTCATTACTTTTAAGCAAGAATAATATGGGGGGATTTTGAACTTAAAGAAAACTTTCCGTTTTTATTGCTACAATAAAATGTCAGTTAATAAATGTTAAAAATATATAAGTATATAAATAAACAAATAACAAACAAATGGAAAGAAATCCAAAAGTCGCTCGCTCAGTTTATATTCATTTACTCATTCAAAAGTAACAGCTAATTTTGGTGTAGACAAACTGAATGACAGATGGTTGGTTAGTTTTGGATAGTTTGATAGATACGAGTAGATAGATAGAAAGAGAGAAAGATAGTAGACCCTCTTAAGAAAGTTAAAGGGTTAAGGTGTTGAAGAGAAGAGAAGAGCTGAGCTGAGAAGTAAAAGAAATAAAGAAAAGAAATGTAATAATAAAGACGATGGCATTTGAACCTGTCCATCCAACTAGTCATTGTATCCATCAGATCACATCACATCACATCCCATCCCATCTCATCCATTTCATGTCTGACTGACAAAACTTGTTTGCTTTACTTTAAACATTTTGATATAATTTGGTGTCTATTTTTTTTTTTTTTTTTTTTTTGAAAAATCATTTTTCATTTTCTTCACAAGAATTTGAGTTAAAAAATATAAAGTATTTTTTAATTGCTTTTTATGTTTGTTATATTGTATTATTGTTGAGTTTGTTTGATTTCAATCATCATACCGCCAACTCAAGTGCAAGCAAGTTATTGTATGTATATGGATAGATGAACTGCAGACAAAACCAAATGCCATGAATCACAATTTAATGAGGCTCTGCTGCAACATCAGCAGCATAAACAGCATCAGCACTTTCTAACTACTAGCTACATCTCCTTAGCCTTAGCCCCCGTGGGCCTTTCTTTCATTTCTCATCTCATTTGAGGTTCATTGAAACATGTCTAAAGAGTTTGAAACTAATTACTACATGTTCAATGACGATGATGATGATGATGATGATGGTATTGATGAAGTTGTTGATGATTTGTCAAATCAAATGGCTCATTAATGTCCAAAAGGAAAACAAAAACCAGATATTTAAAAAAAAAAAAACTAGGTTATTAATCATTTCAAAAGCAAACTAAAGCTAAAGGCAACAACAACAGCAACAGTAAATAATAGTAATAATCACTTATGTAATAGAAATAAAATTAGTTGGCAGCGAACTCTTGTTGTGAATTTCACAGTTGACAAATATTGTTACTACATATTTACTTACTTGGTTACTGATGTTGCTCTTCAAACTGGCAAATGAATGAATGAAAACACTCATTTACTCATTAAATATAAAGTGAGATACTTGTACATACTATGTATATATGAATGAATCTATGTATGTATGTATGTAGATACAATTTTCATACTAGCAACGGCGACCAACTTTCTGTGATGTGATGTGATGCCAATTAACGCTTTCAAGCATTCAAACATTCTTTGCACTAAATGCGATGCGTTCTACTCAGAAATAAACACAGAAAACACACTTAGTAAAGAGACAAAACTCTTTGCCTATGTACTATGGAGTATCGCAATAATAATAATAATAATAAACTACTACATACATACAATATACTACATGCGCCAAGTTTCTTACATTCTCACATGCTCACTCTTCTTAGTACGAGTACAAGCAAAACGAAATAATAAAGAAAAACAGTAACAGCAACAACAAAGACGACAAAAAAAAAAAAAAAAACTACTGTCAAGAAGCATATCAGGTGCCGTTATAACAAGGTGAACGACCCAAATATCTTAGCAGTCGCGACATATGCGTGTAGTGACCGTACAATACTTGTACACTTTTTGCTGTTGTCTCAATCAATCAATCGATCGGAACGTTTGTCTGAAAGATTTAACAATGAACTTTGTATACTCAACTGTTAAAATTTTGTCATTCGTTGTTACCAAATTTTATTGTTTTTATACTCTTCATATCGAGAGTGTAGATTGCTTATGAAATTCGTAAAATAAATTTTGGATATTTGGCTCTGACCATGGAGTCTTTTAAAAAAATTCTTAGTCTATATTAGTATATCACCCAATACAATAATTTTTCACAAAGGGCTTCCTGTAGCTTTTTCTTATTCACCAGTCCAATGTTTTCATTTTCTAGAAGACATTTGGAACACTTGGGATTATTAAATATAAAAACATCTTTTGAACATCCACATTCAATCATTTAGGAACGAACTACAGAAATTTGTGGATTATTTTAATAGAATTCAATACAATTTTGTACTTCATTTCAAAAAAAAACCTCTCACAGCTTTCAAATTAGTTTGTATACCTTTCTATGAGTATACCAGCTTATTAGAGCTCTTGATAAAGCATTTATCATAGAACATCTGAATTGACGGATGTGTCACTTTAAGAAAAAAACATACATAATAGAGTGGTGGCCTCCTTATTCTTCTGATCTCAATATAATTGAGAATGTATGGGGTGGCTGACAAGAAAAGTATACGCCTCTTGGAGACAATTTCAAGGCGTACAGTCATTAACAGACGTCATCACAGATGCCTGGAGCGAAATATCCTTAAATTATTTAAAGAGTCTAATTGATTCCCTTACTGACAGGATTTATGAGGTTATTTCGAAGAATGGTGGTTCCACACGTTATTAAATAATTATTTAATATAAATATTAATATTAATAAACAAAAAATAATATTAAAAATACAATTTAAACCAGAGATTTGCCAATTTTAAATTCTTGTTCCTATTCAAGTGCACGATAAAAAATACTAATTTTTTAAACAGCTTTAATAGAAAAAAATAATTTTTAAAAAATCCTGGTGATTTAGCAATGATATCTTTTTTGTACTTAATACATAATAAATCACTGAATAATGAAAAAAATATATCTCTTGATTTCGTTTCTTTTTTTAAGTTAAATAGTTGTATCTTGATTTCAAAATTCTTGTTCCTATTGAAGTGCATGTCAGTGTATATGAATATACAAACATTTTGCCTTATAATTTCTGTTGTTTATATTGTAATAATTGTCCCGCGCGCTTTGCTACACCATGGCTTTCGTTAGGAGTTTCTTCAGCTTCTGTTAATTGATACCCTTTTCGGTCTTGTTCAAGTCCATATTCTCATTGTTCGGCTCCATATTTGCTTATTTGCCTTGTTGTTAATATTTTTCTTCCAACTGATGGTTTTTTTTAGTGGCAGGTTTTTTTTTTATTTGTACGATTAATTTGCCTTGATAAAATTCTTAATGTTATCAAATAGCAATCAAAAATATATACATAAATTTGATCCTTCAATTATGACATACATCAAACTTCACAGAAACACTTTCCAGACTATGCTAGAGTTTGCCTGAAAATTTCAATAAAATCGAACCAACAGCTTTGGAGTCCATAGGTAACAAACAAACTAAATTTATTTATAGAAAAATAGATTTTTATCTCTGAAAGTTGCAATGGTGGTTGCTGAAAAAAATCTAAGTATATTTTTTAACCTTATTACGCTCCTGCACAAATCGCTTGCCCTTTTTATTTTCTGTTCTTTTATGGCCAATCTTCTCTGGCTAATGAAAAGAGTCCTCCTTAGTTATAGCACCGTAGCCATTGTCATAAAAATTCTTGAAGCTTTCAAGATAGATATATTCTATCTTATGCCGTCGTCATTTATGGTTAGATCTTTTTCTGATGTTTATGAGCCATTGAAGACGACGTATACGTGCTAAACCGAAGCGTAAAACTTTCATTGTTTTTTCCCTATACTTATATTTTGTGCCTCACCAACACGACGAAGAACATTTGATGGACGTTTAACTTGGTTTGCATTATGGTGCATGCAAAGCACGTTTTTTCTACAGATACAAACAGAAAGAAGAACATGCACAGACACTTGTACAGTTAAAATAGCTAAAAGAAGATGTAAAAAGAAATAAATAAAAAAAACAGAAAACAGAAGAAAAAATATGAACGGTCATTTGTGATGGGCTTAGAACAGTTAGAGCAAATCCGTGACATGCTAAGTTTTGTGTCTAAAACTTGGCCAGATGTCCAGAGGAGCCACCCACCTTACGGTATATAATTTTTTGTTCCGGCATAGAACATACAAGTATGCCTACTTTCGTTTGATTTGACTGTCTGACTGACTGACTGACTGACGTCAAAACGTCATGAAAAGTAGTCTATAGAAATTTTTTCCTTCATTTGCATTTGAAAGCGACGGTCAGTGAACAAATTTTCACAATATGAAGTTTGTGTGCAACTGAAGCATAGCAAATAAATTTCATGAAATTGACACTTTTACTCAATGGAAAATGAGATCAAGTGGGCGTGAGAAGCATAAACATACACATATTTTACTATAGAAGCAAATATCAAATACATAATAAGAAATTTATGAAAGAAATTTCACCAAATGGAGTAGCAAAGTGAACTAAACACTTAGAAAATCACCTGAAGCTTGTAACTGATTAATACCCGAAGGCATCATGTTGATTTGTATTGTATCTTTTTAATATCTTATGGCAATATTTCATGATACTGTTAACTCAACACATCTAGTATTTCTTTTTTTACGATAATAATTAACACATCATTAAAATCAACAATTAACACAAATTAACAAATTTGATGATCTTTTATCTTTTTCTTTCTCTTGTAAGTTTAGTTGATAATTTTTTAATAAAAATTTTTTTTTTTTTTATAGTAAACAATATAATATTTGACCTAGAATTATTTCCTTAAAGTTTTTACAGTTTTGCCTTTGATTCTTTCTTTATCTCATAAGTCTGAAAAACCCAAAAATTAAAGCAAGAGAAATGTGTTTTTTTAATGTTCGTTAAGACGCTTGAATGAATATGCGAACTTCCAAAATATTTTATTAAACATTGGTTTGATATATTGACAAAAATTTATAAAAGAAAAAATCGCTAGAATTAGTTTCTTATACTTTTGTTGGACCTTTTCATTCATGTTTCTTGTGATATTGATAAACATTTCAAATTTAATTTTCATTTGCATCTAAAAGAGAGTAAAAATTATGAATTATTATAATATTTTTCGAATCTAAATTGGGTTTATCTTTTAATATTGAAATTTAGTTCTAATTTTTTACAGCTTCAAAGTCTGAGACTTTTAATACATAGAAACCTAGGACTCGTTGAATAAATCTATACTGGGTAGGGGCAAGTGCAACCGGGGAATAAAGAGTGCTCACACAATTACTAATCTTATGATCTGCAGAGTGTAGCGGACAGTTGCAGACGATACGGTACCCACCGTACAGATATCTCTGGCTGCAAAATATACATACATATTTAGCCCGAGCAATTTCCCAGTGGGTAGGCATTGTGGGTAGTGATGGGCTAGAGCAGAGCCATTCAAGACCTTATCCGAAATATTGCAGATTAGCTTAAGTGTCGGTCCGGAGACATAGGACAATTCCCAACCCAATTCCCAACTTGCACAGATTTGGGCACACTGTAAATCCACCCTATGGTCTCTGCCTAGATATCGTAGACTGCCTAGAACACTTTGTTCATGAGGTCCCTTAATTCAAAGCAGCACGAAATGAAATGTATGTGCGCTTTGGATCTCTGCAATTCATAGGAAATTGTAAGCGAAATGATCACTTCTACGGAAGGCTAGTCATTATTCTCTGCCGCAAATTAGTTACATAATGGGTGGCGTGTTCAAATGTACTAGCGATTAAGGACGCTTAACTAAGGTTATTAACCGTTACTATGAAGGAATGCTTTGGCAGTTCTGTAGGGAATTAAAGGGATTTGAGGCCATAGATAGGCCGACTAGGCCTAGGAAATGAACATTTATTATTGGACAAATTTAATAAAATTTCTGTGACACTTCAATCTCTTTTGTATTACTTTAACAGGTAAAAAACTCAACCCCCGACAAAAGGCAAAAATGATAGTTGGTAATTTACATAAAATATGTGACAAAGAAAACAAAGTTTTGACATTTAGAAACAGAGACGACGTCCACTTTTGCATCCGTGCTCCCAAAGGTCATCAGACGTTTGAGCCTCCTCCTGGCGGTTTTTATAACAAGAGCAGATGATAATCTGTAAACATTTGTTATTGAACAAATTTAAGACAAATTCTCAGACAATTCAATTTCTTTTGTATTACTTTAATAGGTAAAAAATTCAGCCTCCGATTAACGGTTATCAAAAATTGATGTGACAATAAGGCAAAAATGATAGATGGTAATTTACATAAAATATGTGACAAAGAAAACAAGAATTTAAATTTAGAAACACTTTTGCATCCGTGCACCCAAAGGTCATCAGGGTGGAGACTTTTGAGTCTCCTCCTGGCGGTGTTTATAGCAAGAGCTAATCTGATCTGTTATTGGACAAATTTAAGACAATTTCTTTGACAATGCAATCTCAAAAAATTTTTCTTTATTATTGAGCTCAATTCAATTTAATTTGATTATATTTTTACTAAAACACAAGACACTGTGCAGCCAATGACGCTCCCAAATCGAAGAAAAGTGCTATGAATACGTTTAGCCTACTTTTTAAACAATTCTTTTTTTTTTTTCGATGTTTATACATATTTTATTTTCACTGTTCCTCTGTCCACTTGGGTTTTTGTTTTGTTTTTATAAAAATAAATATATATAAATGTTGTGTTTCGTGTATCTTGAATCATCAAAGAATCAGAAAACACATGTGTATCAAAAGAGAAGGTGGAGAGGAAGAGTTGGAAATAATAATAATAATGCAAAAATTTCAGTAATTTTGGACCTGACATTATTAAGTTTTATGCAGAAGAATTAAGGTATGTACAATAGTACAAAAGAAATCGAAACAGAAATGGAAATGGAAATGAAAATATATGCAAAGTCACTTCAATTTCTCATACAAATAAGGAAATATATATATGTAGATACAAAGATAGAAATGTTACACGATGTGCCAAGTTCCTCTTAGTACAATGTATGTATGGTAAAAATATTAGCAAACAAACTACAAACTTTAAACTAAATAAAATATCTTCTGCCAATGACAAGAATTTAGTTAAAATGAAATATTTTACTATGTAAATCCTCAAGTAGAAAGTTTCTCGTTTTATTATTTTATATGAGTTTTTGACAAAAAAGTGCAAAAGTATTAACAACATTTCAATAAAAGAAATACAATAAATAGGTCGGTTGTCTATTCAAGAATTTGGCGGTTTCAATCACTTATGTATATAACAAGTCATAAAAGATACATAACACATATGTATGTAGATACTATTGCATACATACTTAAATATGTACATGTGGTGTGGTGTATCTACTTATGTATGTAAGTACATATTTATGGATGTTAATACTGCACACATTGTGTGACAATCAATTTTTGTGTAAATATCTTGCAACAAATTCAAGATTGCTGCGCCCTCACACATAGATATACACATACACACACACACTGCCATACACACTGCACACACACACATATATATATATATATATATATATATATATATACATTTAAAAGCTTTGGCCATAAATAAAAGTCAAGTTGATACATTTTTTCAAGTTCTTCTTCCTCTACTATGACTGAGTGAGACTGGTTTCTGCTACAAAAGGCAGGCGCAGGCACAAAGCAGGCAGGCAAAAGATGCATGCTGCATGCTCAACTCATAAACACAGATACCTTACACACACACACACACATACATACAGAGGGATACATTTACACACACACACATATGTATATACAATTTCATAGCTTTACACGACTCATCTCAAAACTTCATCACACTAACACACATCTCTTGATGATTATGATGATAATAATGAAGATGATGATGTTAATGATGCTGCTGATGATGCTGATGATGATGATGATGACGACAACAACTGCATTTTTTTCTTTATGCCACAGCAATAAAAAAAAAAAATTAAATAAATAACCTTACTAAAAGCCAATGCCAAGTTCGAGTTCTCTGTCGAATTTGTTGCTTCTTGTATCTCATTTGTTTTTGTTGTTGTTATTATTGTAGGATATATAAGTTTTTTTTTTGTTTCTTTTGTTTTGTTTTGTTTGGTTTGGTTTGGTTTTTGTGTGTATGAAAATATTTAGGTAAAAAACATCACCAGCAGATCACACAAAACTTCGTTGTGGCACCTTTGGCTCTTCAACCATTTCATTTTCTTATGAACACAAAAAACGTTTATTGTTGCCGTTGTTCATATTGTTATTGTATTGTCTGTTATTTGTGTTATTCATTCTTTCATTCATCTTTATTGGGGTCACTTACTTTGACAGCACTTCTGTTAAAGCACCGGTATTCCATATTGGTCTTAGTCATATTGGATGATGTGTGATGGTTAAAATTTTTGAAATGTTGAAGAAAAACAACAAAAATTGTTGTAAGAATGATGCACTTTTAATTCAATTTGTCAATTTGTAATTAAGTTGTTAACACGAACTGTGTTGATGATGGATGATATTTTGTATTGAAAACGGCAAAAGTTCTTTATCTTTTTTGGGGGAAAGCAAAAGAAAGTAAGCGAACGAATGAATGAATGATATTTTGTTGTTGGTAAAGCGCGTAATTTTTTTTTTTAATTTCAAATCAAAGTAACAAAGCCAAGAAATAAGTTTTAGTTTAAGTTAAGTAAATGAACAACGAAACTTTACAAGCGAACGAACAAACGAACAAAAATGAGTCAAAAGACAACAGCGAAACGCGAACCGAACAAGTCAACAGCTTACCTTAGACTGTTAGACTGGCTAAGACTGATGGCCAAGATATCGTTCACCATTCCTTAAGCATTTTGCTGGCTGTGCACACACGAAGACTACGAGTACAAGACAATGATGATGACGCTGACGCTGACGCTGTTGATGTTGGCTATGTTCATGATGACAATGATGATGATGATGATGATGATGATGATGATGATGAACAACAACCAACAATTTTTAGAGAAACAAGATTAAATGCAGCAATAATGTTGGCAATCATAATGTTCTTGTTGACGGTGATGATGATCATGATTATGATGATGATGATGATACTTTTGTATTTGATTTGCTGATCATACATGTTCGATTGGCAATGTTCTCATTGTCATTACTCGGTGGAAACATCTGCAACAATTGAAGGCACAGAAACATAAGCAAATTGAAAAACAACTCAACACCATTATAAGGACAACAGATATTATGACAAGAAAGGATAAGAGCATTTCTGCATTATTGCTATGCTTCCTTTATGTACTTGTATGCACTGTTAATGGACACTTTTCAAATATATTTTACTATAACAAAAAAAAAAAACTGATTAATTTTTATAGTATTTGATGAGACATACTAAGTTTATATGAATGATTTGAGAAAAAAATGTAGTAGATATTTTCAAAAATTACTGATGTACGTACAAATGCCACAATAAGCAATCATTCAATATCATCTAAAATGGATCAATTTTAATTCATAAACCCAACTAGTTTGCTATAACATTGTAGGTCTATGGGTAGCTTAAAGAATTTCTCTAAATAAAATAAATGTTTAAAATCATTACCATAAGATATAGTCAAAGATGTCTTTATAACGAACTGACAGATCTTATTTCATCCATTTTTGATTTACATGTACGGTGAATATATTTAGGGGACTCCCAATAAAAACATAAGGAAAAAATTAACTATTGCTAAAGAGACCTAACTCCCACCCCCCCTGAGACAAGTTTCTTAATCCATTGAAGTAATTGGATTCTATTTGGATATATCTGCATATCTAATTTACATACATGTGTACAATCAAAACTAAGTACCAATTTATGGCTAGTCCTAGTATGTATAACATATAGTTAGATAGTAAACTTAAATGAAACCATGAGAATACGAGTATCATAGTACGTTGGTTTGAATTTTCCTCCTTAGAAAGAAAGAATTATCTCAGTTAAATATAAAAAAAAATATATATTTGGATATTTTCTTAATTAAGCATATACTTACGTATTTTATTCCCAAAAATTCATGAAGAGATACTATAAGATTTCATAAAAACAAAGCCTATCTTTAATGAGACGGGTATGTGGGACATTTAGTCGCCTGTGTAATGATATGCACGGGATACCCATCATTTCTTCCTTACCAAATCAGTCTTTTAATCATAACCTCCCTGTGGGCTCGAACTTACTGAAGAACATCTTCTGGACACTTGCCAACACTTGAGAAGCATCGTGGTTTCCTTCCTTGATTCCCAGATCTTATCGCAACTCTTATTTTAAAAACGATCCTATTATCCTTGAACATATTGAAAATGTATAATTATATAACGTAAAAATATTAATTAATTATTAATACTAATATTAAAATATTTCATATAAAGTTCTAGAAAACATAATCACCATAAAACACAAAATCTATAAAATCCCTTTTGTTCAGTCATAAGTTTTTATACTCTTCACGCATTGAATATATGTATGTGGTATTATAAGATTGTCATGAAGTTTGTAACAAATAGAAGGCGACATCGGAGACCCCATAAAGTATTGTACGAGTTGATTAAGGAAAATGTCCGTCTGTTCTTTCGTAACTCAACTCAACTTTTAAACTAGACATCGGAAATTTTGTACCAGACACTGTACATTTGTCAGAATAAGCCCAATCGGACTATTAAGAGGATTACTTCCCATACAAACCCAAATTCAAATTCAAGTTCTAATTACAAAAATATTTTTGTTTTTTGTATGTAGTATAGAACTGAAAATTGGTTACCATAATTGTCTGACCGCTTTTCACCAACCAAAAGTATGATAATCTTCTTTTTTCTTGGTTTTTAATAAGTCAGTAGTACGTTATATTAGATTTGAAACTGATTTTAAGAAATTAAGTGCAATCAAACTGGCTGGCGGCAATCCTAACTCTTGATGTGAGCCGATGCCGCTTAAAGAGGCTCCATCCTAACGACTTTCTAAGTTGAAGCATGTCATTATTCTGTATAATCATATATGTAAATGTTTCATGCAAATTTTAATTGCGAAAAACAAAAAATAAACTCTCGTTTTTTAAAGTTTGACAAAAAATTAAGAAAAATTTTATATTTTCTGATATCGTTAATCAAATAAAGTGTAACCAACCGTAATCCAAACACGTGTAAAACTTTATCTCAGCTTCAAACATTAGATGACGCAAACTCATGTAGAATTATGCTTCCATTTATTACGTGGGCTGGTAGACGTCCCGCGTAGTAACTTCAAATGCAGCAGTGCTTCTGTCAACTATTATTAGACTATTGTCAGATTATGAGAAATCTGCGTCATTTAGTTTGTGTTAGACAGCCATTGACATCAGAAAAAAAAAATAAATAGGAAAAAGATGTGCTTTTTGCGTATGAAAATCACCCCATGGGGGTTTTGCGTCATTATTTTCAAGGGTTAGTACATATTCGTTTATTGAATTCCATTGTGGTTATAGCAGCACAAATGACGCGCAACTGTCAGGTCTTTCAAAAGAAATCGTCATTAAAATCAATGGAATGTTATTGGACGATAGGGAAATGAAATATTCAGAAATAAAGTACAACCGTATGGTCATTTCAAAGGAGTGTTTGACAATATTCAACCGCAATCCGAACAAGTTTTTGCCTCGCTTTGTAGCCAATGGCAAAACATAGATCCATCACCAGATGCCAAAAAAAAAAAAAAAAAAAACAATCAAATCATTGGACTTCTCCAGGTGAACATGCACCAAAGAAGGACAAGTTGGCGCACCTTTCTGCCAACAGGGTCATGGCAACAGTGTTTTGTGATGCAAGAGATATCATTCACATCGATTACCTTGAAATGGGTAGAAAGGGATCACTGTTCAGAGTTGTTGGACAGATTTGACATTGATTTGAAGCAAAAACGGCTGCACACGGGTGTAGTCGCCATATGAAAAAACAATAAATAACCCTGGAAACTGTCATATCTAGCATAATCTGCAGATTTGGGCGTTATTGACTATTTCTTCTTTCTAAACATAAAGAAATGGCTCGGCGCCGTGCTCTCGTATTAATTTAATTGATGTTTGTGATTGACACCACGTCGGAATAACGCTTCGCCTTTTGAGCCTATCAGTGTATCGACCCATTTTTTGGTATCATTATATGTTGTGAAGGGCTGCTCAGACAGGTCATGCAATATACCATTGATCGGAAGGGGCATTGTGTGCGTTTCCTACTAATTGATCGTTTCCAAGTAGGTTTTGACTGGCTCCGTAACATGTTGAGGTGCATTATCATGCGTTTATCCTTGAGTGCGTGGCTGAATCTCATGAATTGTAGTCACTAGGGAGGTTTAAGCAACTAAATAATAAGAAATGATACCAAGCTGATCTCACCAATTACACAAAATGAGTTAGTTTGCTTCCCATGATTATTAGGCCGATTATTATTGATTGCCGATGTTAAGGCAAAGCCACTTCGTCCAATTGATCTCCACTTCTTTGTGTTCTCATGACCAGTAACTATACGATTCAAAAAACACATTCGTTTATGCCTGGCTAGCAGTATTTCACATGTGCAACGTTTCTCTGCTTCTGCTCATCATTATCGCTTTAAGGAGTATCTGTATAAGCGGGTTGCACAGGCGAAAACGAAAATGCAGAACATGTCTTCCTGCATTGCCCAAGATTTGATGTTGCCAGATCAATGATCTCATCTGCGTTTGGTGAAGTGCCGACTGTGTCGAACTGCATCCGGCATATGTGTGAATCACAGCTGAATTGGGATGTGGTAAGTCAGGCTGCAGCTCAAATCATGAAAGAGCTGCGGCATATTGAACGATTACGACGAGTTCAGACGAACGAAGACGTGATAGGTCATTAGTTTGATATTGACAAGAAGTTTTAACGTAAATTTGTTTTGATTTACATATGGTAAAAGCAGACTTTGAGCTGTTATGCTGCCTCTTTCCTCCTTGACGTAATGCTTTGCGGTAGTGCCAGGGGGACTGTAGGACTTGGGACGGTGGGGTTTAGTGGGTGCAAGTCCCACACTTCGAATAGTAGATTAGTTCGGCTTTTAATGCTTCCCCATCGGAAAAAAAGAAAAAAAAAAACTTCGTAGGAAGCTACTAATCTATCCATTTAGCTATATAACTACAAGGCAACCGGAAAAAGATAGTTTCACTATAAATAGAGATTTTGATTTTTTGATTTTGACCTTGTATACATGGGGTCTTACTCTCTTTTTTCCGTGTGGTACCTATGTTAAATACAATATATATAAGTATATATATATATATATATATATATTTATTGAAGATCTAACCAAACTTTAATCTTTTTATAGAGCAAACAAAAGCAACTTTTGTGTAAAACTTATTGCATAACAGAAACGTATACAATATACACGTATGTATATTATTGTTAAAAAAAAACTATTTACTATTGTAATAAATTTTAATCTATAAATTTCCATCAAACAATTTCACTTAAAAAGTGTGAAAACAAATTTATTAATTGCATTTTTATCTTTTAAACGAAAGTTTTTATTTCACAACATTAAAATATCATAAATACAAATCATAGATATTTATTATTTAATGGGTTTTAAAGAAAATAGTATCTCTTTGGAATAAATCACATCAATTTTATTAGATAAAGTGATGATTGTACATTTTATTTCAAAAATTAAATAACATTTAATACTACAAACTTATATTGTAATGTTGTTATGAAAGAAATCTTACAAACCATCAATAAATTATATTTGAAATATTTATTTTATGTCAATAAATCAATTATTATTGATTTATTTATAAAGATTTTTTTTTTTTCTAATGTTGTTTTTCCTTGGACGCAACACAGGTCTCCAGATTCATCCATCCTATATAATTTCAAACAGAGCAACCGGCATTGTATCTATTGAAACGACAGGATCATTCTTATATTCCATAGAAAATTAGTAATTCATGACAAAATTAACTTTATTTGACCATAAATTAGCTGTACTCATGGACCTGCATTCAGATTAGTCTGTGACTCTATGAGTTCTACGTACGTCTATCCCTTTTTGTTCACGAAGAACTCCTTGATTTTCCATCAGACAGCCTGATTTCCAAACTCTATGTCTGTTTACGTTTCTTGTTCTACGACCTCTATTTGAATGGTTTATAATAGTTTTTTAGAGTAATATTGCCCGTATAACAATTCAAAACAAACTATTCGTTCTGGACCTCGGAGACCCCATAAAGTACAATACATATACCTGAATCAGCTCGACAAGACGAGTTGATTTAGCTATCTCCATCTGTATGTATGAAACTATGTATGAAGTTTTCTTTACACCAGTCCATTTATTGGAATCGAACCACTAGAAGGGATATTTCCCATACTAAACCCCCATTGAAATTCATGTTCTTATTAGAAAAACTTTTTTGTCTGACTCATATTTACCAACCATATACATTTCAAGATCCTAGGATTACTGGATCGCATAGGTCTCATACAAATATTTCGTTCTGAATGTTGAAATATAGTATGAATACACTGACTCATTTCATTTAGCATATCATAGACCCCACATCAAAAACAAAAGGAAACAACTGAACCTCAAACTAATCAGGATGAGCTGGCTCTTGAGGCACAATTCATAAGTAAGCACAAACAACAAGCTCTTTCTTTACAAAACCATCCTCAAACCAGTATGGACTTATGGCATTGAACTTTGGGGCACAACTTCAAAATCAAATGCCAAAATTATTCAAAGTTTTCAGTCCAAAGTTTTAAGGAGACTTGTCAACGCTGAATGGTATGTCCGCAACTCAGTCATCCACAGAGACTTGCAGGTGTTAACTGTAAATGAGGAAATTGTGAACCGCAGTAAGAAACATGTTCTTCGACTTGATTCACATGAAAATCACCTAGCTGTCAACTTGTTAGACAATAGCTTGCACACTCGTAGGTTAATGCGTTACCATCCCCTGGATCTCCCTTTCAGATCACCGGAAGACTAAGCGATGTTCTTCAATCAATAATATTGTATATTTAAATATAACTCTTAAGTAACATTCATTCATTCTCAACTCATAAAATCGCTGGTTCTCCCTTTGGGAGAGTTGCAAATAAAAATACAGTAATAATAAAATTTAGCATATCCAAAGTTCTCTCTAAGAATTCTCCTTTTTTTTTTGGGAGTCACATTTATCTTTGCTTATATAATATTGTATTTTCGAGAAATATGTTGGCTATGATAATCTGTTTGTTTTTATTGAGAAAGTTTATTTACAATTTCTGATGGTCATTAGCTTTTTAGTTTGATATAATAAAATTTAAATCAAAATATGTATATGTTATGTACCTACTTCATTCCTCGTTGAACCTTCATTGGAGGCAATTTTATTTTATTTTGACTTTTATTTATTGTAATGGAATAATAAAAAAAAAAAATAAAGAAAGACTTTCATTGTTGTTATTTTATAACTTTTTCTTTCGACCGTTTGAAGTCAATTTTGCCTGCCAAGTGAGAAAACGTACATTTGATATGAAACAAATTTCAGTAGAAGCGCGTTAACAACAGTTACAAAAGTAACTGCAACAATAACAACAACAACAACAACAACAATACTATAAATAAAACTTAACAATAATAACAAAAACATTAAGCAAAAGTGATTATTGTCAACGAAAAGTAAATAATGTGAATAATGTGCGTTCAACGATGGAGATCATGAAGACTTCAAACAAATAAAAAATAAATTAACAAACATCTTTAGCAACAACAACAACAACAACAATAACAATAACAGCTATTTAGTGTCATCGACAGCAGCATATTGCTGTTGTTGTTGTTGTTGTTGTCATTACCGTTGTCACTGCCATCAATGCCATTTAGCGAAAGTAACTGAACAAGTTCCATTGCATTGTAATGGTCACTGAATCTCTTCTTTCTCTATTTTTCTATTTCTGTTTCATTTTTGGTTTGGCTTCTTGTAGGTTTTCCTTATGATTTACTAGCGTAATAGTTGCCAAAAGAAAGACAATCAAATGTCCAAAAGCTACTTTATTTTATTGCTTAATGTCACTGCTTACTATATATCGTTGTACTGTTGTTGTTGTTAAAGCAAAATCGAAATTACTCTTATACTACAATATTTGTAATTCAATATAAGCATCATACATTTTTCAATGAATTAAAATCATTCCGATGGAACTCTTTGTTGCCCTCCCTGTTTCCCCTTCTGGAAATTTTTGGAGTTCTATAAGTCTTGATGCCTAGAACTCATATTTCTGGAGGGAACATTGTTTTTCACTTATAATTTGTGATCCAGGTTATCCTCTTTAAATTGGATTCTTGGCTACTACATAAGTGAATTTGGTAGTACCTCCGGTACGAAGTCTGATCAGAGGCTCTTTCTGATATCACGGGTGGTGGAGCCCACGGAACTTGTTTCCGTCCTGGCCATGGGTACGGCCCCCTTGTGGGAGTATCGTGGTGGCTGAGGTTTGAAACCCAAATGCGGGTAGAGTTTTTAATTCGATGTGGAGTTACGTTATATAACCGGGTGCTGTGACCCACAGAGAAGGTTTACGATGAGCCTCGCTCCCCACCAAGGAGGTTATATTTACCAAAATGAATATACCTCTAATTTGGTACCTGCGGATATATATCCAATGGGACGTTTATTGACGTTTATCAATCCAAATGCTTGGCACCGTGTTCTTTAGTCTTCTTAGATAGCTGAGCACGTTAAACAATGGTAGCTGATTGTGTCCGTTCCTGAACAAAAGCCTGAACTGAAAGGGTCTTTACATTTCTACAGCCTTGCCAAGGGCACCGGAAAAGTGATTTGAATTCACAATAAATGAAATGAAATGAAATGAGGCATCTACATGATTCTTATTCAGGTATGGCTCCGAATCCTTTTTTAGATGATTTTCATCAGTCCAATTGGAATACACTTTTTGAAATCATGGCATGTCATCAATCTTTATGGTTCAAAGCAACAGAGAACGAAGTGGAACGTACTTGTAACTCCTCTTTACAATGTAGTAGCTCTTAATCTGATACTGCAAATCAGAACCACTTGCCTCCTATTGACATGTGGCTACGTTCTTCTTATTCTGGGCTCTGGACTTAGGCTTTGTTTTATGTATTTTACCTCCATTTTATGACATAAATTTCTCATATTTTATCATTTTTGTTCCTTTTTTACCAATGTGTGGAGGTGGCGAACCTCTTTGGTAGACGACGACCGAAAGGAATATTTTTTCATACCTCCCGTTCTCATACCACTCCGCCTCTTCGGGTAATCGTATTATCGCCTATCACCCTAATATAAATGAATCTAATTGGATGTAGATAAGTACTTGCTTTCTTGACTCAAGAGCATCAACAATCAGTGTTTTTCATCAAGTGTAGATTCCACAGAATTATCCACATTATAAAACAATTTGAGACTATGCGGTTCTGCATCTAACATATAATTGCTGCAAAAACTCATTTGAAGCTCCTGCGTAGGTTAGGTGATGTATAAATGTTCTGTTAAGAATTCCACCTTTTATCAAGATCAAGGTCAAAACCACATAACGTTCTACGATTTGCAGGACATGAGATAAAAATATTGATTCAAAATAAGCCCTCTCATTGAACCTGTTTATACTCCTAGTACTCTTTATATTATTTATAACTATTGAATAGAAAATGTATCCATAAAGTGCGATTGCTGATCCTTGAACAAGAAATTATATACCCAATTACCATAGTCTTATAATATATATTTATTGTATTACCATTGTAAATTTGTAACGAACATATTGTAGTAAGATAAAATCACAAAAACATTATAACATTGAATTTTAAGTAAATATTTTCAATCAAATTTCTATGTATATTTTATGATATGTTTATTTGACGTTTCGTTTTTAATTTAATATTTGAGTATATTTCGTTATAATCAGAGAAATGAATTCGTTTATTAAGTTTGTCATTTGAAATGTTAGATGCGCGAACTGCAATCACCACAGTTCCAAGTGCTGTTAAGTGACAAATACATAACGTTTTCTTCGTTTTAGTGCTGCAAAATTTTTTAAAAACGAGCGCATTTCTTGTTTTCTATCACTGTTGGTCACCGTTGAGGTTAGAATTTCGGACAATGGCTGCGGACGGTGTTTCTCCTGCTGTTGCAAGTAAATATTGCGAAAAAATGTTATTTTATTGTAATTTCATCATTCACACATCGCATTGAAGTAAGGCCAACACTTGCTATCCATTTGCCATCATTTCATTTTCCAATCTTAGCGTAAACATAATAAACGCGCTTAGTCATAAAAAAAAAAACCACACATTACTACTGTTGTTGTAGAGGCAGGCAGCGGTAGTAGCAGTAGCAGTAGCGGCAGCAGTTTGTGTAGTTATCTCTGCTACGACAAAAAGCTGGTAGGCGTTTTTTAATTGCGCGCTTGTAAGTTGTTGGTCTGCTAAATGCGTCGCGTGGCGTGGCGTTGGCGTCGACCTCGTCGGACGGAACAACACGAATTAAACAGAACATAAAATGGAAACAGAAACAAAAGTAATGTGTATGTAATTGCGGTTCTTTCTTTTTTGCAGTTCGCTCTAGCGTTGGGATTGAGTTGTGGTCGTCGTCGGGTCCTAAACTCCCGTACGAACACAAGCCACACTTACCACGAGAGGAGACGAAGGGTTCTCGATCGATTTCATTTAGTCCAAATGGACAATATTTCGCCTATTCGAATGGCGTGAGTGTCAAAGTGCTGGAGACCAGTGATTGGCAATTGAAATGCACTTTACCACGTCCAAAGGCGTTCTATTTGAAATTTTCGCCGCGCGGCAATTACATATGTACATGGGAACTGTATGTCATCACGAAAGACAAACCGGAGGGTTCCCCCAATATGTTTGTCTATGAGGTTTCAAGTGGTGCAGAAGTTTTTGCGATAGTGCAAAAGACTCAGACTGACTGGGAGCCATCCTGGTCATCGGATGAATCGATCTTTGCAATGGTTGTAGGCGGTGAAGCGCTCTTCTACGATCTAGCTGCTGGTAGTGAAGGCTTCAAGTCTACAACTCGGAAAATAGGCAGCAGTCGTGGCGCCATGCTGTCACTGGGACCAGGCAATAGTCCACCATTTATAGCTTTTTATACGCCTGGCTCCAAAGGGGCACCTTCAATGTGCAAACTGTACAAGTACCCAGCATTGGGACAAAATCAAACTGTGGCTTGTAAGAGTTTCTTTCAAGCGGATCGTGTGGAAATGCTCTGGAATAAACGCGGTAGTGGTTTATTGCTACTAACTAGTACGGAGGTGGACAAAAGTGGTGCATCTTATTATGGTAATCAGGCGCTACACTTTATGGCCACGAAAGGAGATACCTGTTCGGTGCCATTATGTAAGTACAATCATCCCATCCCATGCCATTCCATTCTACATTTGTGAATTTTGTGATTTTATTGTTACAGCCAAGGAGGGGCCAGTGCATTGCGTTAAGTGGAGCCCGAAGGCCACCGAGTTTGTTGTTGTATATGGTTATATGCCTTCGAAGGCGGCTTTATATAATCTGAAATGCGATGTTGTATTCGATTTTGGTGAGGGACCAAGAAATTGTGCTTATTTCAATCCGTTTGGCAATATTGTTGTCTTGGCGGGTTTCGGAAATTTGCCGGGCAATGTTGAAATTTGGGATGTGCAGAAAAAGGAACAATTGGCGAATATTAAGTGCCCCGATACTACTCTTTTTGAATGGAATCCAGATGGTGAACACTTTATAACGGCAACGACAGCACCAAGATTACGCATTGGAAATGGGTAAGCATTCATACATACATAACTCCTCCAATTATGTGCTATTTTAATAAGGAATTTTTATTAATTTCACACATAATACATATAATTTCAGTTTCAAAGTCTATCATTACTCTGGCGCTCTAATGCATGAAACATTGTGGGCTCCGGGTCAAGAGTTGCTTAGTGTAGAATGGCAGCAGTTTCCCGAGAATACATTCAGTGAACCAAAGATTACGAAGATCAAGCAGGAGGGCATTAAATCAAGTCAACCGGAAGCCAGCAAGAAAGCTTATACACCACCACATTTGAGGCTTATGAAGGAGGGCAAGAACCCGGAGAAGTATATACCTCAGCCAACAACCAGTACGAGTATTCTTGGTTTGACAGCAGGTAAACATCATCCTAGGCAATTTTGGAATAGGCAATATGACTTGACAAATCCCATAATGCGCCGTCGGGCCGACAATCAGGAATCGACTTCTAGTAATCAAAGCAATTATAGTAGTAGTAATTCAAGTAGCCAAAATCGTACAAATCGACGGTATAGACCTTATCAACATAAACGGTATTAGTCTGTGTATGGAACGCAGTACAAATTGACCATAGACCTAGACTACTTAGATATACATACTACGTACAATAAGTATTGATACTCATACATAATAAATATGTTAAATGACCTGTGTCTCTCTCTCTTTTCACCTCATTCCCAAGGTCAAGCCGGTAACAACAAAAAAGGCGCCAAGTCAAATAAGAATAAATCAAAAAATAAACGGGATAGTTGTCCAAGCGTTGGGCAGAGAAATGTGGCTGATGGTGGTGATATCAGCTATGGAACAGATGCTTCACAACAACAACCACAGCAGCAGCAGCAGAATCAGAATTCGCAACAACATCAGCCGTCGAATCGCAGACAGCAACCTCAAAAAAGGCACCCGAAACAACCGCAGCAGCAACAAATAGCGGATCCGGCTGATGGTGTTAATAATGTGTTTTTGGTTCAAGATCCTCAAAAACATCAACAACAACAACATCCAAGGGACGATAATAACAAACCAAACGATAACGATAAAGATAAGAAAATACGCAGCGTTGCCAAAAAACTGTCAGACATTAAGAAACTAAAAGCGCGTCAAGGTCAAGGCGAAACCTTAGAGTTAAATCAATTGAACAAAATCTCTATGGAATCGAAATACTTGGAGGAACTGAAGGCATTAAAATTATCCGGTTAAAAGTTAACTTGTTGTCCAGCTGAAGCTGAAATGAAGCTCCCATGACGACAAACTCATTTTAATGTTTTTTCCGGATCCTTTTTGTCGTTTGTCATTACCGTTATCGTTCCCTCTCATCGTTCTGCTTTGTTATTGGCACAACGTAGTCAGAGTCTGAGAATATTTCTCTAATTATCAATCAATTTATAATATTGCATGTTAAGTTCAAAATTTGTAGTCTTATATTTTGCTGTTTGATTTTATGCATCTGAAAGAAAAAATTCTATTTGTGATTATGGTAAAAACAACAATTATTATTCAAAACTAAATTACTTACCTCTATCGGCCAACAAAACATCCAATTGTTTTATTTCTACTAAGTATTATATGTATTTTAATATTTAAGTATCCCATTTGGATGTCTTTTTTGTGAATACTTCTTGACCATTTTCTTGGACGGCGGCATAATAGCCAAGACCTTCGTATTTCGAACGCATGTAAGTAATATAACCAAAAACACCGGTAATGGCAGCAATTCCTAAACCCATTATCACTTTGTTCTGTAATGATTAACAAACAATTTATATAATTTATCATTCATACAAAATGCTTAAACTTGAGTACTCAACTCACCGGTTTTGTGTACAACTCAAAATTAATAAGCCTGAATATGCTGGTAGTACGCACTGAACGTAGACCTTCCCCAGGTTTAGGATCTTCTTTGCTGCTCATTATCTTTGTAATTTTTAAATTAAAAAATAAAATCGAGAAATAGTTTACCAATTATTTGCATGTGCAACCTAAACAAACAGCTGATTTCTTTGACTTGTAGGGGAAATGTTGTGAGTTTATAGCTGCCAACTTCCGGTAAATATCGAAAAAAAAAGATAATGTCAAATCGATAACAAACGAATGATGTTATTGAATCGTTTGCGGCTGGTCATCATATAGTTGCATAGGTTGGCAGCTCGACTTACTCCCTTCTTGTTCAGCACGTGTGTGGTGTGGGATCACATTTTGTAACTCGGCGTGGACGAATAAGTTTGTACAATATTTAATTAATTTTATAATAAAATTAAAAAAAAAAACATGGGCGCAGAGGAACAACTATGTGCTGCGTTAGTTCTAAACTATTTGCAAAAGAAAGACAAAAATTTGGCGGCAGTTTTTCAACAGAAAACTAAAGCGGTAAGTAATTTAATCGTTTGCCGCAGAACAATGTGGCAGCGGCGGCGTGGTAGAAATTTATTACTCTCGACTGCCATAGAACAATGTGCTTTTGATGAAACTACAGAAATATTAACATTGAATATGAATTATTTATTTTGGTTTAATAAACAACAAATGAAATACATAAATTTAATTTAAGATGACATGTGATTAAATGTTACGCGTTCTTTTTTTCCCAGCCTGCCATTGGTAAAGGCTCACCAAACATTGCAGAGATCATTCAATTTTATCAACAAAATAGTAAGAAAAAATTGCCACCTGTTAAGGCAACTGACAATTCAAGTGAAAGTGACGATTCCAGTGATGAAGAAGAGCAACCGAAGAAGTCCGCAAGTTTAACAAATGGTACTGCAGCAGTAGCCAAGAAACAACAAGCTTCATCTTCCGATGATAGCGATAGTTCTGAAGAAGATGCTAAACCAGCAGCTAAGGCAGCGGTTAAACCTGCAACAAAAGCAGCTGCCAAAAAAGCAGAGTCTTCAAGTGAAGAAGATAGTTCAGATGAGGAAGGAGCAAAACCAAAAGCACCTGTGAAAGCTGCACCGGCGCAAAAAGCAGCAAAGTCTTCAAGTGAAGATTCAAGCTCAGATGAAGAGCCCCAAACAAAGAAACCAGCTTTAGCTACTAAAGCAACTGCAGCTAAAACATCCGTCAAAAAAGAATCTTCCAGCGAGGAAGACAGTTCAGATGAGGAAGAAGAGAAACCGAAGAAGTCACCTGTTAAAGCTACTGCAGCCAAAAAGCAAGAATCTTCCAGTGAAGATTCAAGTTCTGATGATGAACCATCAGCTAAAAAAACAACTGTTGCAGTAAATTCACAAGCTAAACAAGCAGTAAAGGCAGCTGCTGCTAAGAAGGACTCATCTAGTAGCGAAGATAGCAGTGAAGAAGATGAGGTCCCCAAAAAAGCAGTTACTGCTAATGCTACACCAGCAAAGAAAGCAGCGGCAAAGAAAGATTCATCCAGTAGCGAGGAAGATAGCAGTGATGATGATGCCAAGAAGCCAGCAGTAAAGGCAGCTGTCGTAAAAACACCAGCAAAACCTGCTGCTAAAAAGGTAATGAAATAGATGAATTGTTTGAATTGAACATAATTTAATTCTACTGTACTATTTTATTTAAAACCAGCAGGAATCATCAAGTGATGACAGCAGCTCTGATGAAGACGAGAAGGAGGTAAAGAAACCAGCAGTTAAAGCAGCAAAGCCAGATGAATCTGAGGACTCGTCTGATGATAGTGAGGATGAAAAGCCCACTAAACCTGTTAAGGCTGCATTAACAAAAGCACCTGCTAAGAAGGAAGAATCTAGCAGCGAAGATGATTCTAGTGAGGAAGAAACACCAGCTGTCAAGCCAACAGTTAAGAAAGCTACACCAGCTGCCGCTAAGAAGGCTGAGTCAAGTTCAGATGATTCATCAGAAGATGATGCACCACCAGCTAAAAAAACAATTGCTCCCGCCAAAATACCGGCAGCTGCTGCAAAGAAATCTAAATCTTCAGATGATGACAGCTCTGACAGTTCAGAAGATTCAGAACCACCAGCCAAAAAGGTAGTTGTTGCAAAAAAGAAGGCCGCAAAAGAATCCAGTGACGATAGTTCATCAGACGATGAAGGAGAAGCAAAGCCTGTAGTTGCCAAAAAGCGTAAAATAAGTGAATCTTCACAAGGTCAAAACACACCCAACGATATCAAAAAGAACAAATACAATAATTTTGTTAAAGCAGGCGACAATGAGGTAAGTTAAAGTGTTATTTATTTATGAAAATGGTATCATTCATCATTTTGCCTTGATATTTTTTGGGAATGGGCGCATAAAGAACTAGTATAGATAAATGGGAACCAAAAAAAATCAATCAGTCCTATCCGACTAGTCTTTAGTATTTGTTCTACACCGCAAATATATTTCAGATGAAAGTTAATAGGGCCTACAAAATAATGAGTTTTATATGCAAAAACTATTGACAATAAAATAACATACAGATAAGGAATCATCTATAAAGAAATGCCCTAAAGTGAAGTAATCGTCCAGCCTCAATGACTTCGAGACAATCGAAGACTTCTCCATAGTGTAAATGAGTCCGAAAATCCTAAAAGCGAAGGCTTCTCTATACTGAAGTGATTAAACGATAACAACGACTTTATAGAGGAGTCTGACTGTATCATTTATCATTTACATATATCAGACTACAGTAATGTGTGTGTATAACCGATCAGTGTAACAAAGAACAATCTACTCATATTCTACTACTTCAAGTTACATTTTTAAACGATTCTCGCTCGCAGTGAAGAGTGTTCTAAGTTTGTCATGAAGTTTGTAACACACAGAAGGAGGCATCGTGGATTTTTGTATGCAAACAAGTTTCAGTTTTTGAGCTAGAAAGCTGAAACTACGCACGAAGTTTTCAGACGCTGCACATTTGTTAGGATCACCATAATCGGACAGTGGTCCGAGGGAGGGGTACTTCCCATTCAAACAAGTGTCTGGCACATATTCATCAACCATGTAACTTTCAAGATTCTAGGATTACTGGATCATATAGCTCCTCAAACATAAAGCAAAGACGTTTTCTAGGGGTTTTGAATAATGTAAGAACTCCGGCATAGCCGAGTATAACCTTATGTACAATACATAAAGAATTAAAATGTAAAAGAATGTACATATGCAAAGTTCGGTTAACCAATGAAGTTTAAGAAGTGTTTAATTGTAAATCCTTGATGCGACAACTGCAACAAAAATTGTAATGTTTTGTTTTTCTTCAAAAATTTGATTAGAAAAATGGTTCTTTTACATCAACGCCTCATTATAATAATAATAATAAATTTAATGGAAATCATAGTCAAAATCAATTTGATCAAACAACTAATGGTTATGGGCAAGGTGCTAAAAGATCCCGTTCACCCTTCCGACGCGTTCGGACGGAAGAAGTTGAGGTCGATTCACGTGTCCAAGATATGTCATTTGAGGCAAAGGTGAGTGCTTCTAATTGAAGTGTTCTGTGTGTGTGTGTTGTGTTGTGTTGTTTGATGATCATCGAGTAAATCATCAAAAAGCAGATTATAGTTTTGTTGTGGGGGGTGGTTGGTTTTGGTGTGTCGTTTATGGGATTCTGGTTGAGCGGGTGGGTATTTCTGTTGATTTGAAGAATCTGTTGGAGAAAAGGTACACAAATTAGCAACTCGGAACTACTCCCTGTATTTAATATTAAAGGTAACCCATATATTTGGAAAATTTTAAAACCATTTTTAGATCTTTTATAGTGTAATGATGATGATGATTCTTTTGCTAATTTGTGATTCCTTTTTCTTCTTCTTTTTTCATATGAAATCAACAATCAACAACAGCAAAATGGTGGAGAATTCAAGAAAGACTTTGGAGGACGCGGTGGACATGGTAAAAGTGGTTTTGCTGGTCGCCCTAGTTTTGGTGGCAATGCCGGTGGTGATGCTGAAAATGGTGGCTTCAAAAAAATGGGTGATCGCAAATCATTCGGAGGTTTTGATAAGAGTGGTGGTGATCGAGGCGGTGGTCGTGGACGCGGTGGTCGTGGTGGTTTTGGTGGTGATCGCGGTGGTCGTGGTGGTTTTGGTGGCGATCGCGGTGGACGTGGTGGTTTTGGTGGCGAACGCGGTGGTCGTGGTGGTTTTGGTGGCGAACGCGGTGGTCGTGGTGGCTTTGGAGGCGGTCGCGGTGGCGGCGATCGCGGTGGTCGAGGTGGTTTTGGCCGTGGTGGTGGTGGTGGTGGTCGTGGAGGTGGTGGTTTCCGTGGCGGGCGGGGTGGCAATTCATTTAATAAATCATTTGACAGCGCGCCATCAAATAATAAAAAAATAACCTTTGATGATTAGATGATTGCGGATGATGATGAGGAAGATGGCTAAAGGAAATATAGTTTTTATGACCAACCGACACCCCGGAATGTTTTAATTCCAATACTTTTTTTTTAGTTACCCAGACACACACACACACACACACACACACAACACAACACAAAACAATTTACTTATGTAACCATTTTGAAATTGAACTCAACTGACCTTTTAACTTGGATTTTTATAGAAAAACTCGTCTGGATCTTGGGGCGATCGTGCGAATAAAGATTTAAAATTCACTCGTGGCAAATCATTTAAGCACGAAAAGGATAAGAAAAAACGCGGTGGCTATCGCGGGGGACAAATTGACATGGGTGTTAACTCAATTAAATTTGATTAGTTTCTTAAATATAAAGTAATAAATTATGAATATCTTAGCTGCACCTCTTCACTTGGGTTGTGAAAAGAGAGGCAAGCATCATAACTTGACTTTATTCATTTTCTTTGCATTGCATATTAATAAGTACACTTCCTTTCTTCCCCCTATCTAATTACTACATAAACAAAACTATGCTAAGAAATAAATTAATCATAATTTCTATATTAAAATATACGTTTACATTTTCATTATATAAAATAAATGTAAAATTATTATATAAAATATGAGTGCGTGCATTCATTATACACGTGTTATGATTTAATAAATATAATTTTATAAAACAAAAAAAATAATATTTCAATTTATATAATTATATCTTGTTTTGAGTTGATTTTGTATTCAGAAGATGAATCTTATAATTAATTGAATTTATTTAAATCAACTGATTAATCAAATCGAATGATGAAATGTTTTTGAAAACCAACTGAGATTACAGAAAGTAATGAAACCCAAGTTTCGATGCACAGGTAGCGAATTCTTGTTTTCCATACAAATTTCATCAGAATATGAAACTGGCCGCTACTTCCCCGAACTTTATTCAGTTTAATACAATTTAGAACAGCAGCGATGCAGCATGCAGAGACAGGACAAGAAATAATGAAAATATGTATGGTATGTATTGTTTATCGAAGGTAAAATTTTTGAAGACCAGTATTCAATGTGTATTGAAACAAATTTTTAAATCGAGGTATGCAAGTATATTCTCTTACTATTGTAAATGATTATTAAAATCAACTAATATTCTGATGAAATATGCTGAAGAGAAAGGATAAAAATGTTTGTTATTGGTACAGGAAAGAAAGAAAACCTTGAAAAAAATTGGTTTTGAATGACTTTATCAGAAAACTGTCTAAAAAGTACATATGTACATGAATATTATAAAGTTCGGGACTAGCAACAATGCTTGATGAGATGAAAGGATGAATCCGTACAGCACATTCTAATCCAATATTTAACATTGCCAATCACAGAAGCGAAGATCAAATGCTGACGATATTGGTATGTATCGTGTGTTTATTTCTTTATGATTTGGAAAGAAAATATTAATATCATGTGTAAATAACTTTTTCCCAACATCAATTTCATGAATTTTCAACTCACTTTATTTTTAATAGAAGAATTCTTTAACTACTAAGAAATTAATTCATTGGATTGTTCATTAATCGGGTAAGTCAAAAAGTTTTGTATTACAGTGATTTGTCTTAGAGCCTTGCTTTGGAGTGATGCCTCAAATCTGTATGACGTGGAGCTAAGTCTGTAAATGAGTCTTTTATAACAAAAACCAAACAAAACCAAAACTAATTTATAGATTAAACACCGGCTATGGTATAAGACTCTGAAAATAACGTCTGGATTGCTTAAAATTTGGGGTTGTTGTATACTATACATAGAATAGATTAGGAATGAAAGGGCGGGAACTAGTCATCTTATATATTCATAATTACAACTCGTTCAAAATTGTGGCACTTAATAAGTTTTACTCCAGAGATAAGTATAATATGTTAAAATTTCTAATGGTTCTAGATATCGGAATCTGTTTCAAAATAGACCATCACGGTGGCATAACAAATACTCTTCTCTTTCCACTTCTTCATCACCTAATCTACAATACATTCGCATATTATTTAAATGCTTTACAATGTTCTGTTAAGAAGGCTGAGACTATACAAATTATCTTTTCTATTGTTAACCCCAGTGTCTCTTGAAAACATTTGCGAGAAATTAACTTAATGCTGACGAGATCAGTCGCAAGCCAACATGACTTTCTTAATTACAATTTCATTAAAGAAAAAGCGTTTACAAATATTTTCTGACTTTATGAATTGCAGTTCGTTTCTGACTTGAAAGATCGCTGTTTTGTCTTTTTTTCCCATTGCCTATCTGTGCTATTTATTAAAACATTTTATTTAAATTTTTAATTTTTTTTATTAACATTTTTATTGACATTAATTAATTAATTTATGTTTTATGATGAATATATTATTGTTTATTATAATAAATACATGCATGTGGGTACACATCAATTTTCAAAAATGTATTGAGTGTTTTCTCTTAGATAGTTTTTTTTTAATTAAATCAATAAATCGATATTCATTCAATTTATTAACATCATTAACATCATCAACATCTTCATCATTATTATGATCATCACTATATTATTATTTTATATTCTCATCAATCAATTAATCAATCAAAAATTTATAAACGCAAAAATAATAAGAAATATAAAATGAAAAACAAAATTTTAAAATAAAAATAAAGTAAAAATACTTTTTATAATCACATATACTCGTCCATTATATATTTATGTATATGAAACTGAATCTGAAATATATGCAGAGGATAGATATATCATACAATATATGTAAGTATATATGTAGATAGATAAGATATATGTAGGTGTGTGTTTATATAAGATGCTTAAGGAAACTATACTATAGGTTTCACTATTGTTTTTAATTGAATGAACTAATTGATAGTTATTATTTATAACAAATTATGTTAAAGCCGCTCTGTTTTGTAATTTCAAGAATGAATACACAGGAATATATGATAGTGTTGGACAAAAGTTCCTCATTTTAACTGTAGGACTTAAGGCAAAGAAAACCTTTAAGTTTTTCATAACAAATTACCATATACAAATTACGGCAATCTTAATCTATTCGGCAACCTTGATCTATTTCACATTGCACTTTGGACTGGACTACATCATCCTCAGATCTGATCCAAAACCGAAAATGCCACTTTGATAGAATTGAAGAAACTTGTCCAAATCCTACTTATAAATTTAAATGATGTTGGCTTACATTTTTGTATGATTTCATATCGGTTCATTGCTACTAACATACTTTGTTATTCAATTAAAAGACAACAAAAACAAAAACAAAAAAAGGAAAAACAAAAGGTTTCGTATAGTTTCATTAATTTCACCTTAAGAAAGAAAGGTAGAAAACTCATTAAATGTTGATAAACATTTAAAAAATTAATGTATGCATTTGATAATTATAGATTAGTGTTTGTGTCTGTCTGACTGTTTGTTCTCTCTGAGGGTGTTTGTGTTTGTTATTAATTTAATTAATTAATCAGCATATCAATTTTATATTATTATTATTATTTTTTTTTATTACATAAAACTCCTTGAAATATGTAATTTTGTTTTTTTCAACTAATTATTATTTTGTAATGCATAAATATTATTATTGTATTTAGTTGTTTCTTCTTCACATTTAAAAGTTTCTCTCATCTCAGATTATTTTTCTTATTTAAAAACTCCTTTATGCAGATTGAAGATGAATTTTTTCTCTCTCTAATAATTATACATTAGCTAAAAGTTGAAGGGTTCTTTTCTTGTATAATTTATGTCTTTGAGTTTTTGTTATGTCTTCTCCTCCATCTTTCATGGTATATTTGAGGGTAAAAATTAATTTAACATAATTACATTATATGAGATTCTTCTTCGTCTTCTGCACCTTTAATTGCTTTAGACTCTGATCCATTCGAATTCGAGATAATTTTGATAACCGAAATTTTGTTTTTATCTATTTTCTAATTCGAATTGTAATTTTCTTTTATTATTTTTGTCTTTTTTTTCGAGTTGCATTATTTAGTTTAGTTGAATGGTGTTGGTATTTATTCCTTCATATATGGATAGGTAATATCACGCAATGGTACAAAGGTTTCTTTGATAGATTGCGGTGATGTCCAACGTAGCACATAATGAGGTCCACCAGCTTTGTCATTTGTGCCTAATGAATAGTAAAATAATATTAATTTATGATCCTCTTTCAATTGTAAATCTGTAAATGTTACCTGACATGCGGCCACCACCGAATGGTTGTTGACCAACAACAGAACCAGTCGATTTATCATTGATATAGAAGTTACCAGCAGCCATTTTAAATTCCTCCAAAGCCCTTTTCACAAAGTCACTAAAATAGACAAAACAACGAAAACAATTAAAATGTTGATCTCAATAAATAAAAAAAAAAAAAACAAAAAACAATAATATGCATGCGTACAGATCTTGTCCGAAAACGGCTCCAGTCAAAGCAAATTTAGTTGATGTATGCACAAGATTCATGGCTGCATCGAGATCACTGTCCTTGTAAACATAGACAGTCAAGACGGGACCAAAGATTTCTTCAACCATAATTTTATCTTTGGGATCCTTGCTTTGGACGATTGTTGGATTCACAAAGTAACCTTTAGAATCTGAATATGTGCCACCGGCAATTATTTCAAGATTTGGACTACACTTGGCATGCTCAATGTAGCCGGTAATGCGTTTAAATGCTTTCTCATCGATGACAGCTGAAGTGAAAGTACTGAAATCGGTGACATCACCAATTTTTAGTTTTTCAACTTCACATTGTAAACCATTTTTAATCTAAAATCAAATCAAAAAAATTATTACATAAGATAAAATAATTGTTCTAAAACTAAAAGAGAATTTTGTATTGTAAGTATGAGTTAAATTACCTCAGGCCATAGAGATTCTGGTATATAAGCACGGGAACAGGCCGAACACTTTTGGCCACAATATTCGAAAGCGGAGCGTATTGTTGAGGTAACAACAGATTCAACATCAGCTGAACAATGTACAAAATGGAAATTCTTGCCACCACATTCACCAATCAAACGTGGGAAATTGACATAGTTGTCAATATTATTACCAACTTGTTTCCACAAACGATTGAAAGTACTAAATATATAGAGTACAAAATACAAAAATACGAAATTATAAACTACTAATAGGTATACAAATAAGTTTCCGATATTTTTTAACAAAATTTTAATAATTTTTTATGCAAGAATTGCTCTTTTTCCCATCTATCATACGGAAACCGCATTGAAGGAATGTTTCATCTTTTGTGGCTCTCCACGAATTGGCAAAATTTTTCGTACATATCTTCATGCGATATGATATGCTGCTCAGACCATGGCCATGTGTCTTTGATCGGAACAAGTGATAATTGGATGAAACTATGTCTGATAAATACTGCGGGTGGGGTAGGACTTTCCTTCCAATAGAGTGTTTGCAAGTAGGTTTGAACCAGCGCTGCAACATGTGGATGAGTTCGCGCTCAATCTAATCAATTTTGTTCGCTAGAGAGCCGCAGTAATGGTTTCGTTTGATTTCAGTAACACGATACACAACAACATGAATATTCCAGCTGGTGTTAAAGCATGGGCAAGAGCTTCCCATGATTTCCTCTTCCATTTTAAATCACAATCATCACTATACAATCCAAAAAACGCTTTCGTTTATGCCTGACATGCAGCATTTCACATGTGCAAAATTGGCGTTCAAAGTTTCTCAGCTCCAGTGCATATGGAACCCACCCAATTTCCATGCTTTTGAATCATTCCCAACGATTTTAAATGATGTGAAATTGATTTGCAATCTACTTGTTTTGTCACAATGCGGAAACTTATTGGTACTCTCAATATTAAAACAGATCATTTTCTACTCACGGAACAGATCCAGTAAAATTGATGCCAGCCAAATGTGGTGATGCGGTAATAGTATCACCAAAAACTGGGCCATCAGCTGGTACAAAGTTAACCACACCATCGGGCACACCAGCCTCCCGCATAATATTGAAAATGCGCCAATTGGATAATAAAGCAGTGTCGGAAGGCTTCCAAAGAACGGCATTACCCTGTTCAGGATTTATGAAATCAGTAATCAAAAATATTGAATCTACTTAATTGGTGAATTACCATGAAAGCTGGCGTATAGGCTAAATTGCCTCCAATTGCTGTAAAGTTAAAGGGACTGACGGCTGCGATGAAACCATCAATGCCACGATATCTCATTGAGTTCTTTGTGACTTTTACATTCTCGCTTATCGGTTGATATTTAGCGCACTCCTTAAGGAAGAATGCGTGCAGTCTAATGAATGAAATGAAATGTCAGTAAATTTCATGTAGATTTTTGCAACGCCAAAGACCGATTCACCGTATGAAATCAACTAATTCAGCGGCAGAGTCAATTTCCGCCTGTATGACGGTCTTTGATTGACCCAACATCGTTGCTGCATTCAACTCTTGACGATACTGACCAGCCATCAAGTCAGCAGCACGTTCCCAAATCTTTAAACGTTCCGAAAATGGTACACGATCCCATTTGGGTTGTGCTTCCACAGCAACCTTAATAGCCTTTTGCAAAAGCTTATTGTCGGCATAGTAGAATTTTGCTAGCTTATGGCTATGATTGTGTGGCATCACTTGATGAACAACACAATCGGTTTTATAGTCCTTGCCACCAATCACAATGGGCACTTCCTCACATTTCGACGCGGTACATTTTAGGGCGTCCTCTAGTTCCTTGCGTTCAGGGGAACCCTTCTTGTATTCATAGATGGGTTCGTTGGCAACCTTAAAATCAGGTAAACATGTCTCTGGCACAACAGAGCCCAGGCCTCGGGCAGAGCTAAAACATAAAGGCAAAATAAGAATATACAATATAGAAATTTAATTGAATGTTGCTTACCTCTGCAATAAAACAATGGCGGCTTGAGGCTTCAAGCTCAAAGCTGAACGCTTAAAATTCATCATTTTGCTTATGGGTTTCGTGGGTTGTTATCTATTTTTTTGCTTTAAATGCAGTTTTTATTTATCTACTTTGAAAAAAAAAGGAAACTTCAATGACACTTCGTTCGGATAGAATATAAAATTCAGATGTCTTCTTCTAATTCTGATGTCAGGCACATCAAAAGCTCTGCAAAAAAAGATAAGAGTTTATTTTGATTTAATTTCAGTCACTTTTAATCTCATAGAAATTTCGTAATCAAGTGGCAATGACTGACTGCACTTATCAGCATAAAATTTTATAGGGGGCTTCCACCATCTCATTCGTCATTATTCATCACCATTGAAGAAAGGCGGTTGCACTCTTATCGCTTCCCTGACTACTTAATTTGAGTTGTGAATGGTTTCAAGATAAGAAATAGTCTGTCTAGCATAATAAATTAAAAAATACAGTCAAACATTTTCATAACAAACTTTTATACAAAAAGAAAAAGAATTAAACATAATTAGGGGATTCCCAAACAAAAATTGGCATATTCATTCATAGTAGTAGTGTAAATTAAAAGAGGGCATTGATGAGTAATTAAGAAAATAACTCAGACCAAAATCATAAACAATCAAGTTGAATCAAGTAAAAATAATACCAAAACTTATCATTTCTATATAATAAATTGATTTTGCAGTCCCATATGAATTCAATATGGGGAAGTTCGACTGTAGTAGGTGTTGGTAGGACACACCTTCACTTCTATCTATCTATCACTTGATGAGATAAGGTTTTATGTTGACTTAATAGAAAACTTATTGTTATTTGGTTTGAAGACGTCTGAAGATTTGTTTGTGTATTTAATGAAATATATTCACATAAACTTGTGAATTGCGTGTTGTATCCAAAAAAAGAAGAGAGAGAAAAATGAAAAGTAATCAACATAAAATTAGATAAAGCTCTCTACTATAATCGACGACTAGACTAGAAACACCAGATGCCCCATGCAAAAAAGTGAAAAAAATTTATCGCGTTTGTTGTTTTTCACTAAATGTCTGACCTTGAGGTCAAAATACTACATACAATATGTTCAATGCCTTCGCTGTGATGTTGCGTTGTATTGTTGATCAGGTAGAGGTAGTCAGTCAAGTCAGGCGATGGTTGATTTAATTTCAAAAAAAAAAAAAAAAAAAAAACGAAAACAACCACAAATTCTAATTTAAGGCTTTGGTGATATTATAAGACCCCTACTATTTATTTATTTATTTTGAAAAATTTAAATTTTATGTTGAAAGAATCTCACACTTGGATGTTTAGAAATTTCCTATAGTATTATATTTTGAGAATGAGTCTTGGAGTCAGTCAATTGATTGACTGTTCTTGTTATGATTTTATGTTATTAAACTTATTTAGAGTAGTGTGGCTCAGCTGGATTATCTAACATCAAAATCCTATAAAGATACTAAAAACTCACTCTGAGAGAAATCGTCGGACAGCCATGGTTTGTGGACAACAGCAATATTCACAGCGATCAACAAATGCACAATAATTCTGGATGAAACACTATATCACAATCTAAACTATTCAGACAGACTTGCTAGTCACGCCAACCAATGTTTATCAACTTGCTAGATACTCCAATATCAGAGCGCAATGTATTAAGATCTGCTCTCGATTAGAGCAACGACTATGAAAAAGTATAGACTGAATAAATCGCTTTCGGAACGTTTCCAGGTTTGCAGTATTTCATGTTTAATTTTATTGCTGGGTGTGTTGGAGACTCACGCAACTGTGATTGTCGGTAGAAATTGTCAAGTTTTTATCTTCTAAGACTTATAGAGAGAACTAGTCTCCCAGTAATTGAGCTATGAGCTTATTAATGCCTTTTGGTAATAGAATCTTAAACTAAGATTCTTTTTTTATGATCTTAATGTATAGCAAATAATGTATGCTAAAATTATAAGACCCCTACCCACCAAATGGTAAGAGAAACTTATGCTTGGATGGCTGGAAATTTCCTTTGTTGTCTATGAAATTTGTAGTCACTCGACTGATTGTTCTATTCGTAGTAGAGTATACAACCACTGAATGGTGCTTGAGCTTTTCGCATGCCAAATCACGTTCAAAATACTCTCAAACACAGCCACACCAACACACACACACTCGCATACATATACTCGCCATACACATGGAATTTAAAAACAAAAAGTTCGAAAACACATAAAAAGAGACACAAGACCACAACAAGAAAAACACCCCAATAACATTTTGGAACATATGACAGCGCAGCAGCAGCAGTAGCCAGAAGCAGAAGACAAAGCTGCTGACGGCTAAACTTTTCACCATTGTTATTTAATATATCAATTGCAGTGTACTAGTATGTTTATTAATGTATGTATGGATGTATGAGTATGATGACTTGTCTATATATCTATATGGCATTTGTCTGTCTCTATATAAATATGTATGTTGAGTAGTAAAATAAGAATATTCAAGTACATTGTTATGAGTAGTGAATGTGTATTTAGTATCATAAATAATGTAGCACAGTATTTAGTAGAATGACAAAAACAACCAAGCTACTTCTGCTGAAACAATTGATTTTTACCCAAATGCAAACAACAAAAACAAAAACAAGAACTACATATAAAATAAATATTAAATTTTTCTTTTTCATTGTATTAAACAATTCTTTTCAAAAATTTCTTCTATGCCATTCTATTCTATTCTCTTTTGTATTGAGTTGTGTGTTGTTGTTTAAGTTTATGATATCAGTGGAGAGGGGCTCGCCAATTTACTTAAAAAAAGCTTTATATCTCTGTTAATTTTTAATTGTAAAAGATAAATTGAATATGTATATAATAATATATTTAAATTTGTTGCCTTCATTCACTTGTCACTGTGTCGTCGTCGATTTAGCAATAAATAAATAAGTATACTTATGTATAGATAGATACACACGATTAATATTGTACAAATATGCAAATTATTACGCAATTTTTATTTGAAGTTTATCCACTTTTTTTAGGTGCACAAAATCTACCGACCAAGTTTTTTTGCGTTTATTTTATGTGGTTGTTTTTGATTTATTTGCTTTTATTATTCTTTTATTTATTTCTTTTTTTTTTTTGGCAAGCATTTGCACTTTTGATTTCATTACATTTGCTTTGCTGCTTGTTGCTAGTCACAAATCAAATTGGTTTCTGGTCACTATTTGTTGCTTTTTTATTACTTTTGCTGTTCTTGTTTGTGCATTTTTATTTTCCCCCACTTTACTTTTAAATGATTTACTTACAAAAATTTTGATCGCTTATTCGATTAAATAAATCCGAACAAAGACTAGGAAAACATGTAATAGCCACCGAAAATGAGTTGAATTGTAAAAAAGACTTGTTATTAATTAAGAGACAAAATTAGAAAATTTAATTATTATAACATTTAAAACGATTTTCATGAGAAACAAATCTTATTTTTCAACTTTCGTATTAAAATTTGCCGAATAAGAAGCGGCGCGCGTAGTTCTGCTTTCTTCAATTGTCAAATTTCGATTAATCCGGCGAGTAAAAGTAGCGAGTAAGTCGAAAAGTAGCGAATTACGACTGGAAATCGGGGTTTGAATGTAACACCTCCCATACACCAAAACATTCTGTGTGAGAGTTTAGTCATTGCGATCGATGTCCGCACACAGCTTTACCATATAAATTATAATAATTCAGTGTGATTTTGTTTCGTTAACCGATAACTGACATCTGCTGCAAGCTAAATATCAAATTATTTTGATTTTCACTAACTTATCTTTCACTAATACAACGAAACTGCTGCGGCTGCTGCTGCACCGTGTATGTTGGGTTTAAATTTTTAAAAAGACACAATTGAGCTTTTCAGAGTGTTGTGGAGAATGGCTTGTCATGACCATTTATATACGGCGCCATCTTTTCAGGTACAATCGCAGATAAAATGCATCCCTGTAAATTTTAAGCAAGTTGGCAGAGTCCAAAAGTTCTTCTGACCATGTTTTCTATTTTGTGCTTTGTGCGTTCGCAATTTAATTAAAAATACGAAACTAGTTTATAGAAATGTAAATGCAAAGGAAACAAACTAGAAATCGAAACGAAATGGTGTAGGTACATATTATTATATTATTTTTTTGTGTGAACATAACTGTGTTTTTGTTTATGTTGTTAAAATTGAATGAATTAGGCCATATAACGGTATTTGTGTGATGCAAAAGAAGAAGAAAGTATTGTAGTTTGTAATTGTATTTCTTAATGTTGAACGCCGTAAACTGCATAACATATTTTTATAATTGTAAAAACATAAAAGTTTATGTGAAGAAATAAGGAATAGGAGGAAATATTTCCTTCTTAGGTGGAGATCGTGTGCATGTAGCCTTCTCTGTCTTCACTTTGTTGAACGAACAGCAGGTGAGAGTGGACACCAGTGGGTTGGAATGCATTAGAACCTTTCCTTGATCACTTCCATTAACGTCAGCAGCTTGGTATTTCGGACAACCGTGTTTATTCGAAGAGCCTTGTTTTAGCACATCTACATTTTGGCAATGTTTGGGTGGCATAACGCTAAACTGGTGCCACCACATGCAGGTGTATTAATCTTTTGTTATTTAAAGATCCGTTATCAGTAGGGCGGAAAATCCAGTCCAGCTTTATAAGCTTTGCCCAGGATCAGACTGAGATATCAGATGTGATCTAACTGCGGAATGACGCTTGAAGTATAAGCTACAATTGGACAAACGCCTTTTCTTAGAGGGAGCGTACAATGAAGTACCATTTGTTTAATGTGCTCGCCTGTCAAGGAAGACTTAAGAACATGGTGCCAAGCACATGGATTGATAAATGTCAATCAACGTCCCGCAGGTACCAAAATAGAGTCATATTTATTTTGGTGGGGAGTGAGGCCCAAAGAAGCAGCGTAAAGTTAATAGATTTGGTTAAGTTGATGGCTATGTCCGCGCGCTTGGCTCAGGAGTGGAATCTGTTTAGGAAGCTGTTATTTTTTTTCCGCCGCTTCATTCGTTAAACCAGAGTAGAATAAGATTACCGTGTCGTCTGCTTAGGTAGAGAGGATCACTTATCGAAGTCTGCTTGACATTTAAGAAGACTGCAGAGGAATATGTTTTGACTTGAACGCAGATAAGATGTGCTGAACAACTCGATGTAAGTAGTTGTTCTAGCGTGATGTGCTGAGACCTATGATGATTAGGCATGGCTTCCTCAATGGCTCATACTGCCAACAATCTACTCAAGATTATTCTTACCGAATATTTTGGAGAACGTTGGGAGTAACAAACTTACACAGTGTGGGGAAATGACAGGTTTGCAACGTCAGGAAGAAGAAAGAAAAAGTTGTTTTGTATAAAATATTTATTACTTAATTAACCTACATAACAAAAAGATTTATTAATTAATTTAAAAATAAAATTAACATGTTTTATATATTTGCACACAGTGGTCATTTTGCCTCATCGCCCAAAGTAACCACCAACGCCACTTGATGCTGATGCGCTGGCAAAAGCGCTGGAACTGCTTGCAACTGCTGTATCTAGAAAAAGAAAACATAACCAAAAAGTATTTAAATTAAATAAATATAACAGTTGTCTATCGAAAGTATCGAGTACCAACTTACTGAAACCGCCGTTGTTATAGTATGATGGGAAAGTATAACCAGGATAACCGGCATAGCCACCACCGTAGCCTCCATAATTTTGGTAATTTCCATAATAAGGATAATAGTTTGAATAATAATTGTAACTAGGATAGAGGCTACCATAGCCAGAATATAATGAATTGCCAAAGCCATAACCAGGATAACCATTGCCAAAACTACCAAAATTTGATAGAAAAGGATAACCACTAAATCCATATTGGGCATGTGACAAACGACACTGAAACACTAGAAACACTAGGAACACTAGGAATGCATAAAAGCATGAACTTTGTTGAATTTTAGACATTTTTATTTCAATTTTAAATATTTTCTTTTTGTCCCGTAAATCGTTTGATTTGGTTTTGTTGTTCTTAAACAATGTTTTATTACTAACTAACTCCAAAGTTTAATATTTTTATATATTTATAGTTGCAATTTGTTACATTTCTCATTTTAATGATGCTTAATGATGATTATCAATTTGTATTTCGAACTTTGTTTAATCACTGAAGCATGCAATTTATTCTAGTAAATCTTTCAATGTTTAACGCCATCACCCCAATGGTGACCAACAGTTGACATTCAATAAAAACAACAAAAAAAAAAAAAAAAAAAATAATAATAAATACAGAAAATAAATATCACTTAATCTGTGTGTTTATTTACCATGAAGTAGTTCATCAACGTTTTGTAGTAAATCATGTAATTGAACTATAAACTTATTTTTGTTAACCAGGGGGTTTTTTTCTTTCTGTGGGTTCATCATACAAAATTCTGTCATTAACCTTTAAAAACAAAAATCATAATAATAAAAAAAAAAAATAAGAATCAGACAAAAACATTTTAAATGAATAATATTTATCAATTATTCTTTTTAGTATTTATCCGGCTTTTGATTTTCCATTGATTGTCATTGTCATGATCAGAGATGAGAGAAGTTCAATGGAGAGAGAATATGAATTCAAAGTCAATGGTCAAAGGAGGCCAACAATGAAATGGAAAAATTATTCATCCAAATTAAAAAAAGATCGGTAAGTGATGAGCACAAATTTTCAATTACAATAAAATTATAGTTCATTGTGAAGGATACAAGTTTATACAATGAAATAGACCAAATCATTCAGATAATTAATATAGGTAAATACAATTAACGACCTAAAGAAATGTAGTTCAGTGTGAAGGATACAAATTAAATTTTTTTAATCAATAAGCCATCAATTATTGTTGTACAATATAAACAAATACTTAAAAAATATACACTGTTCCTTGACTGTTTAATATAAAGATCTTTATTATTGGCATATCAAATATATTCCAACACAAACACTTAGAATGAAATGCACTTCGAAAGAAAATATACTTCAAGGATCCAAATTATACAATAATTGAATAAACATTTTACCAATAAAATTGACATTGCATTAGTAGTACTATTCCTCATTCTTTGGAAGATATAGAAAGGTTGATGGATATATGGGGTGATCTTTATACAAGGTCTGACACAAAGTAAATGGGACTTTCAATAACAACCCTACAAAAATCATCTTTTTATTCAAAATAGTCTCCTTGAGCATCGATACAATGTATGCAGGATCAATTAGCATGTCGAATGAATTTTAAAGCTGTTGTGTAGGAAAGTCCTTCAGAATCGTGGTCGCCGCCTTTTGAGTAGTGTCAATATCAGCATAGCGCTTTCCTTTCAGTACCAAAAGTAGTTGTCCGAAGAGGTAGAAGTCGCTAGGAGAATACGGTGACTGGTTGACAGATAAAATGAAATTTTTGTTAAAAAAATTCAATGATAAGTGTCGAACGAATTCGAAGCAATTTTTGGTCATCAGACACTTTGTGTGGAACAAAGCGAGCACAAACCTTTCTGACTCCTTTTTTTTTCGGTGTAAATGCGATTAATAAGTAAATCTTTTGATATGTTCAATTCCATTGCCATGTATCGCAACGAAATTTTTCTGACTGGGAGGTTCGTCATCCTTGATGTCGTAACGAATCGTGTAAACCACTCATGGACCATACACTTGTTTCATTAATTCAAACATCTCAGTCAAAGTTTTTCCAAGTTTAAAACAAAACTTAATATATGCTTTTTCCTTGAAGTTCATTTTTCGACCGATGCTATAAACACATTGTTACTTATGAAGCAATAACTCGGCTTCTAATTGTCCGTTGGTCATGAAATTTTGATAGAACGTCAGTAAAGGATGCTCCTTTCCAACTCGTACTCTGGTCAAAAAATAGTGTCACTATAAATTTTAAAATAGTCTTTTTTATAATTTTGTAAATATATAAATAAATATAAAGCTGTAATCTGTAAATGTACTTCCCATTAGTAGAAAGATCTTTATTAATGGGAAATCAAATATGAGTGTAGACAAATAGATAGAAAGATTGAAGAAGTGATTTAAAGAAAAGTAGTGAAATGTGAAGGAAAAAAATATTTACATAATTGAATAAAACTTTAACCAATACAAAAAAAAATTGACCTTGTGTTGGTTGTATATCATCATTGTTGGGAGCTTATAACATTAAACCGAAGGAAATTCTAACGCATATACATAATTGGTCACCCTAAAAAAATATATTATTACTTATTTAGTTTGAAAGATAGAAGTCTACAATTTGTTACCCATTAATAAGACGCTCGAACAATAAGTCCTTAGAAGAAGATGAGAAAACAATTTTTTGTCTCGTTATTTTGTTTATTCTCTTCACGGAGGTGAATAGTATTATAAGTTTGTCATGAAGTTTGTAACATGCAGAAGGAGAAAAAAATACCACATAAACTATATATATTCTTTGCAGCTCGATCAGACGAGTTTTTTTTAGCCATGTCCGTCTGTCCGTCTGTATGTATGCAAACTAGTCCTTAAGTTTTTGAGCTAGAAAGCTGAAATTTTGCACGAACCTCTCTTTTTACCATACGCAGTACATTTGGCGGAACCACCCGAATCGGACCACTAGTGGGGATACCTCCCATACAATCCACCCATTCGAATTCATGTTCTTATTAGAAAAACTTTTTGATTTTTGTACTATCGAATTGAAACTTGGATACTATCAGTTTCCAAGATAGACCCAGGACATTTGTCAGAACCAGCCGAATCGGACCACTACGGGGGGTACCTCCCATACAAACCACCCATTTGAATACTCTGCATCCCGTGACGAGTATTTCCTCTTCGGCATAGTCGAACATAACCTTCTTTCTAGTTATTTTTAAAAGTAATCTCTATACAACTCGATACATTCAATCCAGCATTTTTTCAATTTTTTTTAACCCTTCCAAGTAATAGTTTTTCTCAAGATTATCAAAATAGGCATTTTAAACACCGAACCCTTACTTCAGGTTTGAAAACTGGAAATAGTTGCGTAGAGCTAAATTTGGACAACATACTGGATGGGGTAGCAGTTCATATCTTTATTTATGGATCTTTTCCATGGTGACTACGCACGTGTATTGTCATGGTAGAAAATCACATTTTTCTTCAGATGTTTTTACTTCAAATCATTCTTAAATGTGACTGACTGCTCTGAATAATATTTATAGGTGATTGTGTTACCTTTTTTAAGGTATTTAATGTGAATAACACTGCTTGCATCCCAAAAAATTGTTGTCATTGGCCGACAGACCCATCGTGACCATCTTTGGTGCACGTTCACCTGAAGAAGTCCACTGCTTTGACTTTTACTTGGTCTCTAGTATATTGTAATGGACCATTGTTTTGCTCACGCCGTAAAAATTTGTTCGGATTGCGATTGAACATCGCTAAACACTCCTTTGAGTGGCCACATAATTGCGTTTATGGTTGAGTGTGAGCAATCGCGGATGGGATCGCGCGATTAGCGTTTTCATATTCAAATATTCCTATAAATATGAATAATCACTAAACCTCTTCTTAACCATTGAAATGGATGGTTCACAGTCCCCATTGTAATTAAAAAGTCTTTCCTAGGTTTCGGTGATGGTTATTTTCCGGAAAAAAAAAATTGTATAAAATTCACATTATTATTTACTTTTTTTTTTAATACTCAAAAATTTGTTGCTTTTTAGCATAAAAATTAAACCATATTTAATGAGACTTCAACTTCTAAGGACTTTAGTGTCTTCTCTCTCTCTCAGCTCAATATCTATCCCGAAGCTGACTGAAGCGAGCCTCACGTTCCGTTGACGATTCTTCATCTCTTGCTGAACGTTCTCTTTTGGCATTCACTGTCCAACGACCTATGTTCGAACGGCGAAGTCTTCCAGACATGACTTTATAATGTCTTGATAGTAATAATCAGACTTAAATAAAAAAAATCTAAAATCACATTTGAAGAAACTTTCTGTGTAAATAATGGGAAGCTGGAATATTGTAGTGACAGTAAATGCTTTTTCCATGAATTATAACACTATGCCTACTGCATTAATTTTAAAGATAGGCATATAGTATAGTGAAAATAACAGTATTTCTGCACTATTTAATGGATGTTATTATAAATATAAACCTTCCTCTTCAATCACTCTATCTATTAAAAAAAATCGCATCAAAATACGTTGCGTAGTTTTAAAGATTTAAGCGAATATAGGAAAAAAGCGACTTTGTTTTATAATATTGGGTGTTTGCATGTATAGATGAGCAAATTTATCGAGCTGAAGAAAATTATGTGAAATGTATTAAAACTTCAGTGAAACGGGAAGAAGTTTTCATGTTTTCTATCTTATAATTTGTTTATTTTTTGTGTGCTTATTATGAATTTCTTAAAGTAAACTAATTTCGTGACCCCTCATTGTCCTTATGCCTGCCCCTGGGTCATGTAAAACATTATTATGGCATTTTGTAAATTGTAATTTCTTAAGCTCTTTTATTGTACAATAAGTAAGTATGTTTATTTTGTAAGCCTTGTTAAATTATTCAGTAGTTTTGAGTTGTTTTTTGAAATTGACAAATCGTTGTTGTTATTGTTGTTGTTGTTGTTCTTACAGTTTATTTTTTTAAGTTTTATACAAAACAAAATAAAAATAAGGAAAAATCTAATGTTGTCTTTATTTGCAATGCATACGAGTACACGTACATACATACATATAATTGTATGTACATAACAAAAAAACCAACACACACACACACACACACATACACATAGATACATTTACACCCACACATGTACATACATATACATGTATACTTATGGATGTATACATATAAACCTTTGTTTATCTGCAAACAACATTGCAGAAGTTTTCATTCATAAATTTTTAATCTTTAGTCGAATGTGGTGTATGACAATTTAAATGGCAACGGCCAAAAATTTCACTCCAAATTTTATACCATAC